>CM029377.1:18149332-18727546 GCA_017165825.1 Hepsetus odoe | reverse complement strand
CCTGGAGCAACTCAGGGTTAAGGGTCTTGCTCAGGGACCCAGTGGTGGTAGTGCCAGAGGTGGGATTCAAACCTGGAACCTCTTGAGCCATAGGACCATAGGCAAGTACCCTACCACTGGACCACCGCTACCCACATGCAGTACAGCAGTACATGCTGTCCAGAACTATCCAACAATCCATTGCTGACCTCTCTAATGATTGTGACTGTCACAAAAAAATCCTCATCCTCATGGCAATAGGGAAGGAAAGAGATTACACTAGTTGAAAACTGTTCCAAAGACCAGGGTTCTCATTTGCTTCAATCAAGGAATGGATCACCAGTGCCCTCTTATGGTGACAAAGTAGGTTTGCTTTTAATGCATTTTCCCCCTTTTATGGCGACGGAACATGACGGAGGTCTTTGCAGCTTTAGAAATGTCCCAGTGGTCGTACTCACCACAGGATTACTTTCTTTCAGGGAAGTATCCCCATTCTCCTCATGTTCACTCTCTGAATCAATAGCAGGAAGGTCATCAGTATCTATGAATAAAACATCAAAAACATCTCATTTTAACCATACTTTCCTAACTAAGAAAGTGTTGCTCAAATTCCAATTCCAATTTTAGATCTGTCTGATATGTTAAGATCACGTTTAAACTAAAATGTAAAGCTTGGATTACTGTAAAAATAATTGGTTACTTTGAGTAATGAGTAGGAATATTAATGGAAAACAGGTGTGCAAAAGTTTTAGGCAGGTGTGGAAAAATGCTATAAACAAAAAATACTTTCAGAAATGGAAGTGTTAATCATTTATTTTCATCAATCAACAAAATGCAGTGAATGAACAAAAGAGAATCTAAATCAAATCAATATTTGGTGTGACCACCCTTTGCCTTCAAAACAGCATAAATTCTTCTAGGCACGCTTGCACACAGTTTTTGAAGGAACTCGGCTGGTAGGTTGCTCCAAACATCTTGGAGAACTAAGCACAGATCTTCTGTGGATGTAGGCTTCCTCACATCCTTCTGTCTCTTCATGTAATCCAGACACACTGGATGATGTTGAGATCAGGGCTCTGTGGGGGCCAGAAGAACTGATGCTGATTTGAAGGCAAAAGGTAGTAACACCAAATATTGATTTGATTTAGATTTTTCTTTTGTTCGCTCACTATGCATTTTGTAAATTGATAAAAATAAACATCATTATTTATATTTCTGAAAGCATTCTTTGTTTACAGCATTTTTTCCACACCTGCCTAAAACATTTGCACAGTATTATACATACGTGAAATACAGTACCTGCCAATGTGACGCTGTCTTGTTGGTCCAGGCAGAAACTTTCTTAAAGATTTCTGCCTAGTAGAGTTTGAGGTAAATGAGTGTTTGATAGAGATGAAATAGACCCTCTGAACTACTACTTTCACAGGACCAAAGAACGATCCAGATGGGCCAGAAGCCTCCACAGCCTCTAAAAGAGACTCAAATGGACCTTCTGTATCTCTTCTGGTTAATATGCGTTCCTAGGAAGATGGAAAAGTTGCTTTTAGACATAGGTTAAGCATTAATTTCTGTCAAAATGAGTCTGATTGTTAGTCTTGGAATGGATTTATCTAGTCTCAGAAAAATTCCCCTTAAGATGACATGCAATGCATCTTCAAAGGACACTGAATAATTCAATAACCCAAAATTCATTTTAATTACGAAGTAATTTTATATGCACCAAACCTTCATACTATTTGAGCTTACAAAGCAAATCTTTCCAGTTTAAAGCTCACTGTGCACAAATACCAACAGAACCAGGCAATATGGGAATATAGTTTCAAATGTATGTAGGATGAGGCTAAAGCACACACCTCTTTGCTAGGGCTAGTTTTCTGAGTAAAACTCAGTCTCTTTGCGCTTTCCCATAAGCAACGGCTTAAAGGGTAGGCAGAGGGGTAGGGTCTAGTTTTCTTCTCTGAAGGCTGGGTAGGGTAGGGAACACTGCTGGCCTCCTTCACCTCTGATAAAACTTTCTGACTGAAATGAGTATTCAGGATTATGGGATGTTGCTCCCCCTCAACAATCAGACTTTGCCTAAAGCAGAATAGAAAAAAACAAACAATATTTTTGCCTGAGAACAAACCATAATAAATAAATGAGGAAAAAAGTAAATTAAACAAAACAAAAACACTTTTATTGACTGCATCAACAAAATGTACTTTTAATGACAGTGATTTGTGACAAGGAATCTTCTGGTGCCTTTCATCTGGGCAAAATATGAATTTTGAATTTTCATTCTTATGAAACATCTTTATACAAAGGCACATGTGAGTTCTGGTTGAGCATTAAATGAATATTGTTTGTCTCCCTATATGATTATATTAAACAATGTAATTAAACTATATTCTATTTAAATTTTAAAGGGAACAGATTTCAATCGGGATGCTTTACATCCTGCAGCTACCCATAAATACACTGCTATACAGAGCATAGTATCAAGTCAGTTGATACTGAAGTCTCAGGGAGTAGAGGTGACAAAGGTGGAGGAGTCTAAATACTTGGGATCAACAGTTCAGAGTAATGGCGAGTGTGTAAGAGCGGTGAAGAAGAGAGTGCAGCCAGGTTGGAATGGGTGGAGAAGAGTCGCTGGAGTGATTTGTGACAGATGGGTACCAGCTAGAGTAAAAGGGAAGGTCTGCAGGACAGTAGTGAGACCAGCTATGTTGTATGGGTTGGAGACGGTGGCACTGACGAAGAGACAGGAGGCAGAGCTGGAGGTGTCAGAGTTAAAGATGCTGAGATTTTTGTTGGGTGTGACGAGGATGGACAGGATTAGAATAAAGGACAGCTCAGGTTAGACGTCTTGGAGACAAGGTTAGAGAAGCAAGGTTGGGTTGGTTTGGACATGTCCAGAGAAGAGATGAGGATTATATTGGAAGTAGGATGTTGAAGATGAAGCTGCCATAAAAGAGGAAAAGAGGAATACCAAAGAGGAGGTTTATGCACGTGGTGAGAGAGGACATGCAGGTGGTTGGTTTGAAGGATGAAGATGCAGAGGACCGGAAGAAATGGAGACGGTTGATCTGCTGTTGTGATCCCTAAACGGGTGCAGCCGAAAGAAAAAGAAGAAGACAGTATTAAGTCAGTTAAACTTCTGGGATATTGATCCGGTCAGTTAAGTAGCAGAGTGGGTTGTTAATCATTGTCAGCTGTTGTGTTGTTAATGAAAACAGGAACGGTTTTGCAGGTGGAGGCCACAGAAATTTTTTCCCCTCCATCTTTTTTTGACTGCTTTTCAGTAGTTTTGTATTTAACTAGGGTCAGTGTGACTGCTGGTAGCATGAGGCGATACCTGGAACCTACAGAGGTTGCACAGGCAGTCCAACTCCACCAGGATGGCACTTCAATACGTGGCAGTGCAAGGTTTGCTGTGTCTCCCAGGACAGTCTCAAGAGCATGGAGGAAATTCCAGGAGACAGGCAGTTATTCTAGGAAAGCTGCACAGGGCAATTGGAGGTCCTTAAACCCATCAGCAGAACTGGTATCTTTGTGCAAGGACGAACAGGATGAATACTGCTAGAGCCCTAAAAAGTCGCCTCCAGCGGGCCACTGGCATGAATGTCTCTGACCAAACCATTAGAAAAAGACTTCATGAGGGTGGCATGAGGACCCAACATCTTCTAGTGGGCACTGTGCTCACTGCACGGCACCGTGGAGCTCGACTGGCATTTGCCAGAGAACACCAGAATTGGCAGGTCCTGCACTGGCACCCTGTGCTTTTCACAGATGAGAGCAGGTTCACTCTGAGCATTCACTCATGTGACAGAAGTGAGAGGGTCTGGAGAAGCTGCGGTGAACATTATGCTTCCTGCAACATCGTTCAGCATGACTGGTTTGGTGGTGGGTAAGTGTTTGTCTGGGGAGACATATCCACGGAGGCACGCACAGACCTGTACAGGATAAACGATGGCACCCTGACTGCTATTAAAAAGTTAAAAAAGTGAATATTCTTTTCTTTTGCGAGGTCACAGCACAGCACACAGTGAACCACAACAAAATTGGACCTCTGCATTTAACCCATGCAGCAGGGGGCAGCTATGAAGGCGGCCAGGGAGCAGTGACAGGGACGATACCTTGCTCAAGGGTACCTCAGGGCAACCTACTGGTAAGGAGTTTGAACCCACAATCTTCTGATCCTGTGGCCAACTCCCTAACCACTAGGCCATTGTTGGTGCAGTGGGTCCTGCGTTCCTCCTGGTGCATGATAATGCCCGGCCTCATGTGGCAAGCGTAAGGAGGCAGTTCCTGGAGGATGACGGAACTGATACCATTGACTGGCCTCCACGCTCGACTGACCTAAATCCAACAGAACATCTCTGGGACATTGTGTTAAGGTCTATCCAACACCACCAGATTGCACCTCAGACTTTTCCAGGAGCTCAGTGATGCCTGGTCCAGGATCTGGGAGAATGCAGAGTTTCCATCAAATCACCTAATAAGGACAAGCACATGGGAGCCATACAAACTACTGAGAACCAATTTGAGTTACTACAATGACATCTCAGCAAATTGGACCAGCCTGTTTTTTCAGTTTAAATTTCTTGGTGACTTCGAATTAAGCCCTCTGTAGGTTGATCATTTTCATTTCATCAAATGATATGTGGTATCCTTTCGTTCCTAACACATTACCCATTCAATATAAGTATGCATTTCCAGTATGATTTCTTTTCCCCAATTGAGATCTGATGTGTTTTCCAAGTGTTCCTTTCATTTTTTTGAGCAGTGTATGTCTCAAAATATCAGAGTCGAGTCTGCCTATGGTCAAGACCCTACATTTCAGTTTTTAACTGAAATGATAAACAATCATTAGAGAGCTGAGTGATACTCAATCCAGCACATCATGAGTTCAGGCAGTCATCTATTCACACACAAGGAAATGAGCAGTTGTACCATATTGAATTAGACTTTGGTCGAGGCTAATGTGATTCACTTAAAATTTATTTTACCTGAAGGACAAAATATTGGCAAAATGCCTTTATGCATAAAAAACTGTATCTATCAATAAAAAAATACATACATTCATTTCCTGCCCATGCTACAAGACCAGGCCTGCTCAGCCCTCCCCAATGACGCACTAGATCAGATAATGATGTGGGTAAGTCACAAATCACAATTTCAACAAGCCATGAGACAGAGTTAAGCAGTGGCCAGAGGTGGAGAGCATTTCTTCTCTCTCTGAACTGAGTGAACCATAGGTTGAACAGGGAAGTTGGAAACCAGCCAGCAAAACTGATTTACACAAGGAAGACCCCTCAACATTCACTGCAAATATTAACAAAGTTTTTGTAAGCTCCCAGAAACATTGAGAGCTAAGTCAGCGAAACTTTCAAAAAAACTGTTCAAAATGAAAAGAAAATGCATTTTAAGCAGACAAAGAATACTATATTTCTGAAAAAAAAAGAAAGATATTAAACCATATTATTTTGCAAGACCATAAGATATTATGACATAAGTCAAAACCATCATCAAAAAAAATCATGCTGACTTTAGGATCAATGTCACAGAAATCCTAGTTGATACAACTTTCCCATATAAACTATAAACCTTCAATCCAGTATTAAAGAATATCAAACCCATCTGTAATGTTACATTTGATAAAATGCAAACGTATAGAATACAAAGATAAATAATATACATAAATCCAATAGACAAATGTATTTTTTTTCTTGATTGGGATAAATGTTTTTTTTTTTTTAAATCAATTTTTGTTTATAATATTGTTTAAACAAAATTTGCCAACACTAAGTCCTGATCTTAACTTTGGAGACATTGTACTTTATTTGCTCTATTGTCTAGGGGTTAAGGACTAAGCCCCTGGATCAGAAGGCTGTAGGTTCGAATCTTGGACCAGTAGGTTACAGTGAGGTACCCTTGATTCAGGTTCTGTCCCCATTACTGTATCCCATGTGGTGGATATGGCTACCCACTGCTGCATAGTGTCGATGGGTTAAACGCAGAGGATGCATTTCGTTGTGGTTCACTTAATCGTTGTTGTATTTCACTTACTCAGCCTTAGACAACAGAACAGGAAGTGCTAAAGTAAACATACTCTGGCTGATGACGCCAGTGCTGTACTCCACAGGTAAGAGTGTGCCCCAAGTGTAGTCACCAACAGAGATATGGTGTAGATGGCATTTCCATCAGATACTGAACACAGGGTTCTAACCACAGCTGTTCCTATCTACAAAGTATAGAGAATTACCAGCATTGCTGGCTATTTTCAAAGGGCAATGCAAAACCAAACTCAACAAAATTAACTAAAGCAATTTCTAATGCAACTGTTGTGGATCAGAGATTTAAAACCCATAAGGTATGCTTATAGGCATTACAGGTATTATTCAAAAACAAAGATGTTATTCAAAAAATAAAGGCATTTTGTAAGAAGTTTAAAAGTAAAAGTTAATGGCAATTTAAAATGAATCATAAAACAGTTTTTTCTGTGAAGGATTCTGTGGAGATCAGATTAACAGACGTTCTAGGATCTGCTGAGCCAGTGTGCTTTCCAGGGGCATTCAAACTCAAAAGTAATATGGCAATAACACAGTGTGTTGCATGTGTTTCCAATTCCGTCCCCTGGCGTCAGTCAGAGTAATTGTGATATGCTGCTTCAGAGAACAAGAGTGAGAGAGAAGGAGAGAGCAAAAGCGGAGAAATAGAGAGCAAAAGGAGAGAAAAAAGGATCCAGCTGTGTTTTTCCCCTTGGCTTGCTGGAAATGAGCACAGAACTGCCAGGAAGAGGAATGCAGGCCATTCCCTGGAGCAGAGCAATGACGTGTGAGCAGCGTGGGAGAGTGTAGGCGTGAATTGGGGGGTGGGGAGAAAGAGAAGAAAAGAGACTTGTGCAAGCAACATATTGTGCCTTCAACTACAAGCCAATTATCACTATAGTGTCACAAAAAAGATCAACAAGTGAAAACTGGCAACAGAAAAAAAAAAAGATCCAATTATAAGAAGTAGTTAAGAAAAGCTTCTGTGCAGTCTTAGCTGTAATTATGTCAAAAGCGTTGGATTTTTTAAACAAACTAAGAAAATTTGTGGATGTTTAAGAGAAACCTATTATTTAGTAAGAGTCTCTTTATACCATTAATTTGTAAGCATTTGCATTTAGTAACTATTAAACTATTAAGGCCTAAGGGCAGTAATGAAACAAATGATTGAGGCAAAATAAAAAATATGAAAGTGAAAGTGACTACCCTTGTCATTGTGAAACGCAACTAGCTAACTGCTTGAGAATTCAACTCTGCGTTTCACCCCATACACACACACACACACACTTATGCAGCGAGGGCAGCTGTGGCGCCGGGAGCAGTTATGGGGATGGTACCTTGCTCAAAGAGGCACCTTAGGGCAGCCTAATGGTGAGGGAATTGAACCCACAATCTTCTGATCCGGAGCAACTCACTAACCACTAGTAGTAACCAGTATTTATAATATGATTAAATTATATATAAACCTTCACCCTAATAACATTACTTTATCATAACCATATCATTGTTGCTTACCTGCTTCTTACCTCGTTTAAAATAACAGACTGTCACCAAATTTACTGTGCTTTTCAGTATACAGACGCTAATGTATGCCAGTGGAATCCGTTTCAACCCTTCAGACATTATTGTAAAATAGTGTGACATACTTGACACTTATAAATTATTACTAATAGGTGCTGATATTTAACTTGAGGTAAAGCAATTTTCATCCTAATAAATTTTAAAAAGAAGTATATGCAGGGCTCAAAAATAAATGATAGGGAAACACATCAAGATCTCTCAGGTTAGATAGAGGGAAAGAGAGGAAAAAAAAAAAAAATCATGCTGGATAGCCATACTGATATAGAGTGGCTAATGGGTGTTAGGAACAAAAGGATACCACATCATTTAATGAATATTTAAATTATCAACCCATAGAGGGCTTAATTCGAAGTCACCAAGAATTTTAAACTGAAAAAATGACGCGGCAGGAGAGTTCAATTTGCTGAAATGTCTTTGCAGCAACTCAAAATTGTTCTCAGTAGTTTTATGGGCCCCCACATACTTGTAAGGCCTGCCTGACAATGTCGGAGCTCCTTACGACATAATGGCTGGTGTCCTGGGGTATCTCCTCCCAGATCCTGACCAGGGCATCACTGAGCTCCTGGACAGTCTGGTGGCATCGGATGGACCTATGATGTCCCAGAGATGTTCTACTGGATTTAGGTCAGGCGAGCATGGAGGCCAGTCAATTTTATCAATTCCTTCATTCTCCAGGAACTGCCTCCCTACTCTTGCCACATGAGGCCGGGCATTATCATGTACCAGGAGGAACCCAGGACCCACTGCTGAAAGGATAACAATGGGTCTAAGCATTTCATCGATACCTAATGGCAGTCAGGGTGCCATCATTTATCGAGGATATGCCTCCCCAGACCAACACTTACCCACCACCAGACATCATGCTGAACAATGTTGCAGGCAGCATAACATTCACTGCGGCTTCTCCCTTTCCATCCTGTCACAGTGAGGCTCAGGTAGACCTGCATTCATCTGTGAAAAGCACAGGGCACCAGTGCCAGACCTACCAATTCTGGTGTTCTGTGGCAAATGCCAGTAGAGTTCCACAGTGCCAGACAGGGAGCACTAGACCCAATAGAGGACGCCGGGCCCTCAGGCCACCCTCATGAAGTCTGTTTCTAATGGTTTGGAAAAAGACATTCACACCAGTGACCCACTGGAGGTCACTTTTTACATATTGATGTGCCATCCTGGTGGAGTTGGACTGCCTGTACCTTCTGTGAGTCCAGGTAATAGCCTCATGCTACCAGCAGTCACTGGCTAGAGTAGAATGCAAAACTACTGAAAGCAGTCAAAATGAAAACCATTCCTGTTTTTGGGGTCGTCTCATTGTTGCCCCTTTAGTTCAACTGTCACTAATTTCATTAACAGCAAAACAGCTGACCCTGATTAAAAGCCCCCTCTGCTACTAAACTGACCAGATCAATATGCCACAAGTTTAACTGACTTGATACTATACTGATTAAAAAGCGTTTCTTTAATTTTTCTGAGCAGTGTATAAAACGGTAGACGTTGCAAGTGAAAACCTGTCACTCTTTGAGCACACGTGCAGATCAGCAGATTCTTTCTCTGCATTTTATCCATACATCCCAGGGCAGTGTGGAGATGTTACCTTGCTCAAAAAGAATTACCTCAGGGCAACCTACCGGTTAGAGATTGGAACTTTCTTTCCCTGGGGTCTAGTTAGTCCCCAGTTCGTTTTCAATCGGGACTTTTGAAAATCAGTTTAATAACAGTTATCTTACTGAAACATTGAGTTGTTTGAATTGAGCCGTCTTGGGAGATCCTTACCATGGAGGATAGACACAGATTGTATCCCCTTCAGTGGGTGCTAAGTGAGTGGCTGTGTCCTTGCTGAAAAGAGCAAGACATGGCTCACTTACAGAAGGTCTGTCGCATAGCACCGCTTGCATCCCGCAAACGTCCTGCACGCCCGCGCATGTAGCACTAACACACCTGGTCTATCTTCTGAAACAGCACACACAACAAATAGTGGCAAAATTGATCCATCTTAGCAGGTTAATCGCCTCCTATTCCTGCAGACACAATGTCATTGAATCATGTAAAACTGAACAATTTTGTTTGCTTAAAATTGACCTACTTTGCTCCAGCATAGGAGTACAGTCCAGAACATAGGGTGGAGCTAGGATAACACATGATGTCAGAAAATTCAGAGTACAGCCATGCTGTCATTAAAGCATCACAGGTGAGGGAAAAAAATTATTTGAATCATTCATGAATGCATTTCTTCTGTAAGGATCCTAGTGTGGCAACTTTGCACAAACATCTACAAACCGTTTTCTAATCGTTTGTAACAGGCGAAGTAAAAAGCAAAACTCAAAAAATTTAAGTCAGAATTTAAGAGTGTGTGAAACTCTGAATGACATCACAATGATCACATTGATCCATCCCCAATTACACAGGCTGAATGGTATCCTATTATCTTCCCAAGCGTACTAGTGATGTCCCTTCAAAACTAATTTACAATATAGGGAAATGTGAAGGAGTGCGGACTGCATGGACAGCACCTAGATATCGAGCTGATATTTTCATTAAATTAATTCTTGCACTGGGTCCTAGTCCCTAATCACTAGGCCAATGCTGCCCCAAGTAAATGGGTGGAGAAAGTAAATGTGCATCATGTACTGAGACAGAGATGTTTGAAAATGTACTGACTGCTTCAACTTCATGGTAGGGAAGGAGTAAATAAGTAAAACAGACAAATGCTGCATGTTTTCCTGGAGACCAAAATTTGCATCTCATGTAGATTTTCAGCTTGTACTTTGAATTATCTATAAGGACAGAGGTAAGGGGGTTTCTGTGGCTACATGTTAATTTTTTGATCTCTATAGAACTTCTCTTTTTCACTCAGGATCTTTCTTTCCAACATTAACAATTAACCAAATAACAATTGCCATCTAAATATTAACATCTATCTATAAACAACGCATCCCTCACACACAAATACACACACACACACATATATATATATATATATATATATATATATATATATATGTGTATGTAGGGAGTGTGGAGTTGCGTGTGTGTAATTTCCTGATACCATTGAAAGTTCAGCCTGCTGATAGCAAGTCTGCAAGCTGCAGGCCAAGAGCCAACATTTTCTTCTTGCCAGCGCAATTAGCGAAGCTTGCAGCTGGTTTAATAGCAACTATTAAAAATATGCTTAAAATGTAAACAAGACCCAAAAAAGGTAATAATATTAAATGCAGTAGATATCATAGGAATACTTAAAGGCCATACCTCAAACAGCTCATCTTCTTTCTAAGCCTTCAAACAGAAAAAAAAAAAAAAAAGTCATTACAGAGTAGCCCTAACTCATGCTTAAAAACCACAAACCACTGCAACCGAGCTGCCAGTGAAATGGTAAACTAAGACCCAGTCAGGTTTAAACTCAAGAGAGTAATAAGATCATATGAAGAACATGTTTCTTCTGCTTTTAAGTAAGAGAAAGTTAGGCGATTAAAACTCATGCACAGAGGATTATTTACAACTTTATACATATATATATTCTACATTTAGAAGTATTATCTGTACAGATCCTCCACAAGAGTATGTGTATCACATAGTTTCTTTAATGTACAATCCCCTCAACAATTCAAGTTTTATGGTGCAAAGATATGGAGTTTAAGATCAAAAGATTATTATGAAATGAGAGATCAGAGATCCTATAAATTACTTTTCGCTCAGGTAGGTTTTTTTTGCACATTAATAAGGCAGGTGAGTATTTTAATATGAAACAAATACAGTGAAAAAAATCAGTCAATGCAAAATTTTAATAACCCTGAACCCTGAATGTTTTACAAAGGAAAGGTTTAGCGTGCACAATTAGGCAACTAATTGAAAAATGAACATTTTCCCATCTCCACCAATATAAGCACCCTTCTTTTCAATAACAGTCATAAGTCTGCAGCAACCAGAAAACTTTCAGAAACAAAAATATTATATTGATACATTACACTGGTACAACCTATATTTGATCAAATTGAATACATTTATTATATATTTATAATAATATTTACCTGATATACTTTAATCCTGGTAAACACATCTATAATGATAAGATTGTAGAACCCTTGGGTCACAACAGAAACAGGAATGGGAGCATCCAAGCCAACTACAGGAGACTCCTTTACATGAGTGTGCCTACTGTCTCCTTTCAAGTAGAACAGCAGTATAACTGTATTGTGGCCTGCATATTGTGATAGCAACATATTGTACCATTGGTTCTAATTTCCACCCCACATTAACATGTGTTGCAGACGCTGATTCAAAAACCCTGAACGATTTTACTTTGAGGATGTCTGAAATTTTTCTTGCACTGAAATGGGTCAATAGCTTAGCATGCTTGCGTACAGATTTATGATCATATCATGACATCCTGCTAGCTCTATCTGTGATGGTATCATCTAATTATGGACGACACAGCAAGAGTTTTTCCCCCCAGCTTCCTGTGCTTAAGTACCTGTCCCTTTTCATAAAGCAATGGCTGTGACATTTGCACTTACTAGAGTACTTACTGGTAAGGTTATAAAATAAATCTCATTTTCATAACCTTATCACCAACACTCACAAGTGTTCATAGCAGGCCTCAAGCTGCTGAGCTACAGCTTCATATATTTTACACTCTAAATATGAAATATTATTAAAAATGTTATTAAGTGTTATTCTCATCCCTCTCATGAAAACAATAAGTATTCAAATTCTTGGTATTTGGTAACACCAATAAATATTCATAGCTAATATTCAAATAAAT
The DNA here is from genome assembly GCA_017165825.1 of Hepsetus odoe. Lineage (NCBI taxonomy): Eukaryota > Metazoa > Chordata > Actinopteri > Characiformes > Hepsetidae > Hepsetus > Hepsetus odoe. Next base: position 18,715,201 of record CM029377.1, on the reverse strand, counting down.
ATTAAGGTCAGTGTTTGCCGTTAAGCTGAGCAAGTCCTGTGATAAAAAAAGGGCTTTTCATTTGAATTTCAACTTAACCATTTTTTGAATTAAAACTTAACCTTTGTTGTTAAGATTTATCAACTGTCTATCTTCATTTTGAATAGGTTTCTCTCCATTACCTGTAGTTACAGTAATGTTGGACATAGACTGGTGCCTCCAAAAGCTTACAGCTGACCTCTGTCGACACTGAAGCCTTTTCAGTCTTTCTGCAAGTCCTCCACTATGAAGAAACAAAATACAGATTTACATATCAACCCACTAAGTAACACATTCATATTACTATAACATTTTATTATTGCTACGAACTAAGAGTTCACAAATAGCTCCTCTCTGCAAAAGCTTCTTGCTCAATCACATCCATCACAATTCAATTTAGATCAAACACAGATCTTCAGACATTATCAGCGGCCATGGAGAATCAGGAGAATCCTGGAGTGCCAGAGTCAAAGCCCAGATCTTAAATCCATTTTCCAAAATATTATATCCTCAGTTAGAATACACATTTTTGTTGATATCTTTTGTTTAATTAATAAATCAAGGTTAGTTTTTGTAGGTTACCTGCAATTTAATCACTTTCTTTTCCAGAAATGAATAAAGAGACTAGACATTGATATGTGAACATTTCTTAATTAAATAGAATTTTTAAATTGAAAAATATATATAGACAGACACACACACACACACCAAAAAAAGTCACACACTAATATTTCTCATTATTATGACCTCATTCTTTGGGCACATGACGTTGTTGAACCTCGACCTGACCAACTGCTGCAACCCCAGATCACAGCACTGCCCCCACAGGCTTGTGGTAGGCACTAGGCATGATGGGTGTATCACTTTACGCACCTCTCTTCATACCCTGATGTACAAATCTGGGTAAATCTGAACTCATCAGACCACATGACCTTCCATACTTTCACTATCGAACATAGCTGTGAGTTCTGCTGTTTTTCTTTCCCGATTTGATTTCACCAAATGTTGTGATCACTGATCACGGTCATTCAAGATTTTTTTCAGACCGCATTTCTCCCGTGAAGATGATGGTTCCCCACCATCCTTCCAGTTTATAATAACGTGTTGGACAGTTCTTAACCCAATTGCAGGATTTCAGCTTCTCCTTAGATGTTTTCTTTGCTTGATGCTGAAACAGATTAACATCTTTTCCACGACTACAGGATGTTTCTTACAACATTTATTGTTTAAATATTGAGGAAACTACTCTTTGCATCAGTTAGGGTTAAATAACATTGCCAGCTGATACAATCATCCATGCAATAATTATCTAATGGGGGGTTCTAACCTATTTCCTTTGTTAAATCCAGGTGGTAACCTGTTTTTTTTTTGGACAAGCAAGTGTGTGTGTGTGTGTGTGTGTGTGTGTGTGTGCGCACACATTATATCATCATATATCAAAGCATCACATAAAGATCATATAAAAAAGGTATAATGTTTCATCCAAAAATGTTAAAAAATGAAATGCCATATGGTGAGGAAAAGCACAGCAGCAGTTGCAATTTTGTGCATGTGGAGTAAAACCACAGAAACATCTATACAGAGACTCTAGTTAAATAATAGTCTAGGTAAATGAATCATTATAATATAAAAACCGTGAGTTTCCTTCTATTTTATATAGCCTAATAGTACCATCTATATCTGACATTAGGAAAAATAAGCTGTAAGAACATGCATATAATAGGCTGGTCTCTTAAAAAACTGCAAAAAACAACTGTAGATACTTTCATCTACTCAAAACAGAGGTTTCCAGCTTGATGAATAAAAATTCTGATTGTTGTTTTACTAAAAGAAGGGTGGGTCTTAGTCAACACTAGGTCAAGGGTCATCTAGAAAGAGAACATTCAGCAGCAGCTAAAGCAGAGAGACAGCTCCACCATGAGGGAATATACTCTAGCATACAAATGGTCAACAGGGCCATCAGGGCACTTTTAAGCCATTTAACCACAAAATCTGATCATCCTACAATAAGAACAGTTGCACAGTTGAGAGAATAAACCACTTTTTAACAATTGCCCTTAGAAGATCTTTAAAAGTTAAAAAGGTAACAATATCAACAACCAGTCCATACCATTCAAACTTGCGTCTCTTTTTGCCAGAGTCTTCAGATGTCTTCAAAGTCCTATCAGTTTGTTTCTGAGGTGTCTGGAGCAGTGCCTGTGCAGAGCGAACCCATTCACTGACCGACCTCTGGTGATGCTCTGTTGGTCCCATGGCAGAGGAGTCCAATCGGCTATTCTCCTCAGGCACGTCTTCACCAGATGAGGAATAGTCCGAGATCTCAGCCATCACCTGATACTGAACAGATACATTTCTTTCCAAATAACATCCCTAAATATTTCTGATAAGCAAAAAAAAAAAGGAAATTCCTGTATTAGTGTGTTTCAGTTTGCTAACTATATCCAAAAATAACATCTAAAACCAAGTTATTTAGTTAAAGATTTGGACAAAATAGACAATTTTGTTGTCAACTAGTAAAAGTTGAATGACTGGTGCTTTAACATGTTCAGAAGAATTCATTAAATTATTGGTTTATTAGGGCTCAATCTATTGAACATCAACAATTTGGAAGAAAGCTACTTTTCTCCAATTTTAGTTTGCTTTTTAATAGCTGACAAAAAGAATCAATTTAATACTCAATTATTCAGATGGCAATTAACTATCAGCTCAAAACTTCATAATAGTAGTAATTTTCTTATAGTCATAATAAATGTTCATTAACCCAAGTATTATTCGATCTAATGTTTTTAAGAGCCTGTTAGAGTTTCTTGATTGGCAAGTTAGTCGTTTTCTTTACAAAAGAAAGCAGGAAACTGGTCTGACTAGGTAAAAAAAACATCATTCTCCACTCATGTGAACTAGAGTTGGCAAGCCAGTGACGGTAAAGGCTTATGCCTAGCTTGTTAAATAGTGCAGATAAACATCTGGAAGGTGTGGGAATTAAGTTTTCTGAGCTGGAGAATTACATTTTTCATCTCCAGAACTACAGGCCTTAAGGGTTCCCCAACTGTTTTGAATGCTATTAATATGTTATAAAGCCTGTAATAAGCAAGCACTAGATCCTAATACCAGTTAAGACTTTTAAGAATTAGGAATTTTGCAAACTTGACTGTACTGCAATGGCAAAACATATGAACAAATATTTTCTACTATTTTCACAAAAAAATTTGACAAACTCACTGTTTAAGATGTTGATTAGATGCATAACATCTAGCCTACAGCTGTTTATAATAGGCCAGTAAAGATGTAAAAGCTGTAATCCACACAATTTCGTACAGTTGTTGAATTCAGAAGCCAAGCGAAATGACGGCTGACTCTTGTAGCCTTTGTAAAGCAATAATAATAATAATAATAATCTTTGGCCTACTTCACGTGTGAGATGGTTACAACCAACAGATGTTTGCTGAACTTGTTAGTTGAATGCTTTATGTATACAGAAAAACTGATCAGGGCCCATTATTAAGCACAACCTTTAGGCAGATTAGGCAATAAGACCCCATATTAGGTCTTCTGAGACATATGAGCAAGGGCTGGAAGATAATCTATATTGTTGCTTTGGCATATGCCTCTCCATTACAAATGTCAAGTGGCAAATTTTTACAAGAAATCCTTCGACATTTACACTTTTTCACAAAGTGACAATTCTTTTTTCATAATCTACTTTTGGTAAACATAAGCCCATATTATTGTTAACCGAGTTAGGCAAAGACTTACAAACTGCAAAACATGGTTAGGACACAACTGACAAACATCAAATCACATACCATGGTGCATAATCATGAGCAGTGAATACATCAGCATAATGTAGTAGTGTGTAGTTTGATATGCAGCCAAGTTTGCCCACTGCTTTTAGCGAATACTCCCACATTGCTGGTATACTAAAAATGATGCAACAAACATCAATGCCTAGATTTACCTCTGCATACAACTTGATTAAACTGCCATTACATTGGCTAAGAGGGTGTTTCCACCTTCTAGAGTTATTTTTATGTATGCAGTGGGCATGAACATTAAAATCTTTAGACAACTGACTTTAAGTGCAAAAAAATAAAAAATAAATAAAAAGTAAAATGTAATTCTATAAAAATGCCATTTCTGGTGAGGAATAAATTAGGACACCTCCACCTTTATTACCAATTAAAATGGCTCAATTCACAGGTGTAGCACATCAGGTGCACATGATTAGAACATCCTTACTTGAAGGAGGTTTGACGATTTTAACCTCAGATATTTAGTTTGGTGCTCCTGACTGCTGAGGTGAGAGTGAACATCATGTTGAGATCAAAAGAGCTGTCTGAGGCCTTCAGAAAGAATATTGTAGATTGTCTGGTAAGGGATTCAAAAGGATCTCAAAAGAATTTGCAAAGAGCCATGTCCGGAAAATAGTCTACAAGTGGAGGACTTCCAAAACAACTGTCAACATGTCGAGGTCTGGCTGTCTAAGCAAGTTTTGCAGAGAACAGACCACAGATTCTAAAGAGAGTCTCAAGACCCTAGGAAATGTCATCACAGGACCAGCAGCAGGCTCTTGCTACTGTTGATGTGGTACTCCCTCAACAAGCTGCAACTTTGCTGCATGGGGAGGTGTACAGAGGATACTCTCTAGAAAACATCAAGAGGCTGGACTGGAAATTTGCCAGAAGAACTTAGACAAAGTCCAGGACTTCTAGAATAATCTTCTTTGGATAGATGAGTCTAAAATTGAATTATTTAGACACCAGAACAGAGGACATGTCTGATGTAAACCAAATACAGCATTCCAGGAAAGAACCTCAAACCAGCACTGCTCATGTGCATGGAGGTGAGTATCATAGTTTGGTGCTTTGGTGCCGCAGGACCTGGTCAGCTCATCATAGAATCCACCATGAATTCTACCATGTATCAGAGGATGCTTGAAGAACATGTGAGACTGACCCAAAAATTACCAGTAAACCCACCAAGGACTGGCTGAAAACTAAGGAATGGAGAGTCTTGGAGTGGCAGAGTCCCCTCAAACATCTCACAGCAAGAATTCCTCATTGAGGAGTGGGGCAAACTTTCCTCAGACCGATGTAGAAACTGGCAGATGCTACAAGAAGCATCTCACGGCGGTTAATTGAGCCAAAGGGGGAAACACTAGTTATTAGGAGATTATCCTAACACCATAGTTGAATACATTTTTGTTATTACTTGTTTAATGGATGAATCAGAGTTAATTTTATTTGTTTACCTGCAATTTAATCCCTTTCTTTTACAGAGATAAAAAAAAACAAGGTGAATAGCAATATGTAGACATTTCTTAATAAAACAGATATTTAATGGAGTGTCTTAATTTTTTTTTCACATGACATATTATACATATATACATACTACCCATCCAAAAAAAAATTAATAATAATAATAATAATAATATTAATTGAGCTTCAAGAAAAAAAGAGAAAAAACAAAACTAAGCACAAGTGGAACAGAACCTACAGAAGTGGTATGGCGGTACAGTCATGATAATTTGGCCCTTTGTTTTACACAAAGATATGACTCAAATATAATAATATATGTGACTAATATATAGTAATAGACACACAGGTGTGGGAAAAGGGAAAAATTCTTTATGGGAATGTACCTGTATGTGTACACCTGAACACTGCACTGTCATAAATAAAAGACCAGATGCATTAAAGGAACCGGTTTCATGTGGAAAAATCCACTGCACTACCTGCCTCAGCGTCATGTAGCGGCATGACCAGCATTCCAGCAGACCTTGTCAGCCGATGTGTTCTTTTTATTTGACTCAACTTCCACCTGGGAGCTGCCTGCCAGCTGAACGTCACATTTGCACATGCTCACTCACTCCCAGGTCTGTTTCTTCCCATTCTTCTTTCAATTCACCCCTCACCACCCCTTCTTCCGTTCCTCTCTTGGTGGATCCCACCCTCTACTCCCACTCTTTAGAACACCATGTTCCTGGCTCCAAGTCAAAAATGTGTTCACCCAGCACTGACTGAAGCTGAATAGTAGAGTACACAAACTTTACACTCTATTAGACAGCTTAGCACTGTCATGTACTGAGAAGAGACCCCTTGAATGATGCATCTTCCAGCAAAGCAAGAACATGATGGCCTAACTGCAATATGAAGAAGGGACAATGTCTGCATAAGGCAGGATGTGTAGGATGCCTGATAAATAAATGCTAGGTTTCAAAAACTGGTAAAGATCCATTAAATATTTAAATCTTAAGACATCATGCTTTCAGAACTAACTTTACTGACAGGATTGTCATCCTGATGCCAAATACAAAGTGAAAATTCAGCTAGTAAATTCATTCAACCTTTAATCCCCCCAATAAAACACAATCAGATAGATATGAAGCCATGCATTGTCTTAACCAAAGGTTCCATGACCAACATAGGTCGCTAACAGTCTTCTTTTCCAGAGTTTCTCTAGTGGTTTTACTTACTTTGAGTGGGGCATGTGGGCACACCATATTCCTCTTGATACTTTATTGATTTTACACCCTTGGTATTAAATGAATAGACAGGGCACTTCATAATTTAGCTGCATTTTAAAAAGTAACCATAAACTATTAGCTTAGTGAACTTTCACATGAACACAATAAGCCACAAAACAATCAGGAACTCAAAACTGCACCAATACAGACAAGGCACACAAGGAAGAAAACCAAGAACTGATTATACTCATCAGCCATAAAATTAAGCCTGCTATTGCGTAGGCCTCCCTTGTGGTGCTAAACCAACTCTGAATCATCAAGGTCTTCACAGCAGTCCCAGGAAAATCAGACACTCCAGTAGATCAATTAAATCCTGTAAGCTGCAAGGACTAGATTGTCAAGAAAATCTCACTTCTGACTGAAAGGACTCAAAAAACCCCAGCAGAAAACTGCCAGCACCACCAAAATGGCTTTGTACTTCCCATAATGCATCCTGCTACCATCTCTTCTCAGTTAAGAAAGCATTTACCTGACCTTCCACATCAGCCCAGACCCCTTTCCTCCATTGCGCTATAGTTCTGAAGCTCACATGCACTTCAGTCGGTAATAAAGAGTGCAGCAGACACATTGTGACAAGCTGCAATACACTGCGTGTTTTGACACCTTTTCAATCATGGCTAGCATTGTGTTTTTGAGTAATTTGTACTATAGCGGCATTTCTGTGGAATCAGACCAGACTGCATCCAAGAACGCACCTTGATATAGCATGATCTAGTAAATTCATTCTGCATCAAAATATTACCGCAATACATAGATCAGAACATTATAGCACAATTACAGACAATGGCACACAGCGATATTTCAAAAGGCAAGTTGTTTTTTCTCTTTCATTTAAAATGTTGCTTAGGCCTTCTAAAGAGCAAATATGTAACTTCCTAGCAACTATGACGAAACAAAAAAGGATCTTCTGAATTTTCTGAATAAAATCCTGAATTCAGGAGCACTGGTACATTTACATTTACGGCATTTAGCAGACGCTCTTATCTAGAGCGACTTCCATGTCCTAATTACAGGGACAGTCCCTCTGGAGCAACTCAGGGTTAAGGGTCTTGCTCAGGGACCCAGTGGTGATAGTGCCAGAGGTGGGATTCAAACCTGGAACCTCTTGATCCATAGGACCATAGGCAAGTACCCTACCACTGGACCACCGCTACCCACATGCAGTACAGCAGTACATGCTGTCCAGAGCTATCCAACAATCCATTGCTGACCTCTCTGGCGGTGCTTGACTGTCACAATAAAATCCTCATCCTCATGGCAATAGGGAAGGAAAGAGATTACACTAGTTGAAAACTGTTCCAAAGACCAGGGTTCTCATTTGCTTCAATCAAGGAATGGATCACCAGTGCCCTCTTATGGTGACAAAGTAGGTTTGCTTTTAATGCATTTTCCCCCTTTTATGGCGACGGAACATGACGGAGGTCTTTGCAGCTTTAGAAATGTCCCAGTGGTCGTACTCACCACAGGATTACTTTCTTTCAGGGAAGTATCCCCATTCTCCTCATGTTCACTCTCTGAATCAATAGCAGGAAGGTCATCAGTATCTATGAATAAAACATCAAAAACATCTCATTTTAACCATACTTTCCTAACTAAGAAAGTGTTGCTCAAATTCCAATTCCAATTTTAGATCTGTCTGATATGTTAAGATCACGTTTAAACTAAAATGTAAAGCAGATTACTGTAAAATAGTGATTTACTGGTAATGAGTAGGAATATTAATGGAAAACAGGTGTGCAAAAGTTTTAGGCAGGTGTGGAAAAATGCTATAAACAAAAAATACTTTCAGAAATGGAAGTGTTAATCATTTATTTTTCATCAATCAACAAATGCAGTGAATAGACAAAGAGAAATCTAAATCAAATCAATGGCCTTTGGTATGACCGCCCCTTTGCCTTTGAAAACAGCATCAATTCTTACAAACGCGCTTGCAGTTCTTGAAGGAACTACGCTGGTAAATTAGATTCAAACATCTTGAGAACTAACCACAGATCTTCTGTGGATGTAAACTCTCCATCCTTCTATCTCTTCATGCAGTCAGACACACTGGATGATGTGAGATCAAGGGCTCTGGCAGGGCCAAGAAGAACTGATGCTGGTTTGAAGGCCAAAAGGTAGTACTTTAAATATTGATCTGATTTTTTTTTCGCTCGCTCACTTTGCATTTTGTAAATTGATCAAAATAAACATCATTATTTTGGGAAACTGATAACCATCACTTTCACCACTCAGTGGATCCATTTTTCCTTCTTTCTTCCTCTTCTTTGTGTGAGTGTTTAATAAAATCCCACTGAAGCTTCAGTTAAAATCTCCTCAGAGTGTAAAGATCTGAGGACATCTAAACTCTGAAGGATGTTAAGTAGAGTAGAGTAATGTTTTATTATCCCACGAATGGGAAATTTGGGCGTTACAGGGCTCTTTATCAAGGAGACAGAAAGAATATAGAAAGATAGATGTACAGAAAAATATAGAAAAATATAAAGAACGCAGAACATGTACAATAGTTGTGAATAATATATATATATATATATATATAAATCTTTTTTATATTTGCGTTTAACATTTAGGTTTTTTTTAGTGTAACGAGTGTACAAATTGCCCCCTCGAAAAGAACTGGAACAGCAAGATATGTTCAATTCCCTAGAACATAGCACCTTTTAAATCTGACAACACCCTTTTCCAGTGGTCAAAAGTACTGGAACAGAATATTTTAACCCAATTTAAAGAAGTGACACTTTTTTGCATCTTTCTTGCATGCATCCTCTCCTCCGTAGTCGTCCGGCTTAAACATCTTAAACATCTATTACTGTAACCTGTTATCAATGTAAAGTGCCTTGGGGCAACTTTGTTGTAAAAGGCGCTATACAAGAATAAATTGAATTGAATTGAATAACTGCATCAAGCCTGTGGTTGTGTTATTCCAAGCTTCTACCAAAGCAACTTTCAGTTATTTGTTCGGGGGCCTTCTGTATCCAGGCTCCTCTTCATCTGCATGCTTTACAGATGAGCTTGTATGATTTGGATCAAAGAGCATATGGTTTTTTCCATCCACACTTTGGCCTTTCCATCAGTTTGAAAGGATCAGTCTTTGTCAAAAAAAAAAAAAAAAAAAAAAAGGTAAATCTGTGGCCTCTCTGTAGCTTTTTACTTTATTTTCTAATTGTTATTGCTGAAGAGTGATTGCAACTGGTGGTGTGGCCTCTTTATTTCATCTTAACGCCTTCTACTAACTGGACTGTAATCCTTTCACCTCTGCGCTACAAAGTTTGTCAACAGTTGCTTTTTTTGTGCTGTGTTAACAGCCAAATTCTGTCTGTTAACATAACACAACTACTACAGCTTTAAGAAGTTATCAAATCATAAGAAATAGAAGAAACGTGCTTGTACCTGCTCCTGTGCTGAGCAAGTGGAGATATCTGCATGAAGAACTGGCCATTGCCTGAAGGCATAGTTTGTTTGGATCAAAGCCCTTTGTGGTAGACTGAGAAAGTGAGAACTGGCATTCAGCTTCTGACTCTTCTTCCTCACTTGAGCTCCATGTAATTTGGACAGGATCATCTTCTCCTGTGCTGTGTCTCCCTATACAAACAGACCAAATATTTTCTGTTTTGCATGGTCATATGTATAACATTTATCCAATCTCAATCTCTTCTGAATAGAAAGAAGATCTGAATAGCAAAAAAACAACAACATGGTTTTGCACTCATTCATTTTTCTAATAATTTCGAAGTGAAAATATATAGATGTTTATGCATATAAATTCCAGTAGGTTTAAACTGTTTTACCAAGGTGTGGATGAAAGGAGGAATGGGGTAGGTGTTATCCTGAAGGAAGAGTATTTGGAGAGTATTTTGGAGGTAAAGATCAGGGAGGGTGATGAGTTTGAAGCTGGAAGCTGAAGGTGTGATGATGAATGTTGTTAATGTTTATGCTCCACAAGTTGGTTGTGAGATGGAGGAGACAAAAGAATTCTGGAGTGAGTTAGATGAAGTGATAGAAAGTGTTCCCAGGGGAGAGAGTGGTGATTGGTGCAGACTTCAATCGTCATGTTGGTGAAGGGAACAGAGGTGATAAGGAGGTGATGGGTAGTCATGGTGTCAAGGAGAGGAATGCTGAAGGTCAGATGGTTGTAGATTTTGCAAAAATTATGGAAATGGCTGTAGTTAATACTTATTTGAAGGAGAGGGAGGAGCACAGGGTGACGTATAAGAGTGGAGGAAGATGCTCACAGGTGGATTATATCCTTTGCAGGGTCAGTCAGAAGGAGATTGGTGACCGTAAAGTAGTGACATGGGAGAGTGTACATAAACAGCATAGGACGGTGGTCTGTAGGATGACCTTGGAGGTCAAGAAGAGGAGGGAAAGTGAGGGAAGAGTCGAGGATCAAACAGTGAAAGCTGATGAATTCAGACAGGAGTTAAGACGGGCACTGGGGGGTAGTGATTAGTTACTACGTTGCTGGGTAACGACTGCAAAAGTGGTAAGGCAGACAGCTAGAAAGGTACTTGGTGTGACATCTGGAAGGAAGAAGGAGGATAAGGAAACCTGGTGTTGGAACCCAGACGTTCAGGAGTGTATACAGGATTGGAGGCTAGCAAAGGAGTGGGATAGCCAGAGAGATTAAGAAAGTAGACAGGAGTAGAAGGAGATGAGGCGCAGCATGAAGAAAGCAGTGGTGAAGGCTAAAAGAAAATGTGTTTGGTGAATTGTACGAGAGGTTGGACAGTAAGGAGGGAGAAAAGGATCTTCACTGATTGGCTAGACAGAGAGACAAAGCTGAGAAAGATGAGCAGCAGGTCAGGGTAACAAAGGATAGAAATGGAACCAATCACAAGTGAGCAGAGCGTTGAGCCGATGGAAAGAATACTTTGAGGGGCTGATGAATGAAGAGAACGAGACAGAGAAGACTGGATGATAGAGGATAGAGTGAACCAGGAAGCGCAGCGAATTTGCCAGACAAAAGGGCAGCGATGAAGAGGATGAATAATAGAAAGGCTGTTGGTCCAGAAGATATACCAGTGGAAGCATGGAGGTGTTTAGGAGAGATGGCAGTGGAGCTTCAACACAATCCTGGGAAGTGAGAGGATACCTGAGGAGTGGAGGAAAGGAGTACTGGAAGAATAAGGGTGATGCACAGATCTGCAGTAACTATAGAGGGATAAAGGTGATCAGCCACAGCATGAAGTTATGGGAAAGTGTCGTGGAAGCTAGGTTAAGAAAAGAGGTGATGATTAGTGAGCAGCATTATGATTTCATGCCAAGAAAGAACACTACAGATGCGATGTTTGCTCTGAGGGTGTTGGAGAAGAACAGAGAAGGACAAAAAAGTTGCATTGTGCCTTTGTGGAGAAAACATATGACCGGGTGCCTAGAGAACAGTTGTAAACAGTTGTGAAAGATGCTAAGATTTCCATTGGGTGTGATGAGGATGGACAGGATTGCTAAAAGCTATACATGCAGAAATGAGTATATTAAGAGGGACAGGTCAGGTTGAACATTTTGAAGACAACATTAGAGAAGCAATGTTGCATTGCTTTGGACATGTACAGAGGAGAGACAAAGACTATACTGGGAGAAGAATGTTGAAGATGGAGCTGCCAGGAAACAGGAAAAGAGGATTGCCAAAGAGCAGGTTTATGGACGTGGTGAGAGAGGACTCGCAGTCAGCTGGTTTCAAGGAAGATGCAGAGGACCGGAAGAAATGGACACAGTTGATTTGCCATGCCCACATTCACTGTTAACAGCGGACTTAGCTGTGCAATCTTCATTACTAGTGCAAAATAAAGAATTCCACCTTCTGCGAGTGACTCAGTGCTAAAACAATGAAAACTGAATCACACTATTCAAGAATAATCTTGATTTTAAAAATCAAATGAGCTAAATGGTTGCTCTGGCACAGTGGTCGTACAAGAACTTCCTACCTCTGAAAGATCGGACACTTGTCATTAAAAGAAAGAAAAGAAAAAAAAAGCTAAATACCAGAAAATACACTATGTGCACAATTAATAGGCATGGGAGTATTTTGAAGATTAATTTTAATATGGAACAAATACAGTGATATCAGTCAATACAAAATGTTAATAACCCTGAAACCTGAATGTTTTACAATAGAAACGAGTGTGTGAACATTCTCAGGGGAATGCATACGTGCGCACATTTATCATACAACCAAAGTGAAAAATGAACACCCCCCCCATCTCGTTTGTTTATTTTCATCTGTTTAAATGAGAAATAATACAAAAAGCAACTCCAAATTTACAAATAAACGGGACATTAAAAAAAATAATAATTTAAAAGTCAGTGACTAATATAGCCAATTTGATCAGAGATCAATAATATGGCCATTTGATCAGCTAAGTTGTCAACAGGGTTTAGGTCAGGTGAGGAAGGGGGCCATAATCATTATTCTTTCATCGTTCAGGCCTTTACTGGCTAGTCACGCAGTGGAGTACTTCAATGCGTGCGATGGAGCATTTTCCGGCATTAAAAAAATCATGGTCTTCTTGAAAGATGCAGACCTTTCCTGTACCACTGCTTGAAGAAAGTGTCTTCTAAAAATGGTAGTAGGTTTGGGATTTGATTTGGAGTCCATCTTCAACCCAAAAAGGTCAAACTAGCTCATCTTCAGTAATACCAGTCCCCCACCTCCACCTTGCTGCCGTCTGAAGTGGAGCTCTGTGCCTGTTACTGATCCAGCCACGGGCCCATTCATCTGGTCTATCAAGAGTCACTCTCATCTCAACAGTCCTTAAAACCTTGGAAATATCTGTCTTGAAATATTTCTTGACCCAGTCTTGACGTTTCACCATTGATCTCCTTAGGCCACAACCTCCATCATTACACAAACACATCACCTGTTTTGCTTAAATCCAATTAAGCATTCAGTTTTATGGGAATATATTAATAAAAATGATGGTCAAAATACGCACTTGCCTAATGATTGGGAACACAGTATATTAAGAATGACCCAAAATTTAATGAGTGGCCTTCTTTGCAGCTGGACTCTTGCAAAGAGTTACCTGGTGTGGATGAGTGAACGAAACGCTCCACTGGTCTGTGACATCTTCCTTGGAAGATCTTAGTTGGAAGGTCCTAGAGAATAAAAAACATTTTTTAACACTCACTTGGTCAGAGTTCAAAAGTAATAAGTGGCATTGTTCACTCTTATGCTCCCATACCTTGATCACAGCATATACTTTGATTCACTTTGGTCAAATGAAGCACATGAAAACGGAAAAAAAAAAAATCACGGACAAAAACTGACATTACTTTCTCTTCTTTTACTGCAAAGGGACTCAAAGAGTGATTTGATATTCTGTAAAGAACAAAATGTTGACTCCATACTCCTTCAAGAAACACACTGTGACACATCAGATGTTAAATATTGGGCTCATATCCTTTAAAGTCACGGTACAAAACATTTGGCAGGACTAGACAAATGTTTAAACAGAAGTGAAGTTATATTAGCATCTAATGATTCACTGGGTCCCATGCGTTCTTGAGATTGATAGAGTTCTTATTACTTTGGTCAAGGTCTATGGACACACTGATTGTTTAAAAAAAAAAACAGTGCAAAAGCAGCAGGAAAGTTTGCGTGACTATTGTCACTTAAGTGAAAGTGAAGTGAAAGTTCACATCACTGTGACCTCACATCATTGCGAGGTCACAGCACAGCACAGCACAAGGTGAACCACAACGAAATTGGACCTCTGCGTTTAACCCACGCACACAAACACCGTGCAGCAGTGGGCAGCTATGAAAGCGCCCGGGGAGCAGTGATGGGGACGGTACCTTGCTCAAGAGCACCTCAAGGCAACCTACCGGTAAGGGGTTTGAACCCCCGGTCCTGTGGCCAACTCCCTAACCACTGACCCACCACTTCTTGCACATGCAAAATCTCCTGCTGCTTTTTCTGATAATTAGAATGATTTTTCATTCCTGATAAGCTGACGGCAAGAATCATAACACTGGATGTTTTCCGATACAATTTTACAGACTGACTGAGATTTTTAGACAGATTATGAAGCCAGTTCATATTGTTTAGGTTTTAACTTAAAACTCAAATAGAGAACTGATTACTCAAAAGCATTAAACTCAATTGTAAAGCATGTCACAGAAACCAATTTTACAATAGCCCCATAAATAATCCTTGGATAAAAAACTGGGGGGGACCCAAAATCAAAACTATTACTCAAAAGTAAGCAATATTAAAACTTATTAAAAAAAAGTAAGCAATATTAAAACTTATTAAAAAAAAAAATATTAGAAGAAAGGGTTAAGGTCAAACTAAAGACGTATGGCTTTAATTACCTTCACATGTGTTTAATAAATTATTATTAATATTGAGGGTTTTTTGTTTGTTTGTTTAAGTCATTTCAAAAGATTTCAATTGCCAATAAACAAAGCATTTTTTCTACCCTCGCAGTGCCCCACTGCAGAATAAAAGTCACCAGTGAAAGAAAATGTATATTTATGGAAAGTGAAAGTGACTACCCTTGTCATTGTGAAACGCAGCACAGCACAACACAACCCATACACACTCGTGCAGCAGGGGGCAGCTATTGAAAGCTGCCCGGGGAGCAGTGACAGGGACGGTACCTTGCTCAAGGGTACCTCAGGGCGACCTACTGGTGATGGAACCGAACCCACAATCTTCCGATCCGGGGTCGACTCCCTAACCACTAGGACATTTAACTGCATTTAACCCATGCACACAAACACACAGGGAGCAGCTATGAAAGCACCCGGGGAGCAGTGATGGGGAGATTACGGCCAATTATGCATTCAAAGGATGGGAATGTTAACAAAGATTACCTTGACCACAGCAGCTTCCCTAAAGCTCTCGCCACACCTCTCCCATGACTTTGTTACTTTAGAGCCTCCATGGCTCCCTCTGCTGGACGTTTCTTTGACGCCTGGAAACAACACACGTCTCATATCCCGTGTGTTTCTCTTACGCTTTGGAGAAAAGAAAAGTAAAAGGCAAATGTCAAGATCCGTTCACGGCTAAGCTCAGCGATGTGAGGCATACCTAATAAAAAATAAAAAAATAAAAAAATAAAAAAATAAAAAACAGCAGACTAAGATAGTTAGAGCTCCACACGGGACAGAATGACGGTCCTTCGACAGGAAGCTAACTACAGCTAAAATGACCAAGTTAGCGCAGAGCCAGTAGTCTCACCTTTGAAAAAGAAGCCATTGTGTCAAGTTACTGCACCTCACATATGAACACCACGCTGAGGATAAAGTCGGCCACATTTGATGAAAAGTCAGTTACTTCCACCAGAACAAAACAACACACACATGCGCACTGATTCTCGCGGGCACCGAGCAGCGTCTTCTTCTTCGCGTCCCTCTGTGGAGACACTGCCCCCTGCCGACGAGACGCGAAATAGTCCCGAAAATCCGTCTCGAGATAGCGTTTTCAATGATTTTATCACTTATCTAATACTTTAATGTCTTTTACTAGTATGTTCCTATTGCTCGTTTTCCCCAAAATGATGCAATAGTTCTCTGGTTCCCAGACTTCCTCTGAAAGGCCCCCTTTTCTAGATAGGAACATTACTGAGTCCCCGTTCTCGCTACACGGGTTCAGATTCAACTGAGTAGTGGAAGCTCGGTTAAGAAAAGAGGTGAGGATCAGTGAACAGCAGTATGGTTTTATGCCGAGAAAGTGCACCACAGATGCAATGTTTGCTCTGAGGGTGTTGATGGAGAAGTACAGAGAAGGTCAGAAGGAGCTGCATTGTGCCTTTGTGGATTTGGAGAAAGCATATGACAGGGTGCCTAGAGAGGAGTTGTGGTTTTGTATGAGGAAGTCTGGTGTTACAGAGAAGTATGTGAGAGTAGTTCAGGATATGTATGATGACAGTGTAACAGTGGTGAGATCTGCAGTGGGAGTGACGGATGCATTTAAGGTAGATGTTGGATTACATCAAGGATCAGCACTGAGCCCATTCTTGTTTGCAATAGTAATGGACAGGTTGACGGACGAGGTTAGACAGGAGTCTCCGTGGACGATGATGTTTGCTGATGATATTGTGATCTGTAGTGAGAGTAGGGAGCAGCTTGAGGAGAACCTGGAGAAATGGAGATATGCTCTTGAGAGGAGAGGAATGAAAGTGAGTAGGGCAAAGACAGAATACATGAGTGTGAATGAAAGGGAGGAAAGTGGCGTGGTTAGGATGCAGGGAGTGGAGGTAACAAAGGTGGAGGAGTTTAAATACTTGGGATCAACAGTTCAGTGTAATGGCGAGTGTGGAAGAGAGGTGAAGAAGAGAGTGCAGGCTGGTTGGAATGGGTGGAGAAGAGTGGCTGGAGTGATTTGTGACAGACGCATACCAGCTAGAGTAAAAGGGAAGGGTTACAGGACAGTAGTGAGACCAGCTATGTTGTATGGGTTGGAGACAGTGGCACTGACGAAAAGGCAGGAGGCGGAGCTGGAGGTGTCAGAGTTAAAGATGCTGAGATTTTCGTTGGGTGTGACGAGGATGGACAGGATTAGAAATGAGTATATTAGACGGACAGCTCAGGTTAGACGTCTTGGAGACAAAGTTAGAGAAGCAAGGTTGCGTTGGTTTGGACATGTGCAGAGGAGAGACGAGGATTATATTGGGAGGAGGATGTTGAAGATGGAGCTGCCAGGAAAGAGGAGAAGAGGAAGACCAAAGAGGAGGTTTATGGATGTGGTGAGAGAGGACATGCAGGTGGTCGGTTTGAAGCAGGAAGATGCAGAGGACAGGAAGAAATGGAGACAGTTGATCCGCTGTGGCGACCCCTAAACGGGAGCAGCCGAAAGAAAAAGAAGAAGAAGATTAACAATAAGATTGAAATCATTCAGCAAGAAATCCAAAGCCAAATAACAAATACACCATGTCCGCTGCCCGAGACAGATATAGATACAGATCAAAGCCTAAGACCAACAGAGAGGTTAGCTTACTTTAATCCAGTTCTGCAGACCGACCTCATCTCAGCTATTTCCTCCTCCAGATCTTCTACTTCCATCCTCGATTCAGTCCCTACCACACAACTTAAAGAGGTCACACCAGTGATAATCAGGCCTTTATTAAAAAAAGTAAACTCCTCTCTCAACCTGGGCTATGTGCCAAAAGTATTCAAAATAGCAGTCATTAAGCCTCTACTCAAGAAACCTAATCTTGATCCATTCAAGTTAACAAATTATCGACCAATTTTTAACTTGCCATTTATATCAAAGATTCTGGAGAAAGCTGTGGCCCAGCAGTTGTGCTCATATCTACACAAAAATAATATCTTTGAGAAATTTCAGTTTGGTTTTCGGCCACACCATAGCACTGAAACAGCGTTGGTGAAAATAGTAAATGATCTTTTAATGGCATCTGACAAAGAGTTGGTATCCTTACTGATCCTCCTCGACCTTAGTGCAGCGTTTGACACCATTGATCACAATATCTTACTTCACAGACTAGAAAACCTGGTAGATATAACAGGAACAGCCCTCTCCTGGCTTAAATCATACTTGACCAACCGCTATCAATTTGTTAAACTAAATGATGAAACGTCAGTCTGTACAAAAGTTAGTTATGGGGTGCCGCAAGGCTCTGTCCTAGGTCCCCTACTTTTCATATTATACATGCTCCCTCTAGGTTCAGTAATCCGGAAACCACTGTTATGCTGATGACACGCAGTTATATATTTCAGTCAAACCAGACGATAAACTCAAATTAAAAGAGACTGAGGACTGAGAAATAAAACAATGGGTGTCACTCAATTTTCTCTAGCTAAATTCTGTAAAGACAGAAGTTCTTTTACTAGGTCCTAAAATTGGTAGAGAGAAACTGTCAGGTTTAATGCTAGATTTTCCTAATTTTACAGTTGATCTTATAACAACTGTCAAAAGCCTGGGCATCACAACTGACTCTGATCTTTCTCTAGATATATACGTCAGAAATATTACTAAAATAGCTTTCCTTCACCTTAAGAACATTGCTAAACTAGAAATACTGATACATGCATTTATCACCTCAAGACTAGATTACTGCAATGCCCTGTTATCAGGATGTTCCCAGTAAAAACTCCAGTTAGTCCAGAACGCAGCAGCTAGAGTCCTCACTAGACCTAGAAAAAATGTATATTAGCTAGACTTCATTGGCTTCCTGTCCAATTCTGCATCGACTATAAAATTTTACCTACTTACAAAGCCCTAAACGGCCTCGCTCCCGAGTATCTATCAGAGCTTATCTCTAGTTATGAACCGTGTATGTGAAACATGCTCACTTAGATTGCAAGGTGCTGGTTCTCTAACGGTTCCCAGAATTTTGAATACAACAACAGGTGGAAGAGCCTTTTCATTCAAAGCCCCCCATCTCGAGAACATCCTTCCAGCTACTGTCCAGGACTCAGACACTCTCAGTATTTAAGTCCAGACTAAAGACTTACTTATTTAGTTAGGCTTTTAGTAATTATTTTCCCTATTAGTCAAAAGGTGTAGATCCAGGGGTTCACCGATACAGAGAATTACAGTAAATGTGATATTGGTGCTCCCGGCCCACCATTCTCATGCAATCACTCAGGTTTTTTGACGGTGGTGTGGGGGGACGCTAATGTCTCAGGGTGTCTCGTGTTTGTAAAACCCTCGGATCTGTCCTTTCTAGTCAGGCTGTAATAGTGAGTTTGCCGGAGTCACGGTACTGCACTCTATAAATGAATGGTTTATACAGTAGGAGTTCAAAATAGATCTACTTCCTTTCTCTGTTTGAAATGCACAGCTGTCCATCACCTATATGGTAGACAACTTAAGTATTTCCACTGAGTTGATGAAACTACTATCATCAAATCTCTCTCCTCACCAGAGCAGCATCAGAATGAATCATCTGCATGAGCTGCTGCCACTAAGATTAGCAAAATCTTCACCCACTTGGGCAGAACCACCACTATTAGCTCATCACACTTCCAACTACAGACACAAATGGACTCTTTTATTGTGACTCATGCTTTACTGGAAGTCTTCTCTTAATTGATTAATTATGAAATGATTAATAATTAGGAAAGCACTCTCTCTTTCTTTCCTTCTTTGTTTCTGGTGTTGACCAAAGGAGGATGGGTTCCAAAAGAACAAAAGAAGCAAGG
The DNA here is from genome assembly GCA_017165825.1 of Hepsetus odoe. Classification (NCBI taxonomy): domain Eukaryota; kingdom Metazoa; phylum Chordata; class Actinopteri; order Characiformes; family Hepsetidae; genus Hepsetus; species Hepsetus odoe. The sequence continues at coordinate 18,695,553 of CM029377.1, read as the reverse complement.
TGGCTCATTTGAGGAAAAAACACAGCAGGGGAGAAAAATATAGGCTTGGAAACTTTGCTAACAACACAACATTTTTTATTAAATATGTAAAAAGCAGGTCAAGTTATTCACAAACAAAATGAAAACATGCAACGCAGTTTGCGGAATGCATAATGGAGGGATACAGAGGAAAAAAAAATTCTATTTATAATAATTAACATACATATGTTTACATTCCTTTTCATTGTACACAATAGTAAATGACCTGATCTGTGGAGTTCAGTAATGGAACTAAATGCAACAGCATAGAACAGTATACAATGCACTGGAATACTGGATTCTGTCCAGTAGTTCAGCGGAAAGACCATACGTTCTGCTAAGACCTGTACTTTAAAATTCTATTAAAATTTTTTAATATACATTTTTTCAACAGAGTGTGAAAGGTTTCTAAACACAATAAAATAATGTGTGACATAACCTCACTGTAAACTACATGGCTAAAACTGAAATCTTTCTGAAGTGAAAACAAGTTCTCTCTCTGTGTTGTACATGATGATCAGGGAGAGCACTATAGCCATTCTGCCAAACATGCCTCTGCCACAACTCATCATCTTGTCATGTACAGAACCAGGATCTCCATGCTCCAGAGCATTACTGAACAATCCTAATACACAGTTCTATGTCAGGTATAGAAGCAGAATATTGAAGTAATTGGAAACGGATTATGCTTGTTAATATAGGGGTTTCTTATTGCAGATTGTTCTCCTTTTTACTTTACTTGATATGTCAACTTGAAAAGTTTAATCAGCAGTGAGAGAGAAGCTGACATCCACAGAAAACAAAACAAAGCTATAATTTCTTTACAGCTAACATTACAAAGCAACAGTGCTGTGGAGAGAAAGAAAACCTCTTTATTCAGCCTTATGATCGTCAAGGGGGTCCGAACTGTGTGGTATGTGGATGGGCTGAGTTGCAATTTCAGCAGGGAGACATGTACAAGACAAAAAATTTAGCATTTGAACTGTCACAAAACACAAAAAGAGTTGGGTGGCAGTTGTGGGTTGTTTCTTTTGCACCATCTTGAAGCAGAAAATAAAACAGGATAAAAGATGATGGAGGGGAGAAGTAACTGAGGGAATAAACTCACGAATGATGTGGCTGGGTGTGTTTGTGTATGTCTGTATTTGATGTTCAGTATTCATCCTGTGTGTCTTCAGGGACATCTCCTTCCTGTGCTAGGGCTTCATGTTCTTCTCCTTCTGCACTGGCCTCCTGTACAAACATCCCCCAAAAGACACAATGCTGAATGTGAACACTGAATGTGAAACAATTTTAAAAATTCGATATTTTGTCATCTTTAAGAAAGCTTCTAGATCAGTTGCACGCTGCTGCTTGGTGCCCACTACAGCTGCCCAAATACTGCAAGCTCAGATACAAATTCAGATACAAGTTTTCCAGTCTGTGAGCTATCGCATGTCATATCATTTCCCTTTGCCATTCATGAATTTATAACACACAACTAAGTCATTTCAGAAACATTTTTTTTTGTTGTTGTTTGCAAAAAGGTACACAGAAGAAAGCTAGAAGCATTGTCACAGATTTTCTTTATAGTTTGTATAGTATAGTTTAACAATATACAGTATTGTGCAAACGTTTTAGGCAGGTGTGAAAAAATGCTATAAACAAATAATGCTTTCAAAAGCATTCTTGATTAACACTTCCAAAAGCATGGAAGTGTTAATCATTTATTTTCATCAATCAACAAAATGCAGTGAATGAACAAAAGAGAATCTAAATCAAATCAATATTTGGTGTGACCACCCTTTGCCTTCAGAACAGCATCAGTTCTTCTAGGTACACTTGCACACAGTTTTTGAAGGAACTTGTTCCAAACATGACCGTGCTTCAACCTCCGTGTGACATTGATGATAATCAGCACCTGTTTGGTAAAACTGGTTGATCATACACCGACTATAATCCTACAAAATCCCTGACTTTGTGCAAGTGTACCTAGAAGAACTGATGCTGGTTTGAAGGCAAAAGGTATTAACATCAAATATTCATTTGATTTAGATTTTTCTCTTGTTAGCTTACTTTGCATTTTATAAATTGATAAAAATAAAAAACAATCATTTATATTTCTGAAAGCTTTCTTTGTTTACAGCATTTTTTCACACCTGCCTAAAACCTTTGCAGAGTACTGTATAATCTAATCCATGGAAGATAAACATGCTCTTAGTATTAATGTATTAATGCCCATGGTGTTGATCAGGGATGTGTGTCACACTCAGGTGTTGAGTGCCAACAACTAACAAATAAAAATGAAATGTCAAAAACTATATTCATAACACGTGAATGTACTGAACATTCATGTTATTCATCATTTACATTTCACATTTTTCAACTAAAAATGAAAATAACCCTGAACTCAAATGCACATCTTAGTACAGAATGATAACGCAGATAATTGTTTGAGAGTCTGCTCGTACCAAGCATAGTCCAAACATGAGTCAGCTCTGATCAAAATAGATTTTGTTTCAGAATTGCATATTGTAATGTGTGACACTATATTGTATTTAAACAGGTATCGGAAAGGCTATGATTTGAGTATCAAGTTCTATTTTTAATAAAGCTAATCTAAATGTCACTCTCATTTTAGTTGCCTTTCCCCAGGGTTTTTAGTGGGATAAATGTACATAAAAATGGCAAAGACAAATAACTTAACAATACTGCTAAGTATATGTTTCAGTGGGTATGCTAATGACCACAAGGCCTAATGTTGTAGTGGGTGCATGAAATCTCTTTGTGTGACAGGAAACACAATGTGATATGAACGGAATTTTGCTAAAACCAGAATATTCCGAATAATTAACAACTAATTCCAGTAGTTTATAAGTAAAAGCTAAGATTAAAGTAGTTTTTGTCCTTTTAAGCATATTTTTGAATAACAAAAATAATTCGAATAGAATGACTAAATATAAACACAATGCATTTTGGGGAAACAAAAATTTACATGTGCCAAAGGTAAAATAAATCTCATTCTATTTTTCTATAGGCAAAAAGAGGAGGACACTGGCAATTTGTTCCCTGAATGACCATAATGAAATATTCATTATTCACACATTTTTGTTAAAGGAAATTTGCACTAACATCTGGGACCTTTAATAGAAAATTAAACGGTAGAAACTCTCGATTATACGAAAAGCATGTAAATCCTACAAATATGGATTAGAATATGAAACTATTTTCTGGATGTTAATGCTTAAACATGAATTAAGTAAGGGGTTTTGTGTAATGAGGAAATGTCAAGGACTGGAAAATGAAGTTGAACAGAAATATTTGTACAGTCGCCCCCCCCAGGTTTTGGGAGCTATTAACGAGAAGCTCTGAACAAAATTGTGAGAACTTATAAGGTCTGCACAAAAATGCCAGTATTTCTGGGCAAACACTCTGGATAGCTCCACCTTCTGGATGCTATTTTTTCAAGATACTTATACTATATGGATTTATCTCCTTTATTTCAAGCATAAATAATTAATTGTTCTGCAATGTTACCTTTCTAAAAATAAAATAAAAAAAAAATACTGCAATGCTAGCTTTGTCATCAAAAGCAAATGATTACATAATGTGAATTCTACTTATTTCTTCTTGATTTGTGCTTGTGTTGTTTTTTTTTCGAGTTCTATTAAAACAGTAGCACATTTAGCGGTCACTAAATCTAAATTATTTTGCTTTTACATCATTAAGTGCTGTTGCTGTCCTGTGAGCAGTTAACCCAGCAACAAGGGATGCACAAGCCAATTTTTACACTCCGGTGTAAAACTTTTGCCAAATCAATATGCCGACTATGAAACAGGATTTCCATACCAGATCGGTCGAGGCCCGGGTTAACAACGACCGCCACCAGTACTGTTATCCAACAGGGTGTGGGTGGAAATTGGGTTACTGTTGGCCAAAGGCAGGAGGTGAAAAGGAAGGGTAGGAGAGTGAAAGTGAGGGTAGGAACTTTGAATGTTGGCAGCTTGACTGGTAAAGGGAGAAAGTTAACCGGTATGATGGAGAGAAAGCAGGTTGATATTTTGTGTGTGCAAAAGACTAGATGGAAGGGTAGTAAGGCAAGATGTGCTGATTTAAACTGCTTTACCATGGCGTGGATGGAGTAGGTGTATAAGTATATCAAAAGTGTTGTGTAGCTGAAGAGTGTGTCAGATAGGGTTATGAGTTTGAAGCTGAAAGCTGAAGGCATGATAATGAATGTAGTTAGTGCTTATGCCCCAATAGTTTTGTGTGAGATGGAAGAGAAAGAATTCTGGAGTGAGTTAGATGAAGTGATGGAGGGTGTACCCAGGGGAGTGGGACCTAGGGTCTGTTGGAGGTCAAGAAGAGGAGGAAAATGAGGGGAGAGTTGAGGATCAAATGGTGGAAGCTGAAGAAGGAAGAATGCAGAGAGGAATTCAAGCAGAAGTTAAGATGGACACTGGCGGGTAGTGAAGAGTCACCAGGTTGCTGGGCAACTACTGCAAAGTGGCAAGAGAAACAGATAGAAAGGTACTTGGTGTGACATCGGGAAGGAAGAAGGGGAATAAGGAAACCTGTTGTTGGAACCAGGACGACCAACAGTGTATATAGAAGAAGAGGCTAGCAAATGGGATGGTCAAAGAGATGAAGAAAGTAGACAATACAAGGAGATGAAGCGCAAGGCAAAGAAAGCAGTGGTGAAGGCTAAAGATAAGGTGTTTGGTAAATTGTATAATAGGTTGGACAGAAGGAGGGGAAAAAAAGGACCTTTACCGATCAGCTAGACAGAGAAACTGAGCTGGGAAAGAGTTGCAGCAGGTCAGGGTGATAAAGGAAAGAAAAGGAAAAATACTCATAAATGAGCAGAGCCTGTTAAGCAGTTGGAAAGAATACTCTAAGGGGCTGATGAATGAAGAGAACAAGAGAGAAAGAAGATTGAATGAGGTGACGATAGTGAACCAGGAAGTGCAGCTTTTAAGAGGATGAAGAATGGAAAGGCTGTTGGTCCAGATGACAATACTGTGGAAGCATGGAAGTGATTGAGAGAGATGGCAGTTGAGTTTCTGACCAGATTATCTCTCTCTTTTAAATCTTGGAAAGTGAGAGGATGCCTGAGGAGTGGAGAAGAAGTGTACTGGTACCAATTTTCCAGAAAAAGTGTGATGTGGAGAGCTGTAGTAACTACAGACAGCCACAGCATGAAGTTATAGAAAGGTGTAGTGGAAACTAGGTTAAGAAAAGAGGTGATGATTACTGAACAGCAGGATGGTTTTATGCGGAGAAAGAGCACAACTCTTGAAGGTGAGTAGGACAAAGACCGAATACATGACTGTGAATGAAAGGGAGGAAAAGGTGTCAAAGTTAAAGGAATTTAAATAATTGGGATCAACAGTTCAGTGTAATGGAGAGTGTGGAAGAGAGGTGAAGAAGAGAGTTCAGGCATGGTAAACGGCAGGAGTGACAGACAGGTACCAGCAAAAGTAAAGGGAAGGTTTACAGGACGGTATTGAGACCAGCCATGCTATATGGGTTGGAGACAGTGGCGCTGATGAAAATACAGGAGGCAGAGCTGGAGATGGCAGAGATGAAGAAGAAGATTTTCGTTGGGAGTGACGAGGTTGGCTGGAGATGGCTTAAAGATGCTAAAGTTTTCATTGGGTGTGATAAGGATGGACAGGATAAGAAATGAGTATATTAGAGGGACAGCTCAGGTTGGACATTCTGGAGACAGTTAGAGAAGCAAGGTTGCGTTGGACATGTACAGAAGAGAGACAAGGATTATATTGGACTGCCAGGAAAGAAGAAAAGAGGAAGACAAAGAGAGGGTTTATGGATGTTGTGAGATTGAACATGCAGACAGTGAGTTTGAAGGAGAAAGATGCAGAAGACAGGAAATAATGGAGACGGTTGATCCACTGTGGCAACCCCTAAACAGGAGCAGCCGAATGAAGACAGACAGAAAACATTGAACCAATTCCACAGATACTACAGAAACTGTGTTTTTTTTTTTGGCCATTGACCAAAAATTGATCTCAATGCAAACAGTCCTAAATGGTACACTATGAGATTCTATGTTTACTTTTTTCTTTCATATCTTATAAGTAAATATAAATAAAAACAGTATTAATAAATAAATCATTACTATTGTGTTTATTTAAAAAAAATTGTACAGGATTTATGATGGCTTGAATGTTCATAGTATTAAATAATAAATGACATTTTTTGAGGATGCACAAAAGATTCATGAAAAAGCACTGACCTGCTCATCTGCTGAATATAACACTTCCATAAGTCTCTCCACAAAGGGCCCGTTATCCTGACCCTGCTCCTGGCAGAGCAGCTCTACCTCCCGTAGCTTCCCAAAGTAGAAGTCCCGCTCCTTCTCCACACCCTCCAGTGCAAGCTTTAATGTGTTCAGCTGGAAGCAGATAGACCCATGACAAGGCAACTATTAATACTACTACTAATAATAATAATAATATTTTTGCTGATATTAATCCTAATACCACAAATATTGTAACTATTTAGTTGAGTTTACATTTGGTAAAATATATTGAACGGACACATGGGTTAATAGAATGATGTGAACCTGTTCGTTTAGCTGTGCTACTTGAGCTTCCAGCTCCTTCTCTCCCTTGGCAGGGGTCGATGGCGACATCACAGGAATCTTTTTGGCTGAAGAAGGTCGCGAGGTTGACGTGGACGATTTAGGAGTTGAACTTGATGATCTAGTTGCTCCTGTTCATACATCAGTTTAGAAGTATGTGGATGGTACTGTTAGCATCAAAAGATTACACAATTGTGCATGTGAACAATCCATGACAAAACTCTTCCTGCAATCCTATTCGGTCTCTTTATTCCCAGTCAACCAGTTAGTAAGAATTAATCTTCATCTATGAACAGGTCACTGATGTAAGAAATAAAACTGAACAAAAGGAGTTTGCAAAAAAAAACCCAAAAAAAAAAAAATAAAAAAATAAAAAACAGACCTGCTGTGGGGGAGCTTGCTGCATGGTGGGATTTCTTTGGCAGGTTGAAAATCTGCTCTCCAGGGTCTGGGGGAGGAATGGCATCCTGTCCCTGTCGTGCCTGAACGGGGTCGTACTCTTTACCATCATAATTGGCATCAAAGAACTTTTTGAACCACTGAATGAAGTCCAAGTTGTCTTGAAATCGTCCCTTAACGAGTTTCTCTACTGGAATTATCTGCAGAAGAGTTTGAGTCAATGTGGTTATTCTAAGAAAACATAAATTTGTCTTCTATATAACCTGTTATACCCATTTTTATTTATCTATGATGTTTGATACACATCTTGTGCATTAAGTGCATTGCCTAAGTAATGCAGACCTTCAGCTAAGCCACGAAGCAGTACACCACACAAAGTGAGGTCCGTAAAGACAGAGTTCTAAAAAATGTACAATTCATTCACAAATATTTTTTTGAGGCTCCTGTCTCTGGGCTGTCTCTACACCCTAGTTTCTCAGTGTTCAATCATCAGGTTGATTATTGCAATTGGCAAATTCTTACAATTTTTTTCTTCCTTTATTTGCTACAACTATAACAAGTATAATATGCTCAATATACTTCAAAGCACTTTTTTTTTTTTTTTTTTTAATCAGTTCCGAAAGTACCGGTGCCACTCAAGACCTTTAATGCTTGTTGACAGTTTGCTGTCAGACTTCTCTCACCTTGTCCACATTCATCCTCTTGAAGGAGGCTTGAAGAAGTTTAAAGTTGTGAATGTATTCATGTTCCAGCTTGGCCTGGAACTTCACCTTCTTAAGACTGATGCAGCTAGGGAATAGCATATCCATAAACTGGCAGTAAGCAGCACCTACAAAAACCAAAAAATCTATTTAGTAGGGTCCTTTTTTGACATTACTGTTACAGCAAATGCAGAAGATTACTAGTGCCTTAACGGTCAACCATGGTAACAATTCTCATCCTATAACTGAACTCACTCATGTTGGCATATTCTGTTAGCATCATCCTCAGCTAGATCACTTAAACACTTAGTAGAATCAGCTTGTAATGGCAAGAGGACTCAAGGACTAAACAGCTGTGTAGCCTTAAGAACTGGAAAATAAAAGCAAATATTTGTATATATGTATTGTAAATATAGGTGGTGGTGGTGGTCTAGTGGTAGGGTACTTGTCTATGGACCTAAGGTCTATAGATCAAATCAGGTCTATGTTCAAATCCCACCTCTAGTACTACCATCACTGGGTCCTGAGCAAGACCCTTAACCCTGAATTGCTCCAGGGGGACTGTCCCTGTAATTAAGACTGCTAAATGCCGTAAATGTAAATTTGTGATTGTGAAAACATCACAGCATAGCACAGAGTGAACCACGAAGAGATGCTTTTCTGCAGTTACCCATAACACCTATTTGGAGCAGTGTCCAGCACCCAGGGAGAAATAATGGGGATGGTACATTGGGAACATCAGAGTAACCTACTGGTCTGGTACCCTAGGACATGACCTTCTGGTCACTGAGCCTAGGCTTTAACCATTAATCCACTGCTGCACTACTCTCAGTGGAAAAAGGGCCAAAATGTGCTAGGGAGTATAAAGATTGGACCCTGGAGCAATGGAAAATGGTTTGACGCAAATGTACTCTTTTCCAGAGTGATAAGGGCATCAAGGTAAGAAGAGATGATACGCCCATCATGCCTAGTGCTTAACATAGAAGCCTGTGGGGGCAGTGGTATAATTTGTGGTTGCTTCAGTAGGCCAGCTCTGGGTTCAGCACCATAACATTATATGTCCAATATATGAGGCTAGTGGACTACCGGAATACACAGAGTAACTCAGTTCATTCACCATTGAATGAGCAAAATGTGTCACCTTTAATTTTGTTTTTTATATATTAGAGAATAATGGCATAGTTACCACACCTCTATGAATTAACTAGTCTTCTGCAATTACCAAGAAGGTTCATTTAAATCCAGTATGACTTAGGAATCTGTTATATATTGAGTGAATTACCTTTTAACCCAAATAATGCTTTAGAGACACAACAAGCATGTTCTCTATGCAAAATTCCTCACAAATACATGAAATTTTGCATAATTTCTGCATACTGTGCAAAATGATTGGTGACTGCTTTGAAACATTCTGTAGTTGGAAATTTGTTGTAAAAAAACTGCAAAAAAAAAAGAAGTTCACTGTTCCTTTAGATAAAGGATTTTCACTGATGCTTGTTTCGTCCCTGACTACAAGGATTGGGCCTACTGATCTGAGCCATGTCTGCGAGGAATTGGTCAAGTTTCAAAAGACATTCAGTTCGTTTATACCCCTCTCTGCCTGGCCCTTAACTCTTGTCAAAAAGGTAATTAACTGCAAAGTCATATTAGCTCAGTGTTTACATCATCTGACATTTTGAGATATACAGTACTGTGCAAAAGTTTTAGGCAGGTGTGGAAAAAAGGCTGTAAACAAAGAATGCTTTCAGAAATATAAATAATGATTGTTAATTTTTATCAATTAACAAAATGCAAAGTGAGCGAACAAAAGAAAAATCTAAATCAGATCAATATTTGGTGTTACTACCTTTTGCCTTCAAACCAGAATCAGTTCTTCTGGCCCCACAGAGCCCTGATCTCAACATCATCCAGTGTGTCTGGATCACATGAAGAGACAGAAGGCTGTGAGGAAGCCTACATCCACAGAAGATCTGTGGTTTGTTCTCCAAGATGTTTGGAACGACCTACCAGCAGAGTTCCTTCAAAAACTGTGTGCAAGTGTACCTAGAAGAATTGAGGCTGTTTTGAAGGCAAAGGGTGGTCACACCAAATATTGATTTGATTTAGATTTCTCTTTTGTTCATTCACTGCATTTTGTTGATTGATGAAAATAAATGGTTAACACTTCCATTTTTGAAAGCATTCTTTGTTTACAGCATTTTTTTTTCCACACCTGCCTAAAACGTTTGCACAGTACTGTAGATTATAATAACAGACATTTACACTTATTTATTTGCTTTACTCATAACAACTTTAAACAACAATGTTGTTTAAAATGTGTAAAAATCTAATGTGTAAAAATCCTTAAATCTGCAAATCTGCATCACTTTCAAGATGATATAAATATTAGCCTAATATTAATATTACTAATATTCATATTAACGCCAGAGACAATATTTTACCAAATGTACTACCTTGAAAGCATGGTTCCAACCTGTCTGCTTTAGGCTTTACTGTCTCTCTCTTATCTGACAAGTATTTTTTGTATTTTGTATTTGGAAGTAAACTGTTCTTTCCATTATAATGACAAAATAAACACCATTGCTGTAGTGTGACTGCATATTTCAGTTTACAAACACAGACGTTTCTTGCTTTTCTTCCGCATTCAGAGCTCTACAGAGAAAAACATTTTTGAACATAAAATTGTCATCATCATAATTAACGCAAAACCCAGATAACAACTGCTTAAGTTTCTCAAAACATTTAACGATAGAATCAATGCTATTGTCTTTTCAGTTATAATAAAGAAAATGTAGGTTTGCTATTGCTTTACTGGAATGAAACTTTTTTGATACAAAAGTTGTCCTAATATGCCCTACAAATACAAGTCTGTAGTTTATACGCCTGCATTACATGCATGATGGTCTAATACCCTTTTGTTACAAGCATGGTTAACTTTTTGTCCTTGTTCTTGGTTTCAACGCAGTTTAGAGATCTCTTGATGCTCCTATTGGCTACCTTCTATAGCTTCTATGATGCTTACCATATGAATCTCGATAACCACTGAGCAGTGTCTCTAGATGATGGCTGAGGTTTGGCATTAAAAACATGGATAAATGTCCATGTCAAAAATAATTTCTACAATCAGTCAGAAAAATGTGATGTTTATTTTTTTATTTTTTAGTGAAGCAGGTGGCAGCTATTGAAAGTGCCCGGGGGAGCAGTGACCTCAAGAGCAGTGACCTCAGAGCAACCTACTGGTATGGGATTCGAACCCATGACCTTCCGAGCCTTAACTCCCTAACCACTAGGCCACCGCTGCCCCTCTGCATTTTACCCATACACACAAGCACATGCAGCAAGGGGGCAGCTATTGAAAGTGCCTGGGGAGCAGTGACGGGGACTATACCTTGCTCAAGGGTACCTCAGTGCAACCTACTGGTCTGGGATTCATCCCTTCTTATCCTGGGGCCAACTCCCCAACCACTAGGTCACCGCTACCCCTTGAAGTCAGTTATTACTGCAAGTCATCGCTTTTGTTGTTTTCACTTATATTACTAGTCGCCAGATTTTGTAAGAATTTGAATAGTGTTAAACTGGACTTGATTCAGGACATTACATAAGAGTAAGTATGTCAGATAAAGCTCGTGCATTTATAGGCAGCGGTGGCCTAGTGGTTAGGGAGTTTGGCCCCCAGTTCGGAAGATTGTGGGTTCGATTCCCTCACCAGTAGGTTGCCCTGAGGTACCCTTGAGCAAGGTACCGTCCCCGTCACTGCTCCACGGGCGTTTTCAATAGCTGCCCCCCTGCTGCACATGTGCATGGGTGAAACGCAGAGGTTGAATTTCACTGTGTTATGCTGCATTTCACAATGAGGAGGGTAGTCACTTTCACTTTCTCACTTATACTAGTGACTGAAATAACTCTATTCAGGAGAAAATAGTGAACGTAACTGTCCAGTTTCAGCTTGATTGCAAAAATGACTCACTGTAACAATTACTATTAATTCTACAGTCATGAAAACAACATGCATGAGAATACTAATGTATTTTAAAAAAGATTAACAGGGTATTATAATTACTTAAAATTTAAACTGTACTCCTCTTCCAAAGTTCTTTCGGGATATCTAATAAAGCCCTGAACAGACCTGAAACCACAATTATGCCAAGACTTATTTATAGATAAACGACTGCTCAGGCTTAACAGTGTCAGGCTTACCTGAGGAGAGTTGCTCCACTTTTGTGTAGTTCAGGCAGAGCAGGTCATTCACCCAGGCAGTGATGTCATGTCTGCTCATAGTCTCCTGGGTGATTGAGGTAGAATACACATTGACCGCCATTCCCCAGCTGTGAAACCCACAAAGGTAGATTACTACATTAATCATCATCATCACCAATAACCCAGATTTATGACTAAAGAAGAAAACAAACATGCCCCAGTACGTGGAAAGACTATACAGCTATTTCAGCGCTTTCATGTAAACTGCAAGCTAGACTGCCTGCTCTGCAAAAATGGTATACCAGCCTTCCTCTCACTCAACCCATGTCAATAATTTGTCACCAAGACTGTTAAACCTACATTTCTCGTCGTGTTTGAAATCAGTGCAGATGTTGCTCCAAAGTCTGTTGATGCAGACTACTTTTGCAATTGCCAAAAGCTTTCTCTGGAACATCTATGCAGATGTCTTATAGAAACGGATTAATAATAACGTAGAAAATGCAAAGTGCATGTACAGAAGCTGTCACAAATAAAACCATTAATGATTAGACACAAGTTGTTCCTTGCAACACTTCTTACATCACCTTGTGAGGAAAAAACAATCAGCGCTTTTGCTTACTCACCGAAGAACGTCGGTTAGGTATGATTTGTGCAAAAAAACATCAGTTTATTCCTCTGTGCAACACCGTCTCGATATTTCAGCGGGAGCGAAACATATATTACTAACTTACTGAAATATAATTACCATCTTTGCCTAAAGCCAAAACGTGAATCTCTTACAGTAATTGCACCTTACAAACTAAAGGTATAAGGACAGCCCCGTTAGGAAATAACGTACCACTGCATGATCTTTTTTTCCTAGTCAACCATGAGTTACAAAAATAATAATAATAAATCTTGTTTTTGTCCAACCTCAGCAGTTTTCAAGAAGTATTGACTTCTGCAATTGCAGGAGCCTAGACAAGGCCGTAGGTGAAGTCTACGCTTGACTACAGCCCTACTGCATTTAACCAGGTTCTCTTTTCTGTAATGCATTCAGTGCTGCAGAGCAAACAACACAGTAACCCAGTTCCTAAGCTCCTCCATGGTAAAGAGACTATTGCACTGCAGTAAAAAAAAAAAAAAAAAACTGATTGTGCCCTTGAAGTGTTAACGGTGTCTGAGAGAGGAGGGAGGAGAGTCCTCTCTCCTCGCAGTCAGGCAGGGCTTGGAGAGGAGACCGAGCAATGGCTAGTGACACAATCTGCCACACTAAACCGGTTCGTGTGTTTCTTTTGTGGGCGACGGGGACACACAGCGAGGCTGAGGCGTGAACGGGTCCGATGCCTAAAACCTCCCAGGCCGTCCGATGCGGAATCGTGTTTAGAATTTGCCCCGAAGCCTCGAGAGGCTCTACATTTTGCGCGAGTGACTGAAAGGCTGTCTGAGGTCTCGTCGAGCCGCTGAAGAGAAGGGCATCTTTATTGATTTCGCAACGCCACCGTCTTAATCAGATTACGCGCCGCGCTGCGGGACACTGGGTTTGTGATTTCGCCCGCGATCGCGGTGATTAAAGAGCGCTCGCCGCACATCCCACACCAACCATTTGTCTCAGATTTAACCTCACGTTGATCGGTATCAAAACAGCCAGCTCGAGGCGTAATCCCGTCTTGCTTTGGCGGAGGCTCCTTCGATGGAGTTATTAGGCTAATGTTAGCTCCTCCGCGGAGGCTTCCCGTGAGCACGTCCGAACGGGATAGCCGCTATGCTAGGGACCGACCGTCCCGGCTCCCCGCGTGGAAGAAACACATGCAATCACGCGCTGATATCACAAACTGTTAGCTAAACAGCCTGGCCAGAGGCTCAGCCCACTCCAGGAGCGGATCCGTTCCGTTAGGTTACATTACGCAACGGCTAGCGACCCGGAGCCCAGTGTTTTGGATTTCAGGGCTAGCGAGGTGTCAACACTGGGCACTGTCACACGGGATCTGCCTTCACACTTTCGCTTTAGTCTAGTGGTCCCACCAAAAGCTGCCATTTCGGCACTCGGGATGAACTGGAGTTAAATATGCACGATCCCCAAATCCGCGGCGGACTCCAGGGAGGCCACAACCAATAAAAGAGCCCCGATCCCGAGCTCCTCGCGGCTGCCGTTCCGACAGAAACGGGCTCGCGTCGAATCCGCCGATCGCCTGCAGCGGCAAACACATCGATCTCAACGAGCCCGCCGTTCGCAATTTTCCGTTCAGCCTCGCTTCAGAAAAGCGCTGCACCGATTTACCTGTAGGCGCGCTCTCCTCGCACTGTGTTTTTTCTGTAAGGGATGACATTGGTTCCATTGTCCTGAATGATGTCGTTATTGTTCTCTCCGTTCGGGGACAGTGCTTGGGTAGGACCTGGCATTTGGTTCTGTGAAACGTTGAACAGATTCCCTGTTCAGCTCCGGACGTGGATTAAAGACGACCAACGCAACTCTCCGCGCCTCAGCTGGTGCTGCTGCTGGTTTTGGGTGAGTCTCTCTCTCCCTCCACAGCGACGTCACTAGCGAACAGGCCCACCGCACGCCCACGTGACCACGGGAGTGGCCTTTTCATTTTGCCTCGCAACCCCAAACAAAGATCCCGCTAGACGCTGAAGAGGATTCTGAGCGATTTCTATCATGAAGAATAATAATAATATTAGGAATAATAATAAACCAAATCATGTTTGAGACGCAAGCTGTTTTAAACGATTCCACTGATGTTCTAATACACAAATTCCAAGTATTCCTTGCAGATCTGATTAGCAATACCGCACTGCGGCACTAGGGGGCGTTAAGGGCGAAGAACTGTTCCAGCGTAGCGTTACGGTTCATTGTTGGCGAATACACCCAGAATCAAGACCCATAAATCACTGGGGGGGTCCAGGAAATCCAGATGTTGTTTATGCTTGCTCACTCTGGGATTCACCCTTTCTCCTTTCCATTACACACGTACTTCTGCATACATCTACACTGCGCTCAGGCTGATGAACTCATGGCGGTAGTGTGCGGTCAACACGCTTTTCTGCCGGGTTGCGTCTGAGATTGCTCACACCGCTCGCTGCACAATCTTCAGGTGGTTCTCCATCCCTTGGAGATGAAAGGGCCAGTGAGAAGTGACCCTCATCGGTCCATCATGCTCTTTTTTGCCCATTGCTCACTGCATCAGTCTTTCACACCAAACCAGAATAGACCACTAAGAACGGGAAAACAACCAAAATGTCCCCATATGTGCTTGTCTCCGGTTCAGCCCAATATTGGCAGTAAATGATTAAACAAGAAAACAGTTTGGAAATGAGGTACTAAATTTCAAACACACTACACAAAATACACCTGGAATTTGCATGACTCACACCTTTATATTTACACCAGTCTAACTCCTAAACTAAACTCGCTTGGTCAGAAACATTTCGATTTTTAATACTGGCAGATGGCCAAAATGGTTCATTTCGAAGATGACTGAGCTTTATTAAACCTAGCTTCTTTATGCATTTTCCCAGTTACAGGGCAATTTATGCACGTTCTGGGGTGGCGGGACACTCGCCAATGGGACGAGGTCAAAGGCTCTAATGCCACTTTCAGCACCAGCACCACCGGGTTCCTGAGCAAGACCCTTAACTCCAAGCTGTTCCAGGGAGGCCATCCCTGTAATTAGGAAATGGAAGTCACTCTGGATAAGCAACTGCTAAATGCCATGAATGTAAATAGATGAACATTATTAGGTTCATTTGGATGCTAACATTAACAACGTACAGCGCGGGTCACAACTTCAATGGCCGAGAACGTTATGGAACCCCGGTGTGCCTGCAGAAGTACATGATGGTCAGCACGGCTTTGTTTGCCTGTTAGACCACATCTCTACCAGCAATCCTTTGACTAGCTGAAGGAAATGTCATGAAACCACACGTGTTCTCACTACTAAATATGGATCAGATTTATAAGTGTTAGAACAGGGTGTACTGGGCCTTACTCACTTTATTCTTACATTCAAAACGAACCTCTCTGTGAGGGGAGCTCATCCTTAGTGGGGTTAATGTGGGTGGATATCGAAATCTCTCCCTACCACACTGAACCGATGCAACCGTTACCTTTTCTGTCCAGGTGATTGGCTGAATAAGAGAAGGCGCTGTTTTGTACACGGTATCATTTCAATAAAGTTATTCCATTCAACATGTTAGTTTGTGGATTAATGGGGCAATTTGGTCTCACCCCCCCTCTCCAAATCAACAGTATCATTTTGCATCTAACTATATTACAAAACTGGTCCAAATACTTTATCATTTTACTTCTAACACACACACACAGCTTATTAGCAAAGGATTCTCACCAACTGTCTAATGTAGTGAAGTGTCAAACTATTAAAACACAGTAAACACAAACCCCTAAAAGTTGAGCTTAAGGCAAAAGAAAACCGCCGACCGTAAATTAGTGCAAAATAAATTTTTTATTGAAGAAAAACGGCCACAAAATAAGCAGTGACAGCTAATCAAGCCGAGCAGCGAATACTCGCTGGACTCGGAGCAGCTGCCGCGCTGCTAGCATGACCAGCCAGCTAGCATCGTCCGCGTGCTTTAGTGTTAAACCGCCAACCGTCGGTTGCTTTAGAGTTCTGCGAGAGAGGTCACAGGGAAGGATTCACACAACCGTTTTCGCGAGTTACAGACACGCTGATAGAGCTTCGGACTCACCCGTAAACTGAACTCCAAACTCGGCTAGACGGGCTTTCGCTTAGTCACCCCACCCTTACACGTTCATTCTCACGTGAAGAGAAAAAACCCTTCGAGTGAGCTCGCGCTGACGAGCAGCACGAGCTGCACGACGATTGGCGCAGCCGTGACATGTGGACGTGCGGGGGGCGTTTTTTGACCAATTGCAATCCAGTGCGCTGGATTCACCGGAAGTGAGTTTAAACGTGCGCTATATTTGCAGAACAACGTCGAATACGAAAGGAAACGGACGGGATGGTGGCAGGAATGGTGGTAGTAACGTTGGCAACTTTAAACGGCGTGCTTTCACAGACGGTCCTCACAGCGGAGGCCCGGTAGTAGCATTGGACCACGCCTTGAATTTGATTCAAAGCTGCGACGCGGGGGGGAGTGGTCTCAGGCCCCCCCCCATCAATAGTGCCATTTTCATGCAGAGTGGGCTCATCAGTTAGCCTGCTATTTCTACAGCCTTTTTATTAAAGGTCAAGGTGTGAGAAGCAGCTTTAGTTTACAATGACAACAATGGAAAAAGGTGGCGCCACAGAAGTGCTTCACGGAAGCACTTTACGTTCTCTGAACATCTGTGATGAGCTTTGTGGAAAAAAGTGAAAGTGACTATTGTCATTGTGAGACACAGCAAAATTCAACCTCTGCATTTCACCCATAGATACACACATGCAGCAGGTATTGAAAGCACCTGGGGAGCAGTGATTGGAAACAGTACCTTGCTTAAGGGAACCTTAGAGCAACCTACTGATGAGGGAATCGAACCCATAATCTTCCAATCCTGGGGCCAAACTCCCTAACCACTAGGCCAACGTTGCATACGCTGTTGTGTGTAAGAAGAACATAGTAAAGGCTCAGAGGAACATGACGTCAGTATTCCTTTGTTATTTAACACATTTATTTCTAGAACCTTTACTTCATGTGCATTATGAGATCATCTGAAGTTCTTAGATGTTCTCTCCTGTGTCATAAAACCTTATTAATTACCATCGTTCGATACATTACTATTGAATACTATAGTGTTTCTGATTCAAACGTTCATAAATTGGTTTCATTCATCCTCAAGGAACTGCCTGCATACTCTCAGACTAACACTGACCCACCACCAAACCGATCATTCAGAACAATGTTGCAGGCAGCATAACGTTCACTGTGGCTTCTCCAGACCCTTTCATGTCTGTCACATGAGCTCAGAGTAAACCTCTCATCTGTGAAAAGCACAGGGTGCCAGTGCCAGACCTACCAATTCTGGTGTTCTCTGGCAAATGGCAGTCAAGCTCCATGGGGCCCACCAGAGGACATCAGACCCTCAGTCCACCCTCTGTTTCTAATGGTTTGCATTTATGCCAGTGGCCCACTGGAGGTCATTTTGTAGGCCTCTGGCAGTACTCATTCTGGTCCTCCTTGAACAAAGGAGCAGATACCGGTCCTGGTGATGGGTTAAGGACGCCCGACAACCCTGTCCAGATCTCCTCCATGCTCTTGAGACTGTGCTAGGAGACACAGGTATCACCTTATGCTACCAGTAGTGACATTGACCCTAGTCAAATGCAAAACTACTGAAAACAGTCAAAAAAAAAAAAAAGATGAGGGTAAAAATGTCTATGGCCTCCACCTGAAAGACCATTCCTGTTTTTGGGGTCATCTCATTGTTCCCCCTTTAGTTCAAATGTTGCTAATTTCATTAACACCAAAACAGCTGACACTGATTAACAGCCCCCTCTGCTACTTAACTGACACGATCAATATCCCAGAAGTTTAACTGACTTGATACTATAATCTGATTAAAAAGTGTTCCTTTCATTTTTTTGAGCAGTGTATAAGCCTGTTGTATATAAATTGTAAAAAGTCCTAATCCAAAGTTTTGCTGGGATACAGTTTAAAATTTTAAGTTTTGGCTTAATGTAAGAGGCATAACCACAGTGAATTTAGTTTTACGTTGGATATTCCCCAGACATTCAGCAAGCGACTTAGAGATAGTCAAAAAATTGTTAAATAAAGACCACACCGAATTGTACAATCATACAGAATTGTAAAACGTTGCCCAAATTATACACAATGTTTCATAATATATATGGGTGCTCCATATATTTAAAAAATATTGATTTATTCGAAAAACAGCATTTTAATGAAAGTTTTTCTTCAATAGGTTCAATATGAAGTGACCTACTGCAGTGACTTAATGGAGAATTATTGAGAAATAATGGAGATTAGTTATTTTTAACTGGTAGTGCTTTTCAGTCAGTTAGTCGAGAACTTTGGAAAGTCATTGTTAAGTCAAGTCAAGTAGGTTTTATTGTCATTACAGCCATACACTCAGCAAGTGGTGAAAATGTCCTGAACAGAAGGCTAAGAGTCCCTGATGATCTTCTCAGCTGTCCTCATTACCCGTTGACTTGCAGTCAGTGACGTTGCTGTTCCTATACCAGGCAGTGATGCAGCTGCTCAGGATGCTCTCTATGTTTCCTTTGTAGAACCATGAGGATGGGTTGAGGAAGATGGGTCTCCTCAGTCTGCACAGGAAGAAGAGATGCTGCTGGGCTTTCTTTTTTCGATGGAGCTGGTGTTGAGGATCCACCTTGACTATCTCCATGGGTGAGCTGTTGATGTTCAGTGGAGAGAGGTCACAGCATGATCTCCTGAAGTCAACTACCATCTCTTTAGTTTTGTCAACATTAAGAGACAGGCTGTCCAGATGGGAGATAGCCAGACAGAGGGTGCATCATCTTTTGAGATGCTGGGCCAACACGCGAACTGCATGGGGTCCAGTGAGGGTGGAAATTGAGTCTTTATGTGCCTCATGACCAGCCTCTTGAAGCACTTCATGATGACAGGTGCGAATATGACGGGACGACAGGCATTGAGGCAGGACACAGATGAATTCTTTGGCACTAGGATGATGGTGGTGGTCTTGACCTTGGAACATCAGTGGTGCTCAGAGATGTTGAAGATGTCTGAGAGACCATCTGCTTGCTGTTCTTTGAGCACACGACCAGTTATTTTGTCTGGACAAGCAGCTTTTTCGTGGCTGGACTCTCAGTAAAGATCTTCTCACCTCAGCTGTGGTCAGGCAGATAACCTGGTCGTTAGGAGGAGGGATGGACTTCCTTATCGCTGTGTTGTTTTCCGCATCAAACTGTGTGTAGAAGTGGTTCAGTGCATTTGGAAGGGAGGCCTCACCATCACAGGCAGGTGGAGATGTACTGTAATTGATGAGGGCCTGAATGACCTGTGCCGTGTGTCCCCAGTGTTCTTGAAGTTTCCATGGATTCTCTGGGCGTGTGCATTGGAAGAGTCACATTAGACTTTACAGAGCTATTGCAATGACAACCTATATTTGATTGTATGAGGGGTGTTTGAAAAACTTTTACAGCAATTTCAAAGCCAGTGTTTTTTTTTACCTATAAATGTTGTGACGGTAGGAAGCAGGGTTTATAAGTCCCGATGAGTCAGAGTAGAGCATCGATCATTTGTTTTCGTCACCTCTGTTGTACTAGTGGTTCCTGAGTCCCTGAGTTATGTTTATGTTTAATAAAGTTGAGTACAAGACTCCAGGCTGCGCACTTATGTCCATACAGCAATACCCCAGCATTACAGATGTCTTCTTCTAGAAGTTTTATTAAAAAAAATAAATATATATATATATATATATATATATATTTCCAGTACATATTTATCTTATTTTAGACAATGGAAATAAGATTGTTTAATGAAACTGGAGAGGATGCCTAAGCAGTGGAGAAAAAGTGTACTGGTATTGATTTTGAAGAATAAGGGCACACAGAGCTGTAGTAACTACAGAGGGAAAAGGTTGATCAACCACAGCATACAGTTGAAGTGGAAGCTAAAAAAAACAAATGGTGATGAATAATGAGCAGCAGTATGGTTTCATACCAGGAAAGCACTACAGATGTGTTTGCTCTGAGGGTACCAGAGAGAAAATCAGAAGGAACTGCCTCCGGTGGACTTAAAGAAAGCATATGACAAGGTGCCTTGGAAAGCAGTTGAATTACTCTATAAGGACAACAGGAGAGGCAGAGAAGTATGTCTGACTGGTACACAATATATGTATGAGGGTAGCAAGAGTGAAGTCAAGTCACTTAAATTTATATAGGACATTTTACAAATGTCGATGTCAAAGCAGTTTTACAGAATCTGGGTCAGAGCTCCAAGTAAGAAGGCTAAATGTGTAAAGAAGTTAGGTAGAAACCTTGAAAAAGAACAAAGAAGGGGAACCCATCCACCTCTGGCTGAGACTGGATAATCAAGAACGAAAAAGAAGATTTTAGCGTCTGTAGATTGGAGTTCATTAAATGGTTTCAATCTAATAGTAACAGTTCTGTTTGAGTGTGTGGGTTATGTGCAGAGATGGTGGTTGATACCATTTAGAGAACAGCGGACTGTAACGGTGGCGGGGTGCGGAGAGGACGCCAACGCTGAGCCAGGAGTTCGGATCATAACTTTATTAACTATATTAACAAAACAAGATCCAAGGACTGCAGTTCTAACTAAAACCAAGGAACTGCAGCCTAAACCAAGTTACCCAGATTACCAAATACCAAAACCACCATTCCATGTAGGCTTAGCCTAACGAATGAGCCGCACTCTGTTCTGACTCATTGGGGCTTAAATAGTCCCAGTGAAGCACACCTGTGCCTTCATGAGCTCAGGTGTGCTCAGTCAGTACAGAGCGCCCTCTACCGTGCCCAAAACACACCTCACCCGTGACACGGACAGTGAACTATTTAGTCTGCTGTACAGGAAACCCTCACGGTAGATGATCTTAGTGGGTGGCCACCTTTCCCTTCAAGAAATCCTTAACGTGCTGGTGGTCTAGTGGTAAGGACACTTGCCTACAGACCAAGAGGTCACAGGTTTGAATCCCACCTCTAGCACTACCATCACTGGGTTCCTGACCAAGACCCTTAATCCCAAGTTGGTCCATGGAGACTGTCCCTTGTAGTGTTAGCTAAATGCTTTAAATTTAAATGTCAGCTAAATGGTATATTTATATCATTATGACAAGACAAGTTGATTCTGTTTTATTAATTTAATTCAGTACAAAAATGAAAGCACTAAAAATTTAGTAAGTAAAAGCACACAAATATAGGCCTTCCAATGTAAAATGATGTGGCAAATCAAAAGAATTTAAATGTATGAAATATTTCCTTTGCAACATCATGTTAAAATCCAAAATCAAAGTCATTTTGTTGACAGGCAACCTCATCAGCTAAGACAGTATATAACCACTCTATTATATATTTGTATTAAAAACAAAATATTACACTTGAAGTGAAAATCAAACTACTGAGCACCTTTTTTAAATATTATCTAACAAAGTTGGCCCGATTCAAAGTGAGGAATAACATGTAGTATGATGACAGCAGCTTTGTTAAGCCTCAATTGCCCAGTACTTAAAAAAAACCCCACACATTTACACATTTAAATAACCTCCTTGGTACTTGGCTTTATGGCACTGGTGGTAATTCAAAACCTTTAGTTATTTTAGAGTTAGTTCACAGTATGTTGTAGATTATATAAAGGAGTGATTCAGTAGAAATGCTCTGTCTGCTGGAAATGGCAGAAAGTGCTTCAGTCTTCATTCTCTTCTGCCTGCAGGAGAAACATAACCTTTCTCAAATTTTTTACCTTAGGTTGCAGGTCTCTAGTCTTTTCTACAAAGGCTTGGTTGGCACAGAGGTTTCCATTCTAATCAAGCAGGTTCAGAGTCAATTCCACCTGTTTCAGATGGTCTTCAAACAACTGATCCTGTGAGCTCCTGCTTTCTTGGAATGAAAACCCTGTATTCAGTCGGAACAAATAGTTTTCTTAAATAAATGGTTAAAACATAAACAAAGTCAGAGTGGTTTGGTGTTAGATGTGCAGGTTTTCCCAGTTTTTCGGTATCCCTATTTACTTCATACTTTCATCTGTGTGGTTCTGACTCAGGTATGTTTTGCTTTATTGCAATGCAAAAACCCCTTTTACGGAGTCAGAATTGTTCACAGTGGTGTGATAGGTACCAAACCTCTGATGCTTTAAATGCCTCCAAAAGCTTCTGCACAAAAGGCTGTATGTTTAATATGTTTAATAAGTGTGAATATGTTGTTGCCAGATGACCAAGACATTGTTTTATATTACTTAAAGGGTACCAATCTGACTTAAACAATGGAGGGCAGAGAGGTACGTTCTAATTCATTTATTTAAATGTGGGATTTTTCTTTTTGCATGAACTCTATTTTATAACAATTTCAGAAATGGTATATTTATATTAAATTAGCACATCATTTGCAAGACATTTCTAGAAAGAACGATTATACAAAGAACAATTGATTGAAATAGAGGGCACCAATAATGGTTATTCTATGGCATCTAATTAAGAACCCTTTCTGGGCATATTTATTTTTACGTTTAATAAACTTCCTTTTTTCTATTATTGTTTTACTATAATAAGTCATATACAAAATTCAAAAGGCATGTCAGCACATTGTTTTGTATACTAAAGAATTAGTCATTATTTCTGAATTTCCCTCTCTATCTATGTACACAGATATGGATGAGAGTGAAGTTTCAGATCAGTTCTTAATAAAAGTTTAAAATAAATGAAAATGGAAAAGGGATTTTTAGGTCACAGTGTGTCACTTTACTTACCGTTACCACTAAACCAGAGCTGGTGTTGTAAAGTCACCTGCATAAAAAGAATAAGGAGGATTATAATCAGTTTATTACTTCATCATTTTGTTTAAATTAATATATCTATATTGTATAAATATAATTGATTAAGTAATGATATACTATAGACTGTACTCAGAATATAATAACATTGTGTGTATGTATGTGTATTCACCAAGTAAGCCTTCTCCTGTTAATTTATGCTCTTCCGTTCTAAATCCTCTTTCTAGCTGCCGCTCCACCTCGTTCTTGTAGCCTTCTTCTCTGTAGCCTTTTTGACTTGCCACCCCGCTGGGCCACCCCCAAACCACAAGTAAAGGTGTGTGTTGGAAAGAAATGAAATAAATCCAAATATAAACAAATCTCTTCATTTTTGACAGTGCAACAAATGGGTTCATTTAGACAGAAATTAAGGTAAAGAAGATTAAATCCTTGAATTAAGTCTTTGCATTTCACATTATCCTGTTGATGATGACACCTGCTGGTGACAACCTTTAATGCAGCTTTCCCTCTAATCCAGGAGTTCTCAATTCTAATAAGGAACACCAGTGAGGCCTACTGTATGCATCCTTTAGATTCGTGATTCAGTTCCTGAAAGGGCTTATAGCTCCCGGAATATTGAAGAAGAGAAATTGTAAGAACACTTGCTCCTTAATCTGTCTAGTTTGATCATTTGAATGTGAGAACATACACTAATTTCAGCAAAATAAATGATCACAACCATCTGATAATGATAATTGCAAAATAAAAACTCTTACGGTTGTTGACAAATGTATTAAGTGTATGTTGTAAGTTAAAAAACTAATATTTGGCTCTATTGTATGGCACTGATGGTCACAGTAACCCATTTTTCTAGGCACAATTTACACATGTAGAAGCTAGATTATTTCTACAGATGCTAAGACTATGCAGAACCAGGCTAGTATGATGATAGTTACCGTGTTTTTGAGTGCATGAACTGTGCAGACAGGTTTTCTGCTGCAGCTGATGTAAATCCATCAAACTGTGAGCGTTCAGTTTCCGCACCAGCAATACTATAACTCACGCTGCCCGCATCTAGAAAATAATTGTTTTGAGTAAAAATAAACCACAGTATAGTGTTTTACAGACATGTTGTAGGTTGTTGCTTAAGTTCCTAAAAAGCATTCAAAAGTGACTGATCTAACATGGGAGTTAGTTTACAGCTCCAGAGAAATATACATAATATTTACTATATATCTTAAAGCATCAATCAAAGAGCATCCATACATACATGCATACTGTGTGTTGCAGTATGTGCAATAGCCTGGAGGTTCCAATGAGCAGTTTACCTGAGCGGAGCTCTGTAACCAGTGAGGACACTGTGCTGGTAATGGAGTCTGCAGCCATGAGCAGGTCATTTCTTAAGTTCCGGCTGGAGCCTATAGCAAAAAGAAGCTCAAATTCAATAAATTGTGTCATGGCAAATTTTGTGACATGTAAGGACATAAAAAAAAACAGACCCAGTTTGGACACACACACACACACAAAAAAAAAATAATAATAAAAAACCCATCAAAAACTACACTAATGTATTGTAGTTATTGAATTTTATTTTATAAAATTATTTATTTTATAAAATAAAATAATTTCTATTATTTTATCAAATCTTTTACATACTGCACCACACTGAATACAATTTACCAGCACTAATCAATACATTTTTGCAATAAAGCAGTTTGTCAGTGTTCTTTATGTACTAATAATATCACTAGGCTCTCAGAAAATGTTACGCTGGTGTGGTGCGGGTAGGACGCCAGCGCGGAGCCGAGGATCAAGAACGTGACTTTATTATCCATGGTATGTGAACAAGACTCAAGAAACTAAACTAAAGTAAGGTTTTGCCTCTGTTAATGAGCCTCGCACTGTTCTGACTCATTGGAGCTTAAATGTTCAGCCCCAGTGAAGCACACCTGTGCCCTGATGAGCCCAGGTGTGCTCAGCAAGAACAGAGCGCCCTCTACCGCAACCTAAACGAAACCAAACCGTGACAGAAAATATCCATTATGATGTCATTTATTACAATAATGATAAATTGATAAACTATCATTTTGCCCAGCTCTACTTTAAGTATTGAATTAAACATCTCAAAATACCTTTTAGTGTCTACTTTAGTGTAGTAATTCGCTCTACTGGGTCTGATAGCACCGTTATAGGATTGTACACTGTACACTGTAAAAAGTATTCTTTTATAGAGACAAAACAAAATGTTAAAATGTCAAGTTCATAAATGACTCCATGATTTTAAATGTAGTATATAAGGCCATCTTTAACCTAACATGCAAAAAATTATATATACTGTGTGTGTATATATATATATATATATATATATATATATATATATATATATATATATATATATATATAATATATGTTCATTTATGATATTATTACTATTAATATTTTATATATAGGCAATCAAAAGCCTTACACAGAAATGTTTGGAGTATGCATGAATATGAGGGCTTGTTTTTCAGAAGGAAATTGTTAAAATGTTAGACATTATGTACTCAAGTACCTTTTCAGTCAACCCCTGAGGTATAAGTGAAGAGTATACTAAATTTGCCCAAGGTATGAGTGGTTGGTTGTCCGTGTGTTTGCTCTGTGATGGACTGGTGACCTTTCCAAGGTATTTGTGGGGGAAAGTGAAAGTGACTACCCTTGTCATTGTGAAATGCAGCACAGCTCAACACAACAAAGTTCAGTCTCAGCAGGGGGCAGCTATTGAAAGTGCTGGGAGCAGTGACGGTACCTTGCTCAAGGGTACCTCAGGGAAACCTACCGGTGAAGGAATCAAACCCACAATTTTCCAATCCGGGGCCAAACTCCCTTACCACTAGGCCACCGCTGCCCCACCGTTTGGCTTATGACAGCTGGGATAGGCTCCAGCACCGCTTGTAACCCTAATCAGGACAAGTGCTGAGAACAAGAGAGGGTGAGAGTGAGTGTGTCAGGTGTGGCCATAGTTACTCTGAGCAAAGGCCTGCTGCACATCTCCTCCTAGGCCCATAAGCGAGTCCTGAAGCAATTGACTGGGCGTGGTGTTACCAGATGTTGACTGGACAGGCATGGGTATGGAGCTGCTCAGTGTGTGGCTCAGGGAGTGAGGGGAGGGGCCATGGCCTTGATTCTAACAGAGAGAAATGAAAATGTGTCTCATAAGGGACAAAATGGACGATAATGGACTAAAAGTAAACAAAGAGTCATGCTCAGTCTTTGCATGTCCTGATTAACAAGCATAACCTTAATAAACCCAAAAAGCCCCGATGGTTGTCAGACATACTTCTCTAGGTTGAAATTTGCTCACCATTAATCAAATTTCATTTCAGTGATTTTCTGATTAACTTTTCTGATCTTTTTTTCTGATCTCTGGTCACATAACAGGATGTCTACTGCTAGTTTACCATGAAAGCATTAAGACTAATGAAGACAATGAGATGCTTACCCTTCCTTAAAAAAATCAAACAATTTACCTTCTGAGGCTCTCTACTGAGGGCCAATATTTTATGCCACAAATACATGTTTTTAAAAAAACAATAAAAATGGTTCAGGCAAATATCAAATCAACAGCTTTTCATATATACAATTAGAGCCTGGCCCAGAGGTCTCTCTTTTAGAGTCACCCTTAATTTAGCCCAAAACCAAAATGACAGTTTTACATGGCTAAATAAGTATCACATGACGCAAGGATGATCACATTAATAAGTATGATGTATTAATATGTGTAAAGAATCACATTATGCATTTAATCCCCTGTTCTTATTCCACAGTCACTTACTTTGTTTACTTATTTCTTGTGCATTAAACTCATACATGCATGCTTTCAAATTATTTTTTTCTGAAAAAGTATTTTTTGATACTTTCAAAAAAACAATCAACACAATCATACATTTACTGCTCTTGCTCCTGTGAACAAAATGATTAGGCTTTCACAGTGATGATAATGGTAGTAATACAGCATTTCTCAAGCCTGGTCCTGGTGTCCCACTGCCCTACTCATTTTCTTATTCACAGCTCTGTACTTGAGGTGAAAGGGGGGTCTGCCCTAAAATATGAATGATAGTGGGCCTCCAGGATGACTTAGGAAACCGTTCAAGAAAAGAAGTTGAGGGAAAAGAGGGAGGAAAAGTAGGTTGGGAACAGAGAGGAAAGGAGGGAGGGAGGCAAGGCAGGAAGGATGAATGGGAAGATATTCATACTTAGAGAATAAAGTAAGGATGGATGGAAGGAATGACTAAAAGGAAGGAAGGAGGAAAAGAAAAAGACGGAAGGAATGAACCTTTTAAATGACTTCTTCTTTCAGCTGCTCCCATTAGGGGTTGCCAGAGTTGATAAACCGTTTCCATTTATTCCCGTCCTCTGCATATTCCCCCTTTTAACCAATGTCCCTGAAAACGTCCTGTCTCACAATACCCCTGAACCTCCTCTTTGCCCTACCTCTTTTCTTCTTTCCAGGCAGCTCCATCCTCAGCATCCTGCTCCAAATATACTCCTCATTTCTCCTCTGGACATGTGCAACCTTGCTTCTCTAACTTTTTTTCTAAACTATCCAAGCTGAGCTGTCCCTCTAATATACTCCTTTCTAATCCTGCCCATCCTTATCACACCCAATGAAAATCTTAACATCTGTAACTCATATATGTAACTTTTTTTGTTTTATATTTAACTCATGTATAGCATAGCTGGTCACTCAACCGTCCTGTAAACCTTTTCTTTCCCTGTTGCTGGTACCCGTCTATCACAGATCAGTCCTGTCTTTCATCTCCACCCATTCCAACCTTCCTATGCTCTCTTCTTCACCTCTATTCCACACTCCCTATTATTCTGAACTGCTGATCCCAAGTATCTAAATTCTTCCACCTTTGTCACCTGTACTCCCTGCATCCTAACCGCTCCACTTTACTCCCTTTTGTTCACACTCATGTATTCTGTAATTCTCATAGTTCACTTCTCCTCCACTCCTCGGGCATCCTCTCACTTTCCAAGATGGTGTTAAACAATCTGGTCAGAAATTCATCTGCCATCTGCCACCTCCATGCTTCCACAGGGCTAATCTGGACCAACATCCTTTCCATTCTTCATCCTCTTCATCACTGGCCTTACTTCCATCTTGCTTATTCGCTTGCTTTTCTGGTTCACTATCATCACATTATCCAATCTTCTCTCTCTCTCTCTCTCTCTCTCTCTCTCTCGTTCTCTTCATTAGCCCCTCAAGTTAATCTTTCTATCGCCTCAACATGATCTGCTCACTTTTCGTACAAATTGTACATTTCGATTTCTCTCCTTTATTGCCCTAACCTGCTGCACATCACCATACACCTCACTTTGGCCTTCACGACTGCTTTCTTCACCCTGCACTTCATGTCCTTGTATTCCTGTTTACTTTCTTCATTTCTCTGACCATCCCGTTTCTTCCACACTAGCCTTTTCTTCTGTATGCACACCTGAACATCTTGGGTTCCACCACCAGGTTTCCTTCTCCTCCTTCTTCACACCTTTCTAACCTTTCCTTAACAATTTGCACGAATTGCCCAGCAATCTTGTAACTCTTCCATACCTCCCAGTGCATGTCTTAACTCCTGTAACTCTCCTTCTTCAACATCCACCATTTGATCCTTGGCTCTGCCCTCACTTTCCTCCAAGGTCATGTTATAGACTACCATCCTATGCTGTTTAGCTGCACTCTCTCCTGTTACTAATTTGCAGTCTCCATTCTCCTTCAGGACTTGGTGAGAGAGGATATTCAGGTGGTCGGTTTGAAGGAGGAAGATGAAGAGGACAGGAAGAAAGGGAAGATGGAGCCTTCAATCTACTTCAGACTGGCCTTCCACCTCTTCTTCTTCTTCTCCTTTGGCAAACAGCAGCCCAATTTCAACCCACACCCTGTTGGCTAACAGTACTGGTGGCGGTCATTGTTAACCCGGGCCTCAACTGATCCAGTATGGAAGTCTGTTTCATGGTCTGCATATATGATTTGGCAAAACACACCTTTTTAATGCCCCTCCTGACACAAAAAATACACTTGAATCTGTTAACTGACATCTTTCATTAACAATCTTTATTTCTTGATTTGCTAATGGATGTGTTATTGAAGTATGTCAGTTAGCATCATTTATTTTCTTCTTTACTTTCTTTCTATACTTTTGTACTTTTTACAATCAATGCAGTTACAGTGTGTTAGGGTTTCATCTGTTGCTTACCTTTAGCAGCAGCATGAGCTGCTCCAGCTGCAACATCAGTTCTCTACGACTTTCCTGAAGAGCCAACATCCTCTGTTCTAAATCTTCTTTTCTCTGTCTAAGAAAAGAAATAGCATGGGAAGGGGCAAAGAGTGAGATGTCTTGCCATATTAATACAAGCTCAGTACAAATCATACCTCTCATACCTTACAAATATGTGATTCTATCACATCCCATCTAACTGGCCATTTTTGTTAACAAACCTATCTATCTTTGATGTGCTGTGGACTAAGCAAACTAAATAATAAAAAAAAAATAACAGGACACTCAATTTGTTTCCATATAAAGTGCCATTCTTCTTCTATTGGCTGCTCCAATTTAGGGGTCACCACAGCTCACCACGTCCAAAAACCTCCTCTTTAGCTTTCTTCTTTTCCTCTTGCCAGGCAGCTCTATGGTCAACATACTTCCCAATATATACTGATACATACTATAATATATACTCCCATTATAATCCTCATCTCTCCTCTGTACTCCTCTGTGCAATCTTGCTTCTCTAACTTTGTCTCCAAATTTTCCATCCTGACCTGGCGCTCTAACATGCTAATTTCTAATCCTGTCTATCCTCGTCATTCCTAACACAAATCTTAGCACCTTTAGCTCAGCCACCTCAAGCTCTACTGCTTGTCTTTTCATTAGTTGCCAATGTCTACAACCTGTATAGCATAGCTTGACTCAGCACTGTCCTGTAAACCATTCTTTCACTTTTGCTTGTATCCATCTATTGCCGATCAGATCATGGCCACTCTTCTCCACCCATTCCAACTTGCCTGCATTCTCTTCTTCACATCTCTTCCACGCACCTTGTTATTCTGAATTGAACTGTTTATGCCAAGTATTGAAATTCCTCAACCTTTGTCACCTCTATTGCCTGCATCCTAACCACTCCACTTTCGTCCCTTTCATTCACACTCATGCATTCTGTCTGTGTCCTACTTACTTGCATTCCTCTCCTCTCTAGAGCATATCTCCACCTCTCCACGGTTTCTTCAAGCTGCTCCCTATTCTTGCTAAAGATCACAGTATCATTAGCAAACATTATAGTCCATGGGGTCTCCTGCCTAAATCAGTCTGTCAACCTGTCTATAACCATTACAAACAAGAATGGGATAAGCAGTGATCTTAGATGAACTCCCACCTCTACTTTAAATGCATCAGTCACTCTTACTGACCACTTCATCGCATTCATGCTGCCCTCATACATATCTTGTATTACTCTGACATACTTCTTTGCCACTCCTGACTTCCTCATACAAAGCCACAACTCTCTAGGCATCCTGTTATATGCTTTCTCCAAGTCTACAAAGGCACAATGCAGCTCTTTCTGACTTTATCTACACTTCTCCATTAACACCCTCAGAGCAAACATCTGTAGTGCTCTCTCAGTATGAAACCATACTGCTGCTTATAAATCACCCCCTCTTTCCTTGACCTAGCTTTCACTTCACTTTCCCATGACTTCATGCTGTCACTGATCAACATTATCGCTGTTACTACAGCTCTGCGCATCACTATAATTCTTACACTATAATAGTAAACCAGTACACTTTTTCTGTATGTGCACGTGTGTACCTAAGCTGTCTGAGCTCTGCAAACAGTGAAGGGTTTTGCTGGCTTTTGTCAGCTTGTGGCAGAGAGGCTTCATCATGCTGCTGCCTCAAGCGATGAATTTCCTGCAGGATCTCTCTGTAAACACAAACCACAGGGTGCAGACTGCGTGACACTAGCCAGGTTTCTGGGGCAAAATGACACAGGATGTTGAATTTTCTTTGTCATGCAACAACATGCAGAAGCTTATACCCTAATACCCTAATTAAATTGAAAAAATACTGCATTAATCAACTAATTGCTATTAAAATGCTGCATGCCTGGAATATCCCTTATTCATTGCTGCTTTGCAACTTTAATCAAATACTAGTTGGACACAATCTACATGCCAACAAACTACATGGATGGGGTGCTAGAAGAAATCACGTTTCATCTAATCACTAATGTAAGTACTTCTACTAGATGCTACTGGGAAAATGTATTCCTAAATAAATCACACATATGTTTTTTCCCCCTAAGAATCAGGGTCATCTAGTCCTAAGCACAAAATAAAACCTGTTAAGCTTAAGATGAAGAAGAGAGCGCGCAAGAGAGGACCCAGAACCTTGAAGAATAAGCCCAGTTTCCATTTTGAGGCATGGCCTCAGATTGCTTGCTCTGTATTTCAACAAGCATTGTAGGTTATAGATTTGTTATAGATGTACTGTGGACAAAAGTGTTTTGGTTATTTTTTGGAGGTACTTTTAGATATATACTACGATAACTTTTTATGTGTCTTTAACAAGTGTTTTCCTATTTTCTTACTTGTTCTTGCTTTCCAGCTCTGCAATGAGCTGCCTCTGATGTTTGTTTGTGTCCAAGGAGAGTGAGACGTCACGTGGCATTCTAGCCTGCTGCAAAATAGGTACATTCAGCAATTTATTTACTGACTGTTGTCTAAAGATACATCAGCACTGTAGAACAATAGCAAAAATGTTAAACTACTTGCCATTTCATCAACACCTGTAGACTTTCTACAATGTTTGAATTCATGTTTAAAGATATGTTGGTGTATTCATTATTTCTATGGTTCTAGGTTTATAGTTGGCTGTCTTACCAGTGATGCCTCGCCAGCAGCCAATCGGGAAGCATAGTGGGTGATTAAATAGTGCTCATCGTCCTGGTTGTTACTGCTGCTTTTCAGTAGCAGTAAATGAAAAAAATAAAAAGGTTTTAAACATATTTAGGAAAATTAACATTTGAAGTCATTTAATTTTAGGTTATTTTTGTGATTTGTGGCTTGTAAGTAGCTGGCATAGCTAAATGAATGTCAAGATGCACACAAGTAGGGGAAAGTATTTTCAAAAAAAGGAAAAAGCACAGGAAGAAAATACAAATACATATTTACATTTAGCAGACGCTTTTATCCAGAGCGACTTACATGTCCTAATTACAGGGACAGTCCCCCTGGAGCAACTCTGGGTTAAGGGTCTTGCTCAGGAACCCAGCGTTGGTAGTGCTAATGGTGGGATTCAAACCTGGGATGTCTTGATCCATAGGTCTGTAGGCAAATACCCTACAACTAGACCACCACCACCCCATCACTGAGCAACCTCATGGTTATAAGAAACAATTTTACTTGAATCTATTTCAGCTGACTTTGCAATAGGAAAAGCAAAGTTTCCAACCCCTATCCAAAGCTTTCAGAAGTGATTATTGATTTACCTCTAACATACCATCATTATACAGGTATAGATACCTCTACCAGCAATGGTAACATATCTCTAACTCTACCTTGACCACAATGTTACAAATACCTCTACCACCAATTAACACAGTTCCCGTTACTTAAGACCTACAGGAACCTGACAGTGTTTAATGTACAGACATCTTTTACCTCCACAAATAGGTTAGAGACCTCCTTTTTACCAGGTTATGGAAATATCCAACTATATCTCAACTTTACGGGGCAGCGGTGGCCTAGTGGTTAGGGTGTTGGCCGCGTGATCGGCGGATCGGGGGTTCGAACCCCTTCCTGGTGGGTTGCCCTGAGGTACCCTTGAGCAAGGTGCCGTCCCTGTCCCGCTCCTCCCTGCGATGGGCTGGCGACCTGTCCAGGGTGTGTCCCCTGTCCTCGCCCTGTGTGCGCTTGGACACCAGCACCCCCCCCGCGACCCCGTTTGGGACAAGCGGCAGATAATGGATGGATGGATGGATGGATCTCAACTTTACTGTCAAGATATTGATGCCCCTACCACTACAATAGTATATTAAATAGAATAGTTAGTGTTCTCCTCCAAGGATGTCAAGCTGTTTTCAATGATATTGCATTTTGCATGTGGTGGTTTTAAAGGGGGTTTCACTTCAGGTGACTTGAAAGGAGCATGTGTAATCACTGAACCTTCCCATGTTGGCAGAACTGTGTGATTGGACGGGTCCTATTTAGTGATTGAAATCGGACAACTGAAAAAAAGGAGCTACAGACATACAGTGATTCATACAGTGATACAGAAATTCATAATTAGCTAATGCATTAATTATTATGTAACCAAAATCTTAAAGTCATGTGACAATTTACCCAGGCCCTTTAAGAAAGCAAGAAACCAAATAACCTACCAAGTTAACCTACATATAGATTAAACCCAAATGTTTTAAGGCCCAGATACTTAAAAAACACAACAACAACAACAAAAAACTTTTCTTGTAAGATATTTTAACTGGTCACTACGCAACTTGCATCTTGGTTAGATGTCGGGGTGGTGGTGGTCTAGTGGTAGTGTACTTGGCTATGGACCTCTGGATCAAGAGGTCCCCGGTTTGAATCCCACCTCCACCACTACCACCACTGGGTCCCTGAGCAAGACCCTTAACCCTGAGTGTCTCCAGGGGGACTGTCCCTGTAATTAGGACATGCAAGTCGCTCTGGATAAGAGCGTCTGCTAAATGCCGTAAATGTAAATGTCAAGCATTGTTAGCAGTTAACCATAGCACCACAGACTTCCTAGTAGAGCATTGAACAGAATGAATGAGTTGCAATGTCTATGTTTTGTTAGTAAAAAGATCAAAGATCATAGTAAGATCAATCTTCGTTAAAAAGCAGAAGCATTTATATAAGTAGTGTTATTTGGGCCAATTGTATATAGCCCCTAAAAAGAAAAACCCTTTTCCTGGTAAAAAGCTGCAAAATTAAAAAAGCCTAAAAAGCTTAAAAGGGGCACAATTCCATAGCTTTAGCTCAATCCTGTTGTATTCATAAAAAGAATAACATATTTCCTGAAAATTGTAATGTGAAAATGGAATGCATTCTTGATGCTTTCATTTGATTTACCTTTTATTTAACAATATTTATATTTATATTTTACAATATTATACAATATTTTAAAACTTTAGGATTCATTAGACTGAGACTGAGTTCATCAGCAGGCAAGAGAAAGAGAAACAGTCGCTGGTGAAATAACCATGCTGGTCACACTAACCATGAGTGGTTCTTTTGGAGGAGGGTCACATATAGTCCAATGAGGACATGTTCATCTGCAAGTCTGTCAGCGATATCAATGCTGTACTGAATCCTAAAAATGGAGTTTCACAAAACACATTAGATCGCTGACATATCACAAGCCTTTTGAATGAAATTACTGGAAAAATATCCAAAGGGGAATCAAAGAGGTATACATTATTTTGAAAAGTAAGAAAGAACATATAAGGCCAAAAAGATTGAAAATTTGTCTAATTGTTTATACTAAAAATTAAAAAAATCTAAATGAAAGTTCAATACTAATGTGAATTTCACAGCTTATTTATAATGTGTAAATTTCAAATGCAGTTGTTGTAACAATGGTAACAATGGGTCATAAAACACAAACGCAATTCACAATAATCAGTAAACCTACATGTATTTTATTTACAACATTGATAAACAGGAAAATTGTGGAAACAAATGAATAATAATTTTCTTTGGGACTATTTTTCCTTAAAACACACATCACAGCTCTTAATGGATTTTAAAATAATAATGTTCTAGGCTTCAAACACCAAATTCATAACATATTTGGGCTATAATGCTTTGAATGTCTGGTTCTATTTACCACCACTGTGAACAACACTGACTCTTAGTCCTGACCAAGTTCTGCTCAAAAGCCAAATTTCATTTTAAGTAACTCTTGGTTTGCTCACTCCATTCTCTATTATTTAATTATTCAGAAAAAACAGCCTCTTTAATGATGTGTCTTATGGTAATTATGGTAATAGATCAAATAAACAGATTTCCTGTAAACTACAAAGTGCATCTGTAAGGTAGAGCTGATAAAGTGCACAAGAATACAGTAGGTGTACCAAATGCAGTGGTTAGTTATCATTTTGTCAGCAACTACATGTTACCATGTTACCAACTGCCATGTTAAATTATCATCTGAACATATATTAGGCTTTGCTCAGTTACTACAACTGGCAAATCAAGGACAAAAAAAGCTTCCTTATTGTTGCCTCAAATAATGAATTCAAAGGACATTATTTACTGATTTACTTAAGATGACAACACAAAAAGAACAACAACTGAAATTTCATTATTGTATCTTTGTTTTTCTTCAGAAAAAAAAAGAATTCAATTAATCTGACATTATACCTTTCATGGTCATTGTCCATGTATGTAATAAATAAAATAATCCCATTTTAAGAAATAAATAATCTTCTCTCGTTAGTGGTCACTTGCTGGTATCTGTCTGTCATAGATCAATCCTGCCACTCTTCTCCACCCATTCCAACTTACCTGCACTCTCTTCTTCACCTCCCTTTCACAAACTCTGTTGTTCTGAATGGTTGACCCTCAGTATTTAACTTCCTCCACCACTGCTTCATTGACTCCCTGTATCCTAACCATTCCACTGTCCTCACTTTCATTTACACTCATGCATTCTGTTGTAGTCCTACTGACTTTCATTCCTTGCCCCTCTCCACCTTTCTAGGGCCTTAAGCTACTTCCTACTAACTAAAACTCTGGTTAGAAACACCTCCATGCATTCACAGATATATCGTCTAAACCAGCAGCTTTACCATTCTTCATCCTCTTCATAGCTGCCCTTACTTCCACCTTACTATCCTCTTTCTCATTCTCTACATTCTTCAGCCCTCTCACTGCAGATCACAGCAAACATCATAGTGCACAGGGACTCCTGTCTAATCTCCTCTGTCAACATGTCCATTACTATTGTACCTATAAAGCCCTAAATCAATGGTTAACAAAAGCAAGCTCCTTGTTTTCTCTCGTGCTGAGCTCACATGCTTTTGGGATTTAAAGAGAGGGACTAACTTACCCATTCTCTTTCAGAAGGTCTGGGGCAGCCACAGCAAGAGCCGTTTTCTGTTTATTATCATGCTTTTCTACTCTATTTACCATACTGAAACTGTGGTTTTGAAAAAGTGATTAAAAAACCTCTTACGACATGTAAAAGACTTGAAACACGCTGTCTGTGGTGGCTAAAAACATTGTTTTTATGTAACATTGTTCTCAGTTACATTATTTCGACCTTCTGGGATTGATATTGCCTTTTTTACAGAGTACAGTGTACAGGAAATTGGGTCCCCATGATCAGACTGAAAACATTCTGCTATATTTATCGTTATGCTTGTTTATACATAGCCTTTTTGTGTAGAGCCCCCAAAAAATACTCTACTCACACACTGCTGGAGTAAGGGTTGCTGGTTGAAGGCATGGAGTGACACAACATATATTCATTCCCACTCTTCACTGGCCTTTGTGGCCTGCAGCACACAAACAATGTATATACAGTAAGATCAAAAATGGATACAGAACAGTTGGGGCATGCAAGTGTGTTAGAGAGACCAAGAGAGTGAGAGAGCAAGAGCAAGGCTTGATTTGCTACTAATTTTGGCATAAAACAATTATATGGGAATCTGGAGTTAAACCAAAATGTCAATATGCTAATAAAATGTGAGCTACTTACCAAGTGTCCCTATTTTGTTGCAAAAATGGAAAAAGAAAGTAGCACAAAGTTAGCCAAGCATTAAAAAAAGGTTGAAATAATGATCAGCTCTCTACAGAAAATATCTTTGACACCAGAACCTTTTTGTCATCAGAAGTGCTCTGGATTCTTTGAAGGTCCAGTACTGAAGAAAACTAAATAATTTATAATACTGGGCAGTGATGACCATGAGGTTAGGGACTAAGCTCCAGGATTGGAAGATAGCAGCTTTGAATCCAGGACCAATAGACTGACCTGAGGTACCCTTGAGCAAAGTACTGTACCCATCACTCCTCCCTGGGCACAGAATATGTCTGCCCACCACTGCATAGTGTAAGGGATAAATGCAGAGGATGCATTTTGTTGTGGTTCACTGAGTGCTGTGCTGTGTGCTCTCAATGACACTAGAGTATAATGTGAGAGCATAATAGTCACTGTGACAGTGAACAGTAATATTTCCTCATCCTGTGAAGTTTTAAGCCTTACTCTATTCTTTTTTTAATATCTTGCTAATATAGAAATGGATTTTCTTACATGTTAAGAAATTGTTTGAGGTTTACTTACACAACATGAGCAAGGTTTAGAGGTTTTGCAGAGGTTTCTCGGCTGAAGGTGCAGCTTAGAGATTTATTCAAGGCATTTGATAACTTCTTAGCAGGAGATTTCTGGACACAAAATTTGCAACATTCACTCTCCTTTCACCTTTATATATATATATATATATATATATATGTTAAAAAGGTTAATCCCTGTTTTCATCTTTCATAATTTTTTTATACGGAGTAATTTTTTGTTCTTTTTTTTCTATTTTCTTGATTAAGTAAGGTTTTTATAGCCCAGTACCACTTAACAATATGACCACGATTATAAATGGCTTATGAAAAGTATAAAATCAGTTTATGAATGGTAATTGAGTATAATACAATTTTTCAAAAACAATTAAAAATCATTAAATAAGCTGTTACAAAAAACGACAGCTAGTATTTCAAGTACTGGATGAAAACGGCATATATTATGACTTATAAAGAAGACACTGTAAGATCAGTAACCAGCAAGATCTCTGTTGTTAGCAATTTAAACTTTTTAAAAACCATATATAAGGGTACTGTTGTAAAATTATGTCTGCAGTTATATGAAAAAGTTTGGGAACCCCTCTTATTTCTATAGATTTTTCTTTATCATTGGCGGAGCTTTCAAAGTAGCAACTTTCCTTTTAATATATGACATGCCTAATGGAAACAGTAGTATTTCAGCAGTGACATTAAGTTCATTGTATTAACATAAAATATGCACTATGCTTCATAACAAAAATAAACAGGTGCATAAATTTAGGCACCCCAACAGAGATATTACATCAATACTTAGTTGAGCCTCTTTTTGTAAATATAACAGCCTCTAGACGCCTCCTATAGCCTTTGATGAGTATCTGGATTCTGGATGGAGGTATTTTTGACCATTCTTCCAAACAAAATCTCTCCAGTTCAGTTAAATTTGATGGCTGCCGAGCATGGACAGCCTGCCTCAAATCATCCCAAAGATTTTCGATGATATTCAAGTCAGGGGACTGTGACGGCCATTCCAGAACATTGTTCTCTCTCTGCATGAGCGCCTCTGTAGATTTCAAACTGTGCTTTGGGTCATTGTCTTTTTGGAATATCCAACCCCTGCGTAACTTCAACTTTGTGACTGAGGCTTGAACATTATCCTGAAGAATTTGTTGATATTGGGTTGAATTCATCCGACCCTTGACTTTAACAAGGGCCCCAGTCCCTGAGCTAGCCACACAGCCCCACAGCATGATGGAACCAAATTTGACAGTAGGTAGCAGGTGTTTTTCTTGAAATGCGGTGTTCTTCTTCTGCCATGCAAATCGCTTTTTGTTATGACCAATTAACTAAATTTTTGTCTCATCAGTCCAAAGCACTTTGTTCCAAAATGAATCTGGCTTGTCTAAATGAGCAATTGCATACAACAAGCTCAAACTCTGTGGCTTGAGTGCAGAGCGCACTAAAAATCTTGTTCGGAAAACACCCCAGTACTCAGATGTTCCTAGGAAATGAGACATCCCACTGTTATCTTTTTTGTTGAAAGTAAATTATTATGCAGGCTGAGAGGAGTTCCCAAACCTTTTCATATGACTGTATATTGCCTTGGCACCTCACTGGATTTTAATATAGGTGCCTTTTTTTATCTTTTCCAAACACAGGAACATGCCTCAAAATGATAAATCGTCATGATATTTTAAATTATATGATTGAAAAAAAAAACTGTTGGGTTTCAAAATCAGTCTACATCCCTGGTAGGCCAACTAGTGCACACTCACAAACGCACACACATTGATGCACAAACATGCAGAAAGTTCAGTTTCACTCTTTGGATGGACAGCTATATGACCTTGTCTGACAAATAGACAGACCTTTACACAGACACTCACATTCATACATACACAAACAAACATGCATGCACAAACAAACACGTGCACACACATATGTATAAACACCCCACCCTCTTACCCATGATGTGTATTCCTTCATTTGGTGCTGGTTGCTATGGGAGCCAGAGGCAAGGCCTTTCCAGAAGCACTCCTGACAGAGCTGATAATTATGACATTGTTGGCAGCAGTAGCGAAATCCCATCATGCTTTGACTATGGCAGTAGGAACATTCAACTGGGTGGAAGACTAGAGGAGAGGAGATGAGAGGAGAAGAGGAAAGGAGAAGAAAATAAAGGAGCTGCTGCCATCGTTTTTATGAGTGCTTTTTCATGCATTCAATATGTCCCTCTTCATCTCTCTTCAGGAGCACTGATCTGGGATGTTCTCGTCTTATAACTGCCCAGTTAAAAAAAAGGCCCTTGACTATAGGCAACTGCTGATCAAATGTTTCGAGCAAATGGGCAAAACAAGGATGGTTGCTATGTGCACAGGTTCCAGCCTCATAGTTCATAGTATTTTATCAAAAATAGTCTAATTGCCCATCCTGTGGACAAAAAATAGCTTTGATGAGTCAAAGAAGACACCCAGGTAAAAACTGCATTGTTGAGGACTGAGAAAAATAGCCCAATAGTGGATGTAGTGAATAAACTAAAACGTGTAGCGTTGAGATGCTTCTCTTAGACCATGTAAAGTCCTGTTCATTTACTATGTAAACGCATTTATGCATTTATAAATTCAATCATCTAAACCACTTTAGGGTGGCATGGTGATGCAGTGGGTAGTGCTGTCACCTCACAGCAAGAAAGTCCTGATTCCCAGGTGGGGCAACCTGGGTCCTATCTTTGTGGAAGTTCTCTCTGTGTCCATGTGGGTTTCCTTTGGGTGCTATGGTTTCCTCCCACAGGCC
Organism: Hepsetus odoe; assembly: GCA_017165825.1. Taxonomy (NCBI): domain Eukaryota; kingdom Metazoa; phylum Chordata; class Actinopteri; order Characiformes; family Hepsetidae; genus Hepsetus; species Hepsetus odoe. The sequence goes on along the minus strand of CM029377.1, from coordinate 18,655,167 downwards.
AAAAACATCCTTAGATGGGCTGGAGAGGCTTAATTGCCCCCTATGGGTGTCTGCCCCGTGATGGATTGGCACTAGTCCAGAGACTAAATGAATAATAAACCTGTTTAGGAGGTGGTGTGTGAAACCATCCATCCATCCATTTTCTGCCGCTTGTCCCAAGCGGGGTCGGGGGGGAGTGCTGGAGTCCAACCCAGCGCACACAGGGCGAAGGACGGGGGACGCACCCTGGACAGGTCGCCAGCCCATCGCAGGGAGGAGCGTGACGGGGACGGCACCTTGCTCAAGGGCACCTCAGGGCAACCTACTGGGAAGGGGTTCGAACCCCCGATCCTCTGATCATGTGGTCAACACCCTAACCACTAGGCAGGTGTGTGAAGCATTTGAGCCAAATTTTATATTAACATAAATCAGTGGTGGGCCATCAGGGTCAGCAAGACTTTCTCTGCTGGCTTAAACAATATCAGAATCAGTGACTAGCATTTTAATATATTCTTTTCCATGAGTATGTGTTAAATATTCCCGAAAGTCTATTCTCATTTCCTTTGGTTATGCTGCTTCCAGAAGAGTATGTTTATGTTAGAGCTTTTATCCAATCATATCATACATATCATACAGCCAAATTGTATTGCCATAGTCAACAAAATCTGCTTTGAGGCCTTCAGAATCAACAGGTAATAAATCAGATGTTGGGTTGGCAACACCAGTTGCCATCTAGCAGGCATGCACAACGAAATGTTCATTTGACTGGATGGTCAGAGGCTGTAGTAGTCAGAGCTAACAGACCCCCCCTTTATAACACCTTGAACAAACAAAAATATATCTGTGCAGATTTAATAGTTTATTTTAAACGAATTAAACACACACTGGCTGACAGAGCAGAAGAAATTGGTTTAGTCACCTTTTTATACTTACATATACTACATACTATATATATTTACAAAACCATTTTCAACTTTTCCAGAAAAGCTGGACATTGTGAAGAAAGGTCAGCCATCCCCAAAGCTAGCAAGCCCTGTCCCATCCCCAAAGCTAGCAAGCCCTGCCCTGTTTGGGAAAGGATTTGTCCACCATTTTCAATTCAACTACTACAAGCACTTTGCTCACAGCCTTCGAGGAGCACTGCAAATTATATCGCTGGGAAAACAGTTGGTAAGCTTTCTCAAGAACCATTTGTGCTTATTCGTTTTCTTTCCTGTAGAATTTCCACAAAAACTCACAACTTAATTTCAAATCCCTGGGAAAACTAATTTCCAGGGAGGTGTATAATTTTGTCATTTTATTTCATGTATAATTGATGCTAGAAGAGATGATATATGTGGCACAGCTGTGGCTGCAGTGAAAGGTGACTTATCAATTATGTCAATTGGGTTTCTTGCTTTAATAAAGGCATTCATTCCTATTGCATGAGATATCTGTATGTAACGCAACACCCTGTTAGACTGTCTGTCTGTATAATTTTGATTCTTCCTATAGCTGTGCCATCATAATGGTGATATTAAGGTAGGACACCACTGAAGACCTAAGTGTAAAATCCCTGGCCCAGCACTATATTTTGTATCCTTTTATAAAAGCCACATTCAACAACCAAAACCTTTTTCAATGCTCCAAAGAACCTCCCATTGCTGTTCTGCTCATGGAATATATTGCCCTTCATTTCACTTTGCCTCATCGTTTTTAAAGGTTTCACTATAATGGTTTAATGTGGAATGTGGTATAAAAAAAAAACATTTTCTAAACATTCAATGTGTTGTCCGAAAGACTGCTTTATTTAGACAGAACAGATAAATGATGAGCGGCTGAGGTGTTGATTTGAGGCGTTGTTGAGGCATTATAGTCTGGCTGACCAAGACAGACCAATTTGACTACCTAGTGCAAATGTCTGCGGCTAAAATATCAGTACATTTAAGAAACCTGGGACAAGGTGTAATCAGAGTTTCAACGAATACTTGGTTAGCACAACCAAAGGTCAGTTTTGATAACTGATTAAATACATTAATAAAACGTACCATTCTCCACATTTGCAAGTCGGTGCATAAGTGGCAACCAAGCAAGACACTGTGGAGGAGGATCTGACATGAAGGCATCCAGGAACATGTTCAAGTTAACCTGTTTCTTCAACCACAAAAAAATTCACATTAAGTAAGAATTTGTATTCAAGACAAACTGAGATGATCAGGTCTAAAAGTGTAGAATTTTTCTTTTGTATGAGTTTCTATGTCTTATGTCTTAAATTTAATTTAAAAAACTGTACGAAACCTGTTAAATGTAAACAATCTGTTTTTACCAACCTGTTGTGTAAAACATGTTCTGGTGGTCTGCTCCGTGTAGCCAAAAGATGGTCCTTCAAAAACTGTGACAGGCAGCTTGAGCACTTCCTTTAGGAAGTGGTCAAAATGGAAATAAATCATCACCCCTTTGTGGTCTGCAATCTGAGAAAAAATATCTGGGCAGAAAAAAATGCAAGCAGTTGTATATTTAGAATCACACTTCTATATATACACTTAATTGCTGAATGGAATATATCCATCCATCCATTTTCTGCTGCTTGTCCCAAACGGGGTCGCGGGGGAGTGCTGGTGACCAACCCAGTGCACACAGGGCGAGGACGGGAGACGCACCCTGGACAGGTCGCCAGCCCATCGCAGGGAGGAGCGGGACGGGGACGGCACCTTGCTCAAGGGTACCTCAGGGCAACCCATTAGGGAAGGGGTTTGAACCCCCGATCCTCCGATCATGTGGCCGACGCCCTAACCACCGCTGCCCCCTGAATGGAATATATTACATTGAAATGTATTTGAATTTATTAAATACATTTTATCATATGCTTCACAGAGGAAACAAAATCTAAATGCAATTTAAGTTTTTTTTTTCCTCCCTTACTAAGGCTGGGGTGTTGTGGGTAGGACATAAGCGTGTAGCCAGGAGTCTCATACTTAACTAGCATTATTTTCTCTCTTTTTCTACTGAAATGGTTGATGAGGAAGAACATTTAAGACTCCAGATCTCCAAAGTCCTCGTATCCCCGTGTTTCTGTCTCTCACAACATCATACTCCAGCTGTACTTCAAGGTTAAAGGAATACACCAGCAACATGAAACAACTACCCTTTCACTTCTATTGTATACCAATCATAGACAGCAAGTGAACAGGGCAGGGACAAGTACCTGGCATTTAGGTGAATGCCTCTTTCAGTAATATAATGCAACCTGCTGCACGGCAAACGTTGCACAGGAGAGTAATGAGGACAAGAGTATTTTAAAAGTATCTGCTTTTGGGCAAGCACACCTTCAGATGTCTTTTGGAGACCGTGCCTTGACAGGCTAGATTTACATTTGCGGCATTTAGCAGATGCTCTTAGCCAGAGAGACTTCCATGTCCTAATTACAGGGACAGTCCCACTGGAGCAACAAGGGTCTTGCTCAGGGACCCAGTGGTGGTAGTGCTAGAGGTGGGATTCGAACCTAGGACCTCTCTTGATCCAGAGGTCCACAGGCAAGTACCCTACCACTAGACCACCACCACCCATAGATGTTAGCATGGGGGGTGGGAGTGGTGGTTCTCATAATAGCTGAGTGTTATGGCTGATTGATGTATGTAATGCAGTACACCCACCTTGTAGATACACTCAAAATTAATTTTAGAAGTTCAGTTTCCATAAAGTGCACTTTGTAATTTACAGTTACAGACTGGTCAGTTAGTGGGCAGTTATTATTTGGGAGGTAGATAATTCTTAGGATATTAGTTACAATAACACAGCAATAGCATGTCAATGGGTTTGTGTCTGTGTGTGTGTATGTGTGTGTACACATTTCTAGTTCTTCTGGAGTTTTTAAAACACTTTTTGCTCTGGTAGACACATCATCTGATGCTGCCCAATTTGTGTTGGTCAAATCCTTCTTCAGAGTTCAGTTTCCAGACACTATACTGCTGGCTGTATATTGCTCAGTTAAGCAGTGAGACTGGGGTGTTTAAAAACTCCATAAGCATGTAAAAGCAAAGGATCTCGAGAACAATATTATAAGAGAATGTCCCAAAGGTCAAACATCAGCAAACATTACTCTCTAGATACTAGATAAGGTCCTGTTTAATAGCTGAAAACGACTTTCATGAAAGTGACAGTTTTTATTACCCTATCAAATGATGATAAAAAGGACACATTATCCTTTTATTTTAGATTTAAGCTTGTTGAATTTTCATCAATCAACATTATTTTAGGGAAAACGAGTCAGCAAAAAAGGTAAAATTCAAGGTGGCACTTACATCTTAATTTGTCAAAAATCTTTCCCCCACACAATGTAGCAAGGGCCATCTTCACAACAAATACTGAAAGCTTTCCTTTACCCTCCCTGTAAAACAAGGTTATTAGATATTCACTTTAAAAAAGCAAAGAAAAACACCTTCTCTTTTATTCATAATGTTCATAAAAGTTCATAATGTTCATAAAAGTAATCGATTTATGGTTGCATATTTTCTAAAATGGCAGTGCTGAAACACAACTAGCTTTCGTCCATGTATGTTGTGAAACTTTTGTATCCCTTTTAAGTCCTTTTATTTTCTTTTTTAAAAAAACTTTCAAGTTTGTATGAGATAGAACTAGCTTGTTGTTTCCATGATAACACATGATGACAGGTGTATGAAGTGCAATCCTACAGTAATTTTAAGTTCCTAAGATAACTCCTAACTAATGCTTCTTGGGATTAGCTGGCCCAAGTCAATGAATGCAAACTAAACCCAGTGGAAATCCTTTTTGCAAATAGAAAGAAAACTTACGGATCATAAGCAGCCAGGAGGAAACTAACCAGTAGCAACATGGATTGCTCCACATTGATCTGGTATGTGATGGGCATGCGCTTTTTCAGCTGATAAAAGATGGTGGATAATATCGCTTCAAGTCGAGCCACTGAGAACTCAGTGTTGAGGTCCATGGTGTTGAGGCCATTCGCCTGGAAAGCTTCAATCACATTCCAGATGTCCACTAAGTGCACTGGGAACAAAGAAGTGAGCACAAGGACAATTTATGCTATGTACTTAAAATGGACATGGCATGGTGGCGCAATGGCCTCACAGCAGGAAGGTCCAAGGATTTGTTTCCCATAACGAATACTTGTTCCCCAGGTGCTTCTTTGTGAAGTTTGTATGTTCTCCCTGTGTCTGCATGGGTTTCCTCCAGGAGCTCCAGTTTCCTCCCACAGTCCAAAGACATGCACATCTGGTGGATTGCAGATGCTAAATTGCCCCCTTGGTGTGAGTGTACGTATGTCTGCCCTGCAATGGCCTGTTAGAGATGGCATATGCTCTGGCACCGCCCGTGACCCTACTCAGGACAAGCAGCTAAGAAAATGAGTGAGAGGATTGAAAAGATGGATGGTTAACAGCTACTCATGTTTGAACACGGTAAACGTGCTTTCATTTATTTCTGTTTTGATACACCTTTAATCTTTGTGCACTGGTATTCATACTTACAATTACATCTCTTCTGAATGAATCTGATTTTGCATGCTGTTCTGTAGGTGGACAACCTGATGGAATCCAACTCAAGAGCACCTATAAGATCAGAATAGATTTCCAAAGTATGGCTCGCAAGTATACAAATGTGTCAAACAGCATACAGTTTTTACCAGGAACAATTATTAAGCACATTGTCCAAATATGTCCTAAAGCACACAGTGCTACTTACGCATCTCAGCAAACAGTTGTCTTCTGTCTGACATAATGCCACTGATATGGTCCTCAATCATTCTGCAAATAGGCAAAAATGAAAAAAAAAAAAAAGTAATTAATATGTTTTTCCTTATCCACACAGAGACCTAAAACATGTAAATAATTTGAAACATAAAAGTCTCTGACGTACTTATATATTCAGTTACGACATTTACAACAGACACTCATATCCAGAGCGACTTCCATTTCCTAATTACAGAGACAGTCTCCCTGGAGCAATTTGGGGTTGAGGGTTCTTGCTCAAGAACCCAATGGTGATAGTCCTGGACGTGGGGTTCAAAACCTGTGACCTCTTGGCCTCTACAGACAAGTATCCTGCCACTAGACTACCACCACCCCTGGTTCACATACACGACTATATAACAAGTCATATACATGACACCCCTTTTCACATACACGACTATAGAATTAGTTGCTTTCTCATGTAGATCTCGCCCTCTATCAAACCAATTCCTTTATAAAAATTTGTTTGTATGGGCCCTTTAAGGAACTCCACTAAGAGGCATGAGGGAGAAAGAAAGACGGCCTCACAGACAAGGCTGATCACAATGGTGGAGAGAATGTTGAAGGCATGGCTGACTGATCATTTGGTACATTGCTACAGCAACAGAGAACCCGACCATGCATATCCCCAATGGAGGGGGAACCTTTCCTCTCTTTCTTTGTGAAAAGAGTGTTCTACTAGACACAGAGAGCATGAGTGTCTTCTCACAATCAAGCAGGCCTGCGCAGTTGGCTACAAAAACATTTAACAAAGACGTTCCGATTCAATTACAGCGCTTTGGGAATTTATTTAGTAAAGCATAAATTCTCAGATTTATCAGAAATTGATTGGACGTGATCTCACAAATTTTTATTTTGATCAATGCTTTCTAAATGAATTAGATTTGGAATTTTAGAATTCCAAAATCAATGCAGTTGACTTGCTACTTTCCATCTTATGCATCAAAAAGCATTTTCACATAAATTGCAAAGATGAGATCTACAATACCTCTTGATGGATCATGCAGATATTTGAATACATATATGAATTTTCAGCTGAGGTATAAATGTAGCGTTGGACTGATTACCTAGATGGTGATAGCAAATACCTTGAGCAGGGCTGTCATTTTCAGTCCAGTACCTTTATCTTACCAGTTTAAGAGGATCCTTTTTTGTTTGTTAAGCAAACAGTGACCTACATACGAAGCATCCTAGCATAACAAAGCGAGCATTGTTATGTCCTTCAAGAAGTATGCAGAAGTATCCTGGAAGACAACTTAGAGAAATTAGAAGAAAGCTTGTCTGATTGAGTTCAGGAAGAATAATGGTGGTATATTATCAGTATACAAATCAGATACTGACTTTAAAGTTTGTAAGAATTATACAACCCAAACTTGCTGCAGACCTGCTATTTTATATTATTCTTAGTCTTAGGTGCAGCGGTGGCCAAATGGTTAGGGACTAGGCCCCTGGATCGGAAGATTGTGGGTTTGAATCCCTTACCAGTAAAGTGAAAGTGACAACCCTTGTCATTGCGAGGTCACAGCACAACAAAATTGGACCTCTGCATTTAACCCATGCAAACACCATGCAACTATTGAAAGTGTCCAGGGAGCAGTGACAGTACCTTGCTCAAGGGTACCTCAGGGCAACCTACTGGTGGGGAATTGAATCCACAATCTTCTGATGCAAAGGCAACTCCCTAACCACTAGGCCACCGCTGCCCCAGTAGGTTGCACTGAGGTTTTCAGGTAAGGTATCGTCTCTGTCACTGCTCCCTGGGTGCTTTAAATAGCTGCTCCCTACTCATGTGGGTGTTTGTGTGCATGGGTAAAATGCAGAGGTCTAATTTTGTTGTGGCTGGCTGTGCTGTGTTTCACAATGACAAGAATAGTCACTTTCACTTATAAACTGTATTCCACATGTTTCAATAAATCACTGTACTGATTGTCTAAATACATATATAATAATATATATTATTTTTACATTAGCTATATATAAAACTTAAAACAGATTTTCATTATTTTTTAATCTCATATCCAACTGCCTAATTCTGTATATCATTTTATCACCCCTTGATAGTGTTAACCAAAGTTGACTCTAGGATAAGCACTTCATAAAATAAAAAAAATAAATAAACAGAGAGAGGCAAGTGGGATCATTTAAAATATCATCATCATGCAAATTGCCAACTAACCACTGGTAATTAATTCAAAAGGTACATTTTAATTATTTCATCAGGTAACCAAAATGCAACATTTTTTCTCTTCATTGCTCGCCACAGATATTACACGAACAATAGTTCAGATCAACCCAGACAATGCAACTATTATTTATTCCTTGTCAGATGTTCCAATGTCAGGCTGAGTCTAGCTCAGTAGCCCAGTAGCCCAGGAGCCCAGTAGCCCAGGAGCCCAGGGGCCCAGTTGCCCAGTTGCCCAGGAGCCCAGGAGCCTAGGAGCCAAAAAGCCCAGTGGCCCAGTAGCCCAGTAGCCCAGTAGCCTAGGAGCCCAGGAGTCCAGGAATCCAGGAGCCCAGGAGCCCAGTAGCCCAGGAGCCCAGGAGTCCAGGAGCCCAGGAGCCAAGTAGCCCAGTAGCCTAGGAGCCCAGGAGTCCAGGAGCCCAGGAGCCAAGTAGCCCAGTAGCCCAGGGGCCCAGTAGCCCAGGAGCCCAGGATACCAGGAGCCCAGGAGCCAAGTAGCCCAGCACAAATAGGATCTGTTCTGTCGTGCACTTGTTACTCACCAACCTTCTCCCACGCCATCACCGCCCAAATTTTCAACGACCAAATGCAACAACATTCCTCGTATCTCCAAACACAATCAGAACGCATGTCACTGAAACTACAATAAAATGACGACCTTTCCAGCATCCGGCATGCCCTTTTTTAAGGTCAGAATTGGTGTTAAAAACTTTATTATGAACAACATATTAGCGTCAACAAGAAGCTCATCACGCCTGAAACCGTATCTCTACTCCCACTCCAGGCTGACACTGTTTATGTCATCTATTTAACTTTGATCTTTCGCCACAGATTTAAACCTGGTTAATAAAGCTGTGACCTATATTTGATATACTTTCTCTCAATCTGAAAAAACCCAAACACAGAACCACTACAGAAGAAATTAATCTAGCATTTTCCTCTTTTCTTTGTTCTCCCATAATTTTCTCCAACTTAAATCATTTTTTATGCTTGGACAGGTCTCCCCAAACACTTGTTAACATTAATATGAGGAGGATCAGAACTGCTCAAGTAAGGTGTCAGTGTAGGAATTTTAGATCCTTGCTCAGTTTTTATGCATAAAGAATACTTTCAATTTCCAATGCAGGCTAGCATTGCACAGAACAGCTGAACACCCAAACCCTGGCAATCTCACAGATTCAGTCCCTTCTTGTCAGCACTTAGCCTGAAATGCATGATTACGTTCAGAGAATGTACTGAACCCCAGTCCATGAAAATGAGTTTGCCAGCATATGACTGAAGTGCTCATGAATAGTGTGTTAAATGCTGTGATGTTAATTATATTTGTAGTCAAGAGCTAAAAATTATTGTGACAATCAAGTAAATATGAACTAAACTCTTTCTTCACTCGGAAAAGCTTAACTAAATAAAGCCTAATGATATGCCGATGCATTTAAAGGGAGTGTCCAGTTGTTTCTCTGTTTTGTGGTAAATTTAAAAAAACTGATTTGTCAAGAAGGTTTTAACGGACACATTACACAGTAGCATTACATAACATATATAACCTTTTGTATTTTTCCAACGGAAGATGTGCTGCCTCAAACAATGCACCTGCTTTAGAATTTCCCTTGCTTCAATACAAGCCCACTACAGCAACAAAAGCTATGCAGCGAGAAAGAGCACCTTGACGAAATGAGAAACTGCCAGGCCTCCGTCTGTGCTGCATCTATCTTAAACTTAAAATGAGCGTTTAGCAGACGCTCTTATCCAGAGCGACTTCCAATTCCTAATTACAGGGACAGTCTCCCTGGAGCAACTCAAGGATCTTGGTAAGGAACCCAACAGTGGCAAGAAGTGGGATTTGAACCTGCAACCTCTCGATCCATTGGTCTGTAAGCAAGTACCCCACCACTGGACCACCGACACCCCTCCCCTAGTGCTTACATTGCTGCCTCCTGGAACTTACTCAGTGAAAATGATATTTTCTTGTCTTTAAGTGAAGGCCAAAGTCTTTAGTTCTGAAATAGATATTAATAAACATCTTCAGCCTGCTAAAAGTCATAGAATGTCTGCAAATACACTCTGCTCTTAAAGGGAACAAAAGGAGTTGTCAATGGAAGTTAATGGGAGAAAATATTGTAGGTCTGGTGTCTTATCACTTAGTTTTCACAGGTCTGCTCCCTTCAGTCCAACAAATCATTGAGTGTCACTATAACAGTATGTTGAAGCAGCTGAATATACAGCACCTCTCATTTCCACCTCTCATTTCTTTATATTTCTTATAATTGTCGGAATCCTAGACCAGTAGGTTGCCCTGAGGTACCCTTGTGCAAGGCACTGTCCCAAATACTGCTCCCCAGGCACTGGGTATGGCTGCACAATGCTGCACATTTGATGTTTGGGTTAAATGCATTTTGTTGTTGATTTACTGTGTGCTGTGTGCTTACAAAGACACATAGTCACGTTCACTTCATTTACATCCAGAGCAACTTCCATGTACTAATTACAGGGCCCCCCCGGAGCAATTCAGGGTTAAGGGTCTTGCTCAGGGACCCTGGTGGTAGTGCAAGAGGTGGGATTTGAACCTGGGACCTCTTGAGCCACAGGTCCATAGACAAGTATCCTACCACTAGACCACCCCCAGTTCCCAGACAGTTCCCTTGGGAATGACCCTTAACCTCCCCACTGCTCCCTGGGAGCAGGCATTGCAATCCCACCACTACAGCTGCTCCTCCCGATGTGTATGTGTGTGTTCACTACCAGTATGAATCAAATGCAGAGAACAAATTCACATGCATTATATGAAAACTTTATATGATGGCATTATGTTAAAATCCTAAATGTCTTTTAGACTGCACATAGTCACCCAACCACACAATCCATCGATCTGTCTGTGTGATAAAGTAAACTGTCACATTAAACTAAGTAAGACAAACAGAGCACGTGTTTCCATGACATATTACACTAACATTTTCCTGTAGTTAGGAAAATCAGGCTAACCACTAGGGGTGGCCTAGTGGTTAGGGAGTTGACCTTGGCTCTGAAGATTGTGGGTTCAGTTCCCTCATCAGTAGGTTACCCTGAGGTACCCTTGAGCAAGTTACAAGCTCCCTGGGTGCTTTCAATAGCTGCAGCTCTTTCACTTTCACAGCTAAATGCCAGCAGCTGTGCCAAGCCATAGGGCCAAATCTGCAAACGATAACTACATGAACCGGACAAAACTGACTGCATTTCCAAAGCTTTATGAATTTCACTAGAACTCAAGATGCTGATGACTTCTTTTGCCACACGCCAAAGAACAGCATTGCAAAATGCTTTCTCTTCATTGTTCACCACATATATCACATGAACAAAAGTTCAAATCAACCCAGACAATGTAACTATGGTTTATTCCTTGTCAGATGTTCCATTGTCAGGCTGAGCCTAGCCCAGTAGCTCAGGAGCCCAGGAGCCCTGGAGTCCAGGATACCAGGAGAACAGGATCCCAAGAGTCCAGGAGTCCAGGAAACCAGGATCCCAGGAGTCCAGGACCCCAGGAATCCAGGAATCCAGGATCCCAGGAGACCGGGAGTCCAGGATACCAGGAGACCAGGATCCCAGGAGTCCAGGATCCCAGGAGACCAGGAGTCCAGGATACCAGGAGTCCAGGATCCCAGGAGTCCAGGATCCCAGGAGACCAGGAGTCCAGGATACCAGGAGTCCAGGAGTCCAGGAGTCCAGGATACCAGGAGACCAGGATCCCAGGAGTCCAGAAGTCCAGGATCCCAGGAGTCAAGGAGCCCAGTAGCCCAAGAGCCCAGTACAAATAGGATCTGGTCTGTCGTGCACTTGTTACTCACCAACCTTCTCCCACGCCATCACCGCCCAAATGATCAACGACCAAATGCCACGACGTTCCTCGTATCTCCAAACACAATCAGAACGCATGTCACTGAAACTACAATAAAATGACGACCTTTCCAGCATCCGGCAGGGAAGATGAGTCCGGTGTTCGTCTCGCCTGCCACGGCGAGGTCCGCGTCCAATGACGTCATGCAGATTCTCTCCGAGGGGCCGCGCGCGGAGGCGTTGTTTACCTCAAAGAGCTCATTCAGTGCGATCTTCACAAACGCCTTTAGATGTGAGGTGTCGGTTTTAGAATGAAGCAAACAGAGTGCCAGTTGGCAAACGGGTTTCTTAATTCAACGAGGGTCCATTAAAGTGTCTTTTGAGAGCTGTATAACTGTTCTGAAGATGCCTAGGAACAAACATTCGCGCAGTGCGACGCACAGAGCTTATGCGCAAACACTGATGTCAAAGAAAAGTTTGTAAAAAGTCCCGTAGCGTTCGTCTTTAATGCCTGAGGTTTCCCAAAATTACGCTCTCGAGCAGGGAACTCGGGCTGTGTCCGCAATGCAAAAACGTTGCCTACTTAGGCAGCCTTCCGAGTTGCCCAGTCGTGTCCGAACGAATCGTTCATTTAGTCTTTTTCACCACCGCTCTCCTTTGACGCACGTGTGCTGCAGGAGACTTTTCCAGCGCGCACAGAAATGCAGTTCGGCTGCAGAGACCCTCATCGCCCCGCGACCTCTCAAAGCACTATTTAGACAGCAAGACAGCGAGGCAGTTGACTTCGGTTTAGGACACAGCCTAGGTTCGCTTGCTTGTTGCTTAGGAACCACGTCCGCGACGACGCAGATACGCGAGAAAGATAGCGGCTGACTTTTGACAGCTAATGTAGCAAAACTAGCTGCTATAGGGGAACTAAAATGTCCTGTTAATGTAACAGGGCAGGTTCTTTTTCAGACGCTCTGGTCTTGGAAAGAAATAGGTGAGTTGTTTAACGCTAATGCTAACTTCTCTTGCTAGACGTGACCTGCCCTACAGGCCTAAAGGAAGTACTGCATTTCTCACTTTTGGGTCAAAACGGATCAAGGCCTTTCAAAAACCACCAGTCTCACACAAAAGTAATGCTTTAGAAGGGGGTCCAGCTTCCAGTTCACAATTTTAGCGAATTCCTGTTGGCGGTGGCCTAGTGGGTAGGGAGTTGCCCCCACATCGGAAGATTGTGGGTTCGATTCCCTCCCAGTAGGTTGCCCTGAGGTACCCTTGAGCAAGGTACCGTCCCCGTCACTGCTCCCCGGGTAGCTGCCCACTGCTGCACGGTGTTTGTGTGCATGGGTTAAATGCAGAGGTCCAATTTCGTTGTGGTTCACGTGTGCTGTGCTGTGACCTCGCAATGACAAGGGTTGTCACTTTCACTTTTTTTCACTTTCATAACAATTCTTAGTTTCCACAGCCGCTAAGCAAATTACACATCTGTCCATCTGATATTTCTTCGAATCAGCAGGACAACATTCGTGTGTTAATTTTGACTTTTTAATTCTTAATATTAGTGATGGTAAATATATATCAGAAAATACAGACCGACATGAAGAAAGTGTGAATGTAAACTTTTTTAACCGTAGTTGTTGTTCTTTTTATAGAGTCCATATCATATATATATACAGTTTTTTCATATTTTAGTAATGCACAAGCCTGATGTATAACCGCAGTTAGTTTAGTCACAAAATATTGTGGTTAAGATTTCATATATGTTATTTCATTAAAGTCCATATGCAGTACTGTGCAAAAGTTTTAGGCAGGTGTGAAAAAATGCTGTAAACAAAGAATGCTTTCAGAAATATAAATAATGATTGTTTATTTTTATCAGTTTACAAAATGCAAAGTGAGCGAACGAAAGAAAAATCGAAATCAAATCAATATTTGGTGTTACTACCTTTTGCTTTCAAACCAGCATCAGTTCTTCTGGCCCCACAGAGCCCTGATCTCAACATCATCCAGTGTGTCTGGATTACATGAAGAGACAGAAGGATGTGAGGAAGCTACATCCACAGATCTGTGGTTAGTTCTCCAAGATGTTTGGAACAACCTACCAGCCGAGTTCCTTCAAAAACCGTGTGCAAGTGTACCTAGAAGAATTGATGCTGTTTTGAAGGCAAAGGGTGGTCACACCAGATATTGATTTGATTTAGATTTCTCTTTTGTTCATTCACTGCATTTTTTGATTGATGAAAATAAATGATTAACACTTCCATTTTTGAAAGCATTCTTTGTTTACAGCATTTTTTCCACACCTGCCTTAAACTTTTGCACAGTACCGTAGGTCTAAAGAAATGAGGGAGATATAAAAAATTGTATAGGAACAGCAGAAGAAAAGCTAGGCTGAGATGGGAGATCTTATGGTGTTTTTCAGTTGGGCTTTGTTAATGGTTAAACTAATTAAACCATTAAATTTACAGGTCTGTGACAAAGAAGAGAGCCTAGGGATCACTGATACTCATTGGTAGGTCTTGATATATCTTGATATATATATGTGTGCGTGTGTGTGTGTGTGTGTGTGTGTGTGTGTGTGTGTGTGTGTGTGTGTGTGCATGTGTGTGTGCGTGTGTGTGTGTGTGTGTGTGTGTGTGTGTATGTTTAACAATGCATTTGTTAATTTTATTTTTCTCTGTAATATAAGACAGTAACTTTAGATTTCATTTTAGATTTCTTATGAACTCTTTACATTTTAATAACAGCTAATTTGATTTCAGTGTCTTGTGTTCTAAAAATTGATTTATCTTTTATTTCACAGTTTATCTCAAATTTAATTATATGTACCTTTCCCCCCCAGACTTTCTTGGCATGCCTGACATTGAACTTTTAAAACGTCCCTCTAGGGAAAGTAAAGGCAGCTTACAAGGTAACCTGAGATCAATGTGGAATAATTAGTTATAATCACTTATAATCAGTTTTAGAAATTGTAAATATTCTCATGCTATTGCATTGTGTAGTGATACAGCATCTAAGTATCATCAGACATCCCATACTCGTCAGATAGCACTAAGCGTCCTGTTCACTGCCACTCTAAGAGTTGCTTTATGTCGCAATAAACTTAACTCTTAACGTGTATAGTTTCAGTGTTTAAGGTTATTTTTTGTATTACCCTTGTATTGAACTTATTGACTTTATTGGTTCACATCTTTCTAGTCAGTTACTGTCTATACATCATGCAAACCATCCACAATTTTGGCTAAATTGTTCACATTATCTTATGCTTTGTGTTATTTTTCAGACCAGGGGGAGGCGCAAAGAGTGTACAGTTGTGACACTTGTGAGCTGACAAACACTCCAACGCCATGTGTGAGAAAAGCAGTGTTTCACATCCAAGCGCTAAAGAACAAACTGGAGAACTTTGGCCAGCAGGTATCTCACAAGAACACCTCTAGCCTTGACAGAATTCTAATATGTGATAGTATCATGGACCTTGCTAGAAAAAAAAAGCAAGTTATTGAGAGCCACCAAAAATTAAAAAAAGTTATTTAAAGTTAAATCTATATTTAAACTATGTGACAACTTATACATAACAAAATACTTTTAGAACTTTAACACATTTAGCTAGCTATCAAACAGTGACTATAAGCCTTTACATAATAATGATTTAACAATAGGAATTCAAGGTTACACCTATATCCAGTATTTTTTATGTATATATCTCCTGATGCTGATGCATAAGCAATGTTTCCATTAAGACTTTCTATGCTAGGTTAATATACAGTGTACATGCAATGTAATGTAATGCACATACCATTATCAAACGCAAAAGGGACAAGAACGATATCAGTGCCCAAATAAACTCTCCATTTCATTTTATGCTCTCTGTTTAGTTTTAAGATGTGCAACTGTCAAACAACATTTCTTAAACCAGTGGAAGTCCATGACTGATTGCTTAACATTATAAACTGGAATTAATGCCTTAAATCCTGAGCACTTAAAACATTTCTTCAAGTACAATGCAAAGCGAACTCAAGATATTGGGCCTAATGTCTATTTAATGTAAAGAAAACCACTTGTCAGTGAGGCTAGCTGAAAAAATGGTATAATTTGCTGGGACCATAAAGAAGAAAGTCTTTGTAGCAGTGGAAAATGGTCATGTGTTCTGATGAGTCCATATTTACCCTGTTCCAGAGTGATGGGAACATCAGGGTAAGAAGAAGGGTGGAGGAAGAAATGCACCCATCATGCCTAGTGTCTATCATAATAGCCTGTGGGTGCAGCGTTATAATCTGGGACAGTTACAGTTGGTCAGGTCTAGGTCCAGCAATGTAATATGCCCAAATATTTTGGTAGCTGACTACCTGAATATACTGAATGACCAATACGTTTTTCTTCCCTGATGACACATGACAATCTCAGGATACATTGGGATCATATCATGAAAGAATGGTTAATGGAACATAAGACAATTTTCACACATCAGTTGACCAGGTTTTGGGACGTGGTGAGAGAGGACGTGTGGGTAGTCAGTGTGAAAGAGGAAGATACAGAGGACAGGAGGAATGGATAATCCACTTTGGCAAAAGAAGAAGTCAGGGCTTCAACAGTATATTAAGATAAAGTCGACTAATATCTCAACACTGAACAAGTAATAAATGACCTACAGCTATAGGAGTTCTTATAGTAATCAATAAGCCTTGCAACTTAAGAATGCTCATGTGGTCAAAAATGTATATTAATTACAATAAACATTTTTTTTAGTTACTTATTCATGTATTGCTAAAGGAGGCTTTTGTAGTCTTGCTTTATAGTCAGACTTAAACAAATTTAATGGGAAATTTAATTTCTGTTGCTGAAAATTCTAGTTTTTCTGTTTTAGGGCATTAATCATGGACATGATCATACTGAGAGAAGAAATCAAAGTGGCAATATCTGGGAGTATGCACTTTTTTATCAATATCATAACAATAACATGGTTGTTATTGTTTGTTTGCTCATGTTTAATTATATATTTCCTAGGTTTAATTCTGTATATTTCAAAATCCCTGTAACACCAACTGAATTGTGTATTGAAGGCACGGCTCTTTGTCTTCAGGGTAATTATGGTATGTTATTTTCCATTTTGTTCCATTTTAATTTTGTCCCGTTATAAAATACATAAAAACTAACTCGAATCTCTAATCTAAGAACGTTACATGTGTCTTGGCTGTGGATGGTAATTGTATCGACATACTGATTATTCTGTTCTTTTCTTTACAGAAAGCAGCATATTGGGCCAAAACTGGAAAGGGATGGATGGTATATTGTTGGAAGTCATGTCTCTTATAGAGCGTTTGGAGTCAGACCGGCAGGAGGTCAAAGAGGCCCTGCAAAAAGAACAGCTAAAGGCACAGACATTGAGAAGAAAGCAGGACAGTCTCTATCTATGGAAACAGCAGCAGTTTCCTGCAGCAGTGCAAATAGGTAGGTGTGGAAAATGTTGAATGAAAACCTATTCTTAACCATTTCATATCATTGAAAACATTTGCTTTTAGGCTACACATCTTTGTAATTTTTTTACCATCAAGGCTCCTTCACTCTTATTAAAGTGTTTTCCCCCATAAAACTAGGTGAAGAAATTGGGCTCCAATACTACAGTTATAATATAATATTATGTAAGCAATTAAGAATGTAATTCTGTGTTCCTTGCGGGGTAAGGGGGTGTTTGGGTGTGGGGTGGGTGGGGGTTTGATTTTGACAGGATTCATATCTTGATGGCTAGGCAACTTGTTCAGTTGCCATGGCAGCTCTTGTGAGGTGTTCCATGTATTCAGTGGTTATTCCCTACCAAAAGTGGTCCAAGTAAGATCAGCCACTGAACCACGGGCACCCAAAGCTCATTGATACAAATGAAAGTTAATTATGTGATCTTTTTATTTCTGTTGTTGCTTCTTACCAGAGTATGAGGTCTGCCTCAGAGACCTTACTGAGCTGAAGTGGCATCTTAAAATTAAGAGAGATCAAATGCAGCAAATGAGAAAGAGTCTGAGCCACAGAGAGGCACTGAAACGTAAGCTGGTTGAAGATATTGATTTTGTGAGGAAACATAGCCCACTCATGAAGGAGAAGCTACAGCTGGAGAGTGAAATCATGAAGCAGATCAAATCAGCCCAGGCTGAGGTGAGAACATTCAGACTTTGCTTTTTGTTCTTTCCTTTGTTTTTTTGGAAACTTGAAATCAATTCATTAAAAACTTTATACTGAACCATTTTTAATGATGGATCAAGCCAGGATGGAAAAGGTTCCTAATGTTGCCTTTACAAAACTTTGTCACCTGTAATAGTTCAGATATTTAGGGTACTTGCAGGATGTGATCTGAATAGGTAAAGAAAAAGGCTGTATTCTACACAGGTTAAACTACTATATGCAAATAATTTCAGGAACATTTAAAGTGAAAAGTGAAAAGTGAAAGTGAAGTTATTGCTTCTAAATATTTCAAAGCATTATGGGAAAGTTTACCATCTTTAAAGAAATTAAATATTTTATTTCAAAGGTTGGATACTCTCTCTCTTTCTTTTGTAAATGAAAATCTTAAGGCATTCATGATTTGTTATGTTTTAATGGACGCAATGATGTAGGCACAAGTAACAGAACTGAACTTTATTAAAAATTAAACAAAGCCCAAAACAGTACAAGAAACTAAGCAAAACTATTAAGGAACAGACTTACAACAGACACAATGACAAGACAGGGAACAGCAAACATCATCAGTCATTCTGAATAACAGAGAATAAAAAGAGTACAAAGACTAGACAAGACAGAATTAGAAAAACAGGGGTACTTCTACTTTTGACAAGACTAGGAACACCTGGGATAAGAGATGCCAGAGCAAAGACAAAAGTGGGAAAACTTACAAGGAGACAGGACTAAGGTGCAGCAAAGGTGAGACAAGACGAAGGAGATGACATAAATGCATGGCACATGTAAATGAAGACATAGCACAGAGAATATGTGACACATGCATGTCCACATTTTATTTTGATTTACTGTTTAAACATGTTTTTATAATTTATATGTTTTCATACACACAAACACTGCAGACAAATATACATCTCTGTAAAATTAACAGGCAAAAAAAAACCTCCTTAATTTATTAGTTCACAGAGTAAAGCACTGATATAAAACAAGTGATTTGGCTATCAAAGCACTTCCTAATGCATGCAGGTCTAAAACCTTCTGTCTCGTTTGATTTATAGTTATTTGGTTTAACCTAATAATCAGTGGATTGACGCATCTGGCCATGGACTTTGCTTGGTTGGTTTGCTTGTAAGCAAATTAATCAGAGGATTGACACGTCTGGCCATGGAACAGTTAAACAGCCAATTGTCATTTTCTCTACAGAGGCTCTAAAAATGGGGCACTGTGTCCGAAAACTGTTGTGATTTGTACATGTTCTACGTACGTTTACTAGATTTGGGTGCAAATGCGCTCACATTTACCTCCAATATAACATAGCTAACAACCTAAATAGCATTAAATCTGACAGAAAAATGATGGAACTGATGAGTTTGTGTAGGATAATCTTTTGAGAAAAAGTCCCCAGAGTAAGAGGATCCTCCATATTATCTCATTGTCATATTCTCTTTTGTAAACTTTTGTAAATGTAAGCACATTTTGGCTATGTTTTAATTGGGAATTTCATATGAAAACTTTTGCAAGCAATACAGAGTAGAGAGCAAAATATTTGATTTTATGAGGGAAAAAAAATTAGGTTGAACATTTAGGGCAAGAAGTCCCTCCAGCTGGTGAAAAAAAAGCTTCCTTTATCATTATTGACCCAGAAATATTATTTAGTTAGATTTTCAACAGAAAATAAAAATCCCAACCCCAAGTGAGCTCTATTAATGTACATAGACACTGTTAAACCTCAGACCTGAATACTCACTTGGGAGTCATTTGTATGGAAAATCCTAAATACATATTTTTTATGTTTTCATTTAGGCTGCTGAGTCATTCAGTAGTCTATCCCATGAGCTGAGTGGTTTCCAGCAGGAGCTGGAGAATGAAGAACTGCTGGTTGATAATGAAAAGGGAGTGATGACCATGGATCTCAAAGACATACGCATTCAGCTTAAAGATCAGCTGTGAGTCAATAAAAACATTCAGTATTTTCATAGATAAGCAGATAAAAAAGCAAAATGTAAACATTTCCCTTATTAATGATCAGTTTTATGAATATGAATTTAACCTTTGTACTTGATTACATTTTCTTTTCAATACAGAAACTCCCTTAAAAATGCTCTGCTGTCCAAACTAGTTCATACTTATTTGGGAAATTGGTCTTTAATGCACTAGATAAGTGTTTTGGTTTAGCCGTTTATTTAGTTTTTTATATACACATATTTGGTATGGTATGGTATTCTATATTGTGTTTGTACCTACCCATATGGTGCACATGAAAGAGACGTCACACTTTGATGCTCGTCTGTGCTTTTTTACTCCCCTCATATATTTAGATTCTGTGCATTATCATTATAAGAAATGACAGGAAATTGCTAAAGTGTATTGCTAGAGTGTAAAGTATCAAAAATATTTGTGATTGTAGCAAAGCTTTCATCAGTGCATTGCATTTTAATAAAGCCAGTACAGTACTTGTATTACAGCACATGAGGCAGTGGGGGTCACTAAAATTCCAGGCTCCAAAGACACTTCTGAATTCAGGCCCAATTTTAAGCTTTCATTTGAAAATGTTTTACAGTTCTATCATTGTTTGATAGCAATTTCATCAGGTTATAGCTAATAGTGGCAGTATAAAAAGAAAACATGTACTTTGTGCTTGAAATGGTCTCATCTGATAGAATTACATCTGAGTTTTATTATGGTGTGTAGTGTTTAATGAAGGCACCAGCATGGCATAGTTGTGTTTTCATATTGTGTAACTTGAAAAATTAGAGAAGCATATTGTTAAGAATTGTGATGCAAAATTGATGTTCTTTATAGTGAACTGTCAAAGTAATAATCAGTGTACATTTTCAAGCGTTATTACTACCTTTATTAGTACTATTATTATTTTATTACATATATTATTTATTTCTTTATATATATATATATATATACACACACACACACACACACACACACACATATATTTTTATTACATATATTTGAATGGTTTTATTAACTTATTGTAGCCAGAACATGCATTTATAATTCTGCTTACATATAAAAATTTGTGAAGTACTTATGTCATCTAATAATGACCAGATTAGTTGTATTTTAAGTAATACATGAAAAGAACATAATATCAGATAGTAACTATACTCTTCTCACTTGCCTCCAGCTTCAATCTCCAGCAGCTGAAGTGTTATTGGGACTTTTATTGTACCAAAGTTCATGAAGCTGAGGATATGGTTGGGTTAAAAGATAAACAACTTGATGTCATGTTCCTGCGTATTCCACTTCTAGAAACTCAGCAGACCAAAATAAATGAGACTGTGAGTTATGCTGAGTTTGGACTTGCCCCGTTCTGACATGATTAGTAAGGATGTCTGACTGAATACTTATGAAGCATTGTACACATACTGTTTGAATCTTTTGTCTTTAATTATTTTTTTGTATTTAATTTGAGAAAAAAATAAACAAGTAAATTTAACTTTTAGATATTTTCTGATATAGACCATGAATAAACCTGTTTGCTTATTCTGAATATTAACAAAGATGAAAGGGTAATTGCAATTTTCACATTTTCTGCATAAACATTTTCGTAAACAAAATAATTCAGAGTGGTTTGATGTAAAGTGGTGTATTGTAGAAAAAGGTAACCAAAATTGATTTTTTTACAAGTGGCTGGCAAGTGGTAATAAATTCCAATATAGACTTTCCACATATTTAAAACCAGCAGCATGCCTTCTAAATCATTATATGGAGTTGTTGATAATAGCAAAATAGTATTAAATCTGAAAAGAAAACTTTTGGTAATTTCTGTGTGAAGTTTGCATGTTCTCGGTCTGAGAGGTTTCTTCTCGCAGTCCAATGACATGCACGTCAGGTGGACTGATGATGCTAAATTGCCCCAGCTTTGATTGTGTTTGAGTCTGTGTTTGTTTTTGTCTCTGCCCTGTGATGGACCGGTGACCAGGCTCTCTCTACCCCTTTTCTTGTGTGCACAAGGAAAGGCTCCAACACCTTCCTTGTCCGTGTTAAGGAAAAGTTAACATAATTAGTGAGTCAGTGTTATCAGAACTCCTTCAGGGGTTTCAATAAGGAAAAGTGAAATCACACCACAACAAAATACTTCTCTGCATTTAACCCATTCCTATATGCAGCCATAACTGGCACCCGGGGAGCAGTTTTGGGGACAATACCTTGCTCAGTGGTACCTCAGGGCAGCCAGTAGTCTGGGACTCAAACCCAAAACCTTTTAAATATGGAGCCTAGTTCCTAACCACTAGGCCACCTCTGCTTATGAGTCCATTGTTAGTCTTTATAAAATTATTTATTTAGTAAGAAATACAGTAATCATATATTAATTTCTTAAATAGTAAAACTAGTTTAAATGTCCATTCTTGTTTAGAAAAAGAGGTTTTATAGTTGCTCTGCAGGTAACTGACTGTGCCCTTTTGAGAGTTTAGTTTTCTTTCATTAGTGCTTCTTGCTTTTGTTTCGTTCTGTGTCCTTTCTCTTCTCAAGGCTGGCCACTAGTGCTAGTTCAACAAGCTAAATTGGCCAAAAAACTGCTGATGCCACACCCATCCCATGAACTATAGACCAGTGTCAGCAACCAGACCTCACCAAAGGCCTGCAAGTGTCTAAAGGCTGAAATTTTGCTTGGAATGTCCTGTGCCTAACAAACATTAGAAGTATATTTGTGCTCACCAACACTCCTCTTGAGCCACTTAAGCTACATTGGGCCTTTCTTTAAGGCACATTTGATTTTTCAGTTAACTATTTCTTCAAACTTTTTAGCTGTTTGGTTCCCATCATCATCCCTGTGAACAATGCTGGGTTGTGTACTTTCTCAAGAAAGGAACATTTCAGATCAAAACACTCTGAATTACTTTTTTGACATCCTATGAGTTTTAGTGTGGATAAATTAATTTCTGATGAAATTCTGATTAAAAATTAATTTGCTTTAGGTTTTGGAACTAAAAGCAAAACTACAAGATCAAGACAGAGAAATTGGAGAAAAACAGAAGGAAATTGCACAACTTCAAAAACGGATCCAAACGTATGTAAGTACATATATTTTTGTGTTGCTGGTGGTTGCTTCCAAGTAAGTTAAAGAAGGCTAATATTATATAATTAGGAAGCATGTTAAAAGCGTCGTTACACATGTCCTCTGGAGGGCAGGAAAGGCCCATGATTTTTTTTGGTCACCAGTTAATAGTACCATTACCACCATTTTGTTCTAGGAGTACACTCATGTATTCGGAACTTTGGCAGTACTCATGATACTTTCTCACAAACAGTTGTGACAGCAAAAATTGTCAAATTAGTATCTTTTAGAAAAATAAAGAAAGAGTAACTTGATCTTTGCCATTGTCTTTGCATTTGTTTGTATTAAATATAGGATCAGATCACTTGTATTGAACATAAAGATGCCATTTCTTTTCTTTGTGTTAAGCTGTATAATTGCTCATTATGGCAAAGTATGTGTAAATGCATATACAAAACCATGACTGTTTTGTCTGTAATTTGGTAGAGGCATGAAAGCAAAGCACAGCTTTATGAGTATGAAGATGTCTTCAGTTGGAAGCGGAAAGAGCTCCTACATCTTCAGGATGAAAATAAAGAACAGGAGTTAGAAATTGAAGATTTGAATATGAAGATCCGCCAATGGTTTGCAGACTTCTGTTCTATGACCTAATATGTCCACAGCATCATTGCACATATGAATTAATTGGAGTGATGGGATCAAATGTTTACACAAAGGTGCATTTTATGTTCGAATGTTTGTAGAAATCTCCTTCTGAGACATCCCTTTACTTTAGATATTGATATTGCTGTGAGAATATGATTGCCACAACAGCATTTGTGAGTTCAGGTACAAATGTTACACAATTACTTCTGGATCATAAACACCACTTGAAATCACCCCCAAAGATATTGGATGGTGCTCCATCACTTTGTAGTTTTACTGCTCCATAGGCCATTGTTGGACACCTTTTTCTTCTCCAGTTAACTCTTGAAAGTATGAGGACCTCATTATTATGTAAATGTGCATCCGAGTCTATTTATACTGCTTTTGTATGGAAGCTGTTAGTGACCAGTTGAACACCTGTGAAAGCAACAGGTGCACTTTAAAGTAGTGGAAAGGAGGACTGTCTGAATTCTTTAGTACTTTTTACTTTGGTAAACTCTTTATCCTATCTTTTAAACTGAAGTGTTTTTTTATTACCATTATTTTTTTCTGTATTCTCCCTGGATGCCTGTGTGATTTTGCCAGCTAACCCACTTAATGGAAGCAAATGAACTACTAATGATAGAATGACATAATTTATCCAGAACTAAAGAACAGCTATATTAGACCGCTGAGAATCCATTGTATTAAATATTCAAATTAATACACTTAAAGCAAACAGGGTACCCCTACAAGTAAAGAGAGAGCCTATATATGTAAAATAGATTCCACGATTTGTATTGTGACATCACAATACAAGAAAGGACATCAATTCTTTGACTTGGATGGATGGGGTATTTGCATTAACTGAACTTTTTTATCATAGATTTTTTTAATCTACGGTCTACCTAATATTTTTTTCTCATTGAATTTTACAATTCATATCATGGTCTGCGTATCCTGTCGCCAATGAAAAACACATCAAAGTTTATAGTATTTTGCAGTTCCTATAGTGTGTGAAGTTTTTCTTTAATTTTAATGAATGATTATAGTTTCAACTCCTTGATTTTAAACCCAGTTCATGTAATGAAAATGTTTATATGCTGGGCTTGTAATTATAGTGAGCAGGCAGTGATACAGCTGCAGAAGGACTGTATCCGGACACTCAAGAAGATCAGTCGAAACAAGGAAGAGAGAGAGCAGGTCAACGATGAGCTGACACTGGAGGTTGCCCAGCATGCAGACACAAAGGCCAGTCTGGAAAATCTGGAGCAGCAGACCTTTACACAAGAGCAGAGAATGAGGGTAAAAAGTCTAATTTCAGTTATGCTCTGTCCTCATTAACATTCTGTATTGCTTCAGAGTGGTGGTTCTTTAAAGCCTGTTGAAAAAACATTTTTAGCAAGACTAGTTTTGCTAAAAAAACATTATGATTAAAGACAACCTGAAATCAAATTAGGTTTTTCTTGATCTTTTCATGCTGCTGGTCATATTAAGTGTGAATTATCATAGAATGATTTATCATATCATTTAAGGACACAATTTATATTCAACATCAAAAATACATCTGTACCTGTTCAGTAGGTTATACCGTTAGATCTAATTTGCTCCACCCCATTCCTGTTCATTTGTTTGACCAATATATTGGATAAGCTACAGTTAATTAAAATAATATCAGTGAATAAAACATGGTTTAACTAACTATATTGCAGGGTTTTTTAATTCTGACCATTTAAAAATCATGCTGGCCAGTATTTTTAGTCTTAATTTGGCAGTAAGAAGAAGACTTGTTTTCTGTATCACAAGCATAAGTTTTCTTTGTTTGTCAGAAAGAGACAGAAAAACTGAAGGTGCAGCTGATGAGTAAGATGAATGTGATAGCAGCTCTGAAGGTAAGCACCAAAAACTTTTAGTAACTTCAGAAATTAAGTGCATTTTCTGTTATGTTTCTCTTTTGTGTTAATTGACAGGTTTTAAATTATAGCTATGAATAATTATTTAGAATTTTTAGAAACTATGTATGAAAGTTTTCGGAAGGTTTTGAAGTGAATGAAGGATGGAAATGAAGTATATCATATAATTATCAAGCAAATTACATGGAGAACCATAATAAACTTCATTTTTACACAATATATGATTTACTATTTGTACTGTATACAATGAGAATGTTATATATTTCAAATACTTTTCAAATATAAATATGCCGTTTATAATTATGGAAACTTACATGTTGATTACAAAAAACAATAATGCTGTGTGAACAATATGTCGCATGGTTTTTTGCTTGTTTGTTTTTTGAATGAAGTGCACCTTTTTTATGTCTAGTGGTCTAGTGTGTTGTATCCTACTTGCAATTCAGGGGATGTGCAAAAATACAGCTTGGTCACAACATGAACCATTTACATTTATCAAAGACTTTAAAGGACAAGGTATAATGAAAAAAGCCAAAAGTGTTTCAAGTTTCATGTTTCAAAGACTTTTTTTTAGTTTTGGTTATGCTGATAAATGTAGATTTTTCAAATGTTTTTGTTATTTGTGCTAATTGTTCCCTTAACATTTAGGATAAAATATCCTCAGTCATGGAAGAACATAACTTACTAAAAGCAGAATGTGAAAGAGTGAAAAATGAGCTCATGAAAGAATATGTAGATACAGCTTCTGCAACTGCCATGCTGGAGAAAGGGATGGTTGAACTAAAAGAGATACACAGAGTAAAATCTCAGGTAAGCTTTTTTGTCAGGATTTTGTGTATACAGTCTAATTTTTGGCCTATTCATTTCCATTTTACATAAAAAATAACACTTGTTGGTTACAAATGTGGAGGTGTGAGATGGGAGACCAACTTTAATAAACATGTACTGTATATAAACTGCAGCTGTATACTAGAGAAGCTATTACATCTCAATATTTCACTATCTCACTTTGTGACTGTTATGAAGTGGCCTGACTATAGCTGAGATTCAAGTGAAATGGGTAACCATTGAGACATCCCTTGTTTTCAAAGTATCTACAGTACTGTGCAGAAGTTTTAGGCAGGTGTGAAAAAATGCTGTAAACAAAGAATGCTTTCAGAAATATAAATAATGATTGTTTATTTTTATCAGTTTACAAAACACAAAGTGAGCGAACAAAAGAAAAATCTAAATCAAATCAATATTTGGTGTTTCTACCTTTTGCCTTCAAACCAGCATCAGTTCTTCTAGGTACACTTGCACAAAGTCAGGGATTCTGTAGGATTATAGTCGGTGTATGATCAACCAGTTTTACCAAACAGGTGCTGATGATCATCAATGTCACACGTAGGTTGAAACACAGTCATGTTTGGAACAAGCTACCAGCCAAGTTCCTTCAAAAACTGTGTGCAAGTGTATCTAGAAGAATTGATGCTGTTTTGAAGGCAAAGGGTGGTCACACCAAATATTGATTTGATTTAGATTCTCTTTTGTTCATTCACTGCATTTTGTTGCTTGATGAAAATAAATGATTAACACTTCCATTTCTGAAAGCATTCTTTGTTTACAGCATTTTTTCCACACCTGCCTAAAACCTTTGCACAGTACTGTATTTCCTAGTGTAGGTGACCTGTGACAATAACAATAGAACCGTTGTTTGTAATGCCGAAAATGTAGGAATATTGTAAATAAGACAGTGGTGAAAACTCATTTGTGATATTATTGATTTTTTACATTTATGTTACCTCACTTGTAACAATTTCTTTTATTTATTTATAGTCATTTTTTACTCACTATTAATCATGATAAATTGAAGTGCGTGATTCATTATTATTATCTCCTCAAATTATTTTGCCTATTGAGAGGAAAATGTCTTGAAATTTATATACAAAGGGGTAAAAGTGTAAAACTGTATTCGCTCTTTCAGTTGGCGTAGTTCATCTTGTCTGATAAACCTCATCACCATTTTACCAGTATTATAGGGTTTAGCCACAGGACCCCTTAAAAAGTGGATACATGTCTTTAAACAGAGAATTGCTGATGGTTAATTCCAATAGATTTTTATGTTGTGAAGGGTTGAAGGGCATTTTACATACCTGTGCTGTCACACTATACACTCATCCAGAAAAATATTTGAATGCTGGAAGCCCAGTCATTTATTAGGTGTATCTACTTTGAAGAGACAGTCACTATTTTATCAGACGGCACTTACCTTTTTTCTTTTGTACCTGTATTCATATAGAGGCTAGCATCCAAACCAGCTGAAATAACACCCACATTAGGCAAGGCTGAAGTTAGCTTTGTATTCATTTTTTTTTCAGTCCCGCTTTAACTTATGACTGTAATATTTGTTTCCTACTCAGCATTGTGACTGTTCTCTCACTTAAGGTATGAAAGAAAATTAGAACCTTAGTTTCAAAACTAGTTTGGGTGTTTGGATTTTTATTAATGAACACATGTTAACACATAAGCATGAACCAAACACACAGCAACCAGTACTCACATAAGACACAAAAACCATACCGCAATGACAAACAGGGCGAACAATCACTGACAGAACTGCCCTGACTCACAGAGATATATATATACCTTCAGACTAACGAGGCAAACCTGCCGACATAATGAAGAGTGACACAAATTGTGACAATATATTGTTGCCTAGTCATCTGACTGTGCGTCAGATACTTTACTTCCCTTGACTGGATGGCAGGAATTTGGAGTTTGTCCACAGTACCTGTTGGCCTTGGTTTGATGGTGGATGGAGAGACACTAATGTTCCTCTGATCTGTCTTCACAGTCCTCTGTAGGGTCCAGTACACCTGGGACAATCCTTAGTCATTCTATTCCTATTTTTAAAAATCCTGTTTATATCCAACACCTATCCAAGTAGTCCCTCTATGTAATTTCAATATTCATCCCTGGCTTATTAATTGTTGTTCCTTTGTGTGTTTTAAGTGCCCCTGTTTAAGTTCTACTTGAATTTCTATCAAGACTAGAATGGATTACTAGTTTCAGTTTTTCTTTTTTTTATTCTTCTTGTGCCATTTGAGGCATCTAAGCCTCATTTTGCTGTATAAAACATTTTTGTAAAGCTTTCTCATGACAGAATCTAATTGCCATAACCTGAACTGCATTGTTTATATTTACTGAAAAAGCCAGTAAGGAAACAGAAATCCACTGAAATGTTTTCATCTTTGAGATTACTTCAGAAGGCAGGGACTTATAGCTGTTAAAGGAAAGGAAAGGAAAGTGACAATTCTTGGCATTGTGAGTACACAGCACAGCACACAGTGAACCACAACAAAATTACACCTCTGTATTTTACTCAGCTGGGGACAGCTATGGAAAGCACCTGGGGAGCAGTGACAGGGATGGTACCAAGGTACCTCAGGGCAACCCAATACCTTCTGATACTGAGGCCAACTCCCTAACCACTAGGACACCGCTGCCCCAATGAATCACTGACAGACTAATGAGGCACACCTGCCACACCTGTTGCATTATTGAAGAAACTTTGTTTACAGTGTTTACCAACCAGAAAGCTGGGAAGGTAAACCAAATTGTGATTTTGTTTTATATCATTAACGCAATGTCATTTTTCTTTCATTCATTGATACCAGTATCAGGCTATTTTTTCTTGGTGGCATGCTTCTGGTTGTTGAAATTAAATGAAAAAAAATAAATGAATGCATCAAATGATTTGTGCTGGCAGACACATACACACCTTTAACCCATTCAAACACAACGGTTGTGAAACACACACATCAGGAGCAGGAGTAGTGGGCTGCAATATTCAGGTATGGTGCCTTGCTCAATAGCATCTTGGGGCAATCAGTCTGAGATCCTGAATATTCTGGAAGTTTTCACTCTGGACTGCTCTTTATTTTCTGAATCTTTCCAACTGTCCTGACTAGTTGCCCAGTCCTTGTCTAGTGGGTACTAGACTACCACTACTACTACTACTACTACTACTACTACTAGACTACTAGTGAGTGCTACTAGTGGGTACTAGACACTGTGATCAGAATGTTCTGGGTTTCAGGCTCAGAAAAATATATTACCCTGAGGTACTCTTTTGCAAGGTACAATCCCCAACACTTCTCCCTGTGAGCTCCTGCATTGTGTATATGAGTAAAATACAGAAAAAGCATTTTGTAAGGATATACTGTGTTTTCACAATGATAAACAGTTGCTTTCACTTTCCCTCAATGGTAGTATTGTGTGTGTATTTTAGTGAGTAATGGTCCATCTATCTACAATGAAAGCCTGATTAGAGTGCTGAACTGATGGTTGTCCATCCTATAAGTTCTTCCATCTCTACAAAGGATCTTATTGAAGTAACCATTGGTTTATTTGTTACCAGTCTGACCAAGGCCCTTTACCCCCATTTAGATTTAAGTTTTTGTTAGGGGCCAAATCTAAGAAGGCTGTTGGTGGTTCCAAATCTCTTGGGAATTACTTGGAAATCTGCTGAAATTTTCCTGTATTTTGTCACAATCCTAAATCATAGGTCTCTATACCTAGTGTATAATTACTATTTACTATTTCCAAAAATACTATGTTGCCTTTTAAACTCAATATTTCTGTTGTTTCCCTTTTAGAAAATAGCAAACTTGCAAAGGAAGCTGAGTGACATTCTGACTGAGCATAAAACCCTGTCTGATGAGCTTGAGGAACAGAAGAGTGCCTGCCTCACCCATTTGAATTCAGTTAAAGTAGTATCATCATTACTTGAATTGTTACATTATTTGTGTACTCACAGGTTTTTATAAATATTGCACTAATATTTAGCAAAGGATTATTTGTCTGCAGAAAGCCCATCATGCAGTCTTATTGAAGCATGAACAGGCATCCTGCAGGACTTTGGAATTCACACTGAAGTCTGAGCAATACAGAAACTCATCAGATATGATGGAGCAAATTATCACCACTTTGCCACACATTATAGAAGAACTACAGTAAGACCAGATTCATGTACAGTATGAATATATGATCTGTGGGAAAATAAATACAGGGCTACAGCATCTAAATTTCTTAGTCTGAATACTGATATAAAATTTGATATCAAATAGGTTCCTCTGTTTTTTCAAAATTCAGGTTAATTACTCTATTGCAGCAAAATCAGTTAGAGTGGTTTGATGTCAAATGATAGAAGAGAAACGTGCACATTTGCCATTTGTGATGTCTACTGAGCAAATACAGCCAAGCTATTTGCTATTTCACCCAACAAAACATACACTGTGTGCACAATTATTAGGCAAGTGAGTATTTCGACCATATCATGATTTCTATGCACATGTTCCAACTCCTAGCTGTATAAACGTAAATGCTAATTAGATTTAAGCATATTAGGAGATACCTGTTGTGCCCGGGAGTGACCTACCTGGAGTGCCCAGAAGTACAAGGTGTTCAGTGCTCAGGGACATGATAAGGAAGGCTGAAACCAAAGCAGCACTGAACAAGACACATATCTCAAGACAGATTTTTCAAACATTTTATGGACTGATGAGATGAGAGTGACTCTTAACGAACTATGATGGATGGTTGGATCAGTAATGGACTAAGGGCTCCACTTCAGCACAGACGCCAGCAAGGTGGAGGTGGGGTACTGGTATGGGTTGGTATTATTAAAGCTGAGCTAGCTGTACCTTTTTTGGTTGGAGTTCAAAATCTACTACCAAACCTACTGCCAGTTTTTAGAAGACACTTACTTCAAGCAGTGTTTCAGGAAAAAGTATGCGCCTTTCAAGAAGACCATATAAAAATTAATCCTCAAAAAACTTACTTGCCTAATAATTGTGCACACAGTAAAAAAAAAAATTAACATTTAACAGCAAATGAGTTCCATATTCTGGGTGGAGCACTAAGAAGATTGTTTCAGCTGAGGCCTGCTTACATGGTTTTTGGTTTGTGAGTTTTTTAGATAACTACAAGGAAACTTCAATTGAATGGCTGACAGTCGTGCCTGCCTTTTTATTTCAGGAGCATGTCTGACATGGTGGAATATAAGCACAATGCAGCTGCTGTAGTGATGAACAGCCTGCAGTGTGATACAATGAATTGCAGAGGCAGAATAAGTCTATCTGATGAGACCCATTCTGCCCTACTGTCCCAGCGACAAGCTGTTATGCAAGAGATCAAGGTTAGGGATCAGCAGGTTCTATTTCTGCACCTTTATCGAAAAATACTAACCATGCTTCTTCTTCTTCTTCTTCTTCTTCTTTCGGCTGTTCCTCTTTAGGAGTCACCACAGCGGATCATTTCTTCTGGTGCTCTGCATCTTCCTCATTCAAACCGACCACCTGCATGTCCTCTCTCACATCCATAAACCTTCTCTTAGGCATTTCTTTTTTCCTCTTTCCAGGCAGCTCCATTTTCAACATTCTTCTCCTAATATAATCCTCGTCTCTCCTTTTCACATGCCCAAACCAAATGCAATCTTGCTTCTCTAACTTTGTCTCCAAAACATCTAACTTGAGCCATCCCTCTAATACACTAATTTCTAATCCTGTCCATCCTCAAAAATCTTAGCATCTTTATCTATCCCACTGTTTCCAACCCGTATAGTGAAAGTGAAAAAGCTGAAAGTGACTATTATTGTCATTGTGAGTGCACACAACGAACCACAACGAAATTGGACCTCTGCATTTAACCCATGCACACAAACACTGTGCAGCAGAGGGCAGCTATGAAAGTGCCCAGGGAGCAGTGACAGGGACGGTACCTTGCTCAAGGGTACCTCAGGGCAACCTGCTGGTAAGGGGTTTGAACCCACAATCTATAGTATAGCTAGTCTCAATACCATCCTGTAAACCTTCCCTTTCACTCTTGTTGGTATCTTCCTGTCATAGATCACTCCTACCAGTTTCCTCCACCCATTCCAACTTGCCTGCACTCTCTTCTTCACATCTTTTCTGCACTCACCATTATTCTGAATTGGTGATTCTAAGTATTTAAATTCCTTTATCTTTGTCACCTCTGATCCTTGCATCCTAAGGCAGCTATGGCCAAGTGGTTAGGGAGTTGATCCGGATCGGAAGATTGTGGGGTTGATTCCCTCACCTGTAGGTTGCCTTGGGGTATCCTTGAAGAAGGTACTGTCCCTGTCACTGCTCCCTGGGCAGCTTTCAATAGCTGCCTCCTGCTGCATGTGTGTGTATGGTTGAAATGCAGAGGTTGAATTTCATTGTGTTGTGTTGTGCTCCGTTTCACAATGATGAAGGTTTTCACTTCACACTAACCATTCCACCATTTTCCCTTCTATTCACACTCATGTATTCTGTCAAACATAATAGTCCATGGGGACTCCTGTTTAACCTTGTCTGTCAACCTGCCCATTACCATTGCAAACAAAACTGGGCTTAATGCTGATCCTTGATGTAATCTAATTTTACTTTTTACTTTTTTTACTTTTAATGCATTCGTCACTCCTACTGTCGACCTCAAGGCTGTCACACTGCCCTCACAGTGCCACCTTTTCTGTATTTCTCCATCAACACCCACAGAGAAAACATTGCATCTGTAGTGCTCTTTCTTGGCATGAAACCATACTGCTGCTCACTAATCATCACCTCTTTTCTTAACCTAGCTTCCAACTACTCTTTCTCATAGTGCGTGCTGTGGCTGAACAACTTTATTCCACTTTTGTTACTACAGCTCTGCTCATCACCCTTATTCTTGAAAATTGGTACCAGGATGCATTGCCTCCACTCCTCAGGCATCCTCTCACTTTCCAAGGTTGTGTTAAACAATCTGTTCAAACACAACTGGCATCTCTCCTATTTCTGGCACTACCTGGCTCAGTATCCTTACATCATCCAGTCTTTTCTCTCTCTCATTCTCTTCATTCATCAGCCCCTCAAAGTATTCTTTCCATCTCCTTAACATGCTCTGTTAATTTGTGTTCATTTCCATTTCAATAGAATTCCATTTCTATAGAATTCCATTTCTATGCTTTATTGCCCTGACTTGCACATTTTCCCAGGTCTGTCTCTCAATTGGTATAGGTCATTTTCTCTCTGCTTACTCCATATGAGTCCAACCTCTCATACAGTTCACCTTAACTTTTGCTACTGTTTTCATTGCACTGTGCTTTATCTCCTTGTACTCCTGTCTACTTTCTTCATCTCTCTTGCTATCTCATTTCTTCTTAACCTGCCTCTTCTTCTGTATACACTCCTGGACGTCAGGACACCAGGTTTCCTTATCCTCCTTCTACTTTCCAGATCTCACACTAAGTACCTTTCTAGCTGTATCCCTTTTGCTGTAGTTGCCCAGCAATCTGGTAACTCTTCTCTACCCCCTAGTGCCCATCTTAATTCCTGCCTAAATTCTGCCTTGCAGTCTTCCTTTTTTTAGCTTCCTAGCTCTGGCGGTGGCGGTAGTCCAGTGGTAGGGTACTTGCCTATGGACCTATGGCTCAAGAGGTCCCAGGTTCAAATCCCACCTCTGGCACTACCACCACTGGGTCCCTGAGCAAGACCCTTAACCCTGAGTTTCTCCAGGGAGACTGTCCCTGTAATTAAGATGTGGAAGTCGTTTGTTAAATGCTGTAAATGTAACATCCAAAGTCATCCTACAAACCACCATCCTATGCTGTCTAGCTATGCTCTCTCTTGTTACTACTGTGCAGTCCCCAGTCTCCTGCAAAGGATATAATTTACCTGTGTGCATCTTCCTCTTCTCTTGGATGCCACCCTGTGCATTCTTCTTAATATAAGTATTTTTTACAGTCATACTTTTGGTAAAATGTATAACCATCTGACCTTCCACATTCCTCTCTTTGCCACTATACCTAGCCATCACAACCCATCACCTCTGTTCCCTTCACCAACATGTCCAATAAAGTCTGTACCAATTACCACTCTCTCTCCTCTGGGTGCACTCTCTATCACCTATCATCTAACTCACTTTCTCCTTCATGTCACAATCAACTTGAGGGGCATCAGCACTAACATTCATTATCACACCTTCAACTTCCACTCTATATGACACTCTCTTCACCTCCAAAACACTGACCAAAACACTTTTTCTTCAGGACAACACATATCCCATTTCTCCTTCTATCAGCAACAAGGTAAAACAATTTAAACCCACCTCCAATACACCTGGCCATACTACCCTTCTATCTTGTCTCTTGCACAAACAAAATACCAACCTTTCTTCTCTCTATCTATCATATCAGTTGACTCTCTCTTTTTACCAGTCATACCGCTAACATTCAAAATTCCTACCCTCATTTCCACCCACCTACACTTTCTTCTCTCCTCCTCCCTCCAGACATGCCTCCCTCCTCTTCTTCTTTTTCTCCTTTGGCCAACAGTAGCCCAATTTCCACCCTTACTCTGTTGGCAGTACTGGTGGTGGTCATTGTTAATGTGACCCTACCCATTTATATTTCCAGCACAAAGAAATGGCTTGTGCATCTCTAGTGGCTGGGTTACTAATACCATGCTACTGATGAATAAAAGGACAAAGGGGCAATTTGTGTTTTATGAAAATAGATACTATATTTATAGAAGTTTAAGATGTTTCACTTGGTGTGAAAGATATTTTGGGTAACTTATGGCTACTCACTTATTTGCTGATGAGCTTGATTTCTGTGTGAATAAATAATAATAAAAAAAATACAAATTGGAATATATGCACTTACTCAGCAATGAAAAAGAATGTGTTAGGAGTTGCCTTTACAACAAGGCACCATGCTGTAATACACAAAGTACCATATGTGTTTAGTCTAATTGTACATTGCTTATTTTAATGATAACTCCCCTTTCTGGATTTTATCATTGATCAGTGCATATATTTTCTTATTCTCTTTCATCACAGCTGCACTATCATCCAATGTCATTCTAATAATACATGTTTGTTCTAGTAATGCGATATGGCCTCATCTAATTTTCTGTAAGAAATAATATGTTATGTGTTGCATGAAAGCCATGAATTATCACTTCATTTTCCTTTGGAAAAGTCATTTATTGGGGGAGTTGAGCTTCAGGATTATGGCCCCAGTCAGAGCCTCGCGCCTGATGAGAGTCTCACATGGCTTATCTAATGTGAAATCGCCATGTGGTATATAGTTTCATTAAACGGTGATCAAGAATGCATTAGTTCAAAACAAGAAAAGGCAATGGAGCTTAATCCGCCATGCGCACACGGGTGCAGCAAACTCCAAACAAGTTGTTGGTGCGAGACAGGCGCAGAATTAAAAGTCTTCCCTCATAGAGCCAGCCTCCCATTAGCTGGCTGCAGGGCAGCAGAGCAGAGCGCCTTTTCAGGCCCTTGCACTGAAAACAATAAAAGAGCAGCACATGTGCTCAGTAGAAAAGTCCTACTTATACAGGTTAAAAGGGAAAACAAAATATGGTTGTTAGAACTACCTGTACATTTTTGTAAACTGCCAGCATATGCATTATGCAACATATAGACCTGGGCTTGAACATAGTGTGATGCAAATAACAGGATAAAGGCACTGAAGGTTTTCTTTCTGTAGTGTGTCTGTTATAAAGAATGTAGATGCATTAAAAAGTGTTCGATTAATCTTCCCTTAAGCTTGTGAAATTGCCTAATGATGACTAGTTTTTAGTCCAATGACAATCTCTTTAAGAAGCCTTAATATGTTTTACTGTTGGGTCATAACTTTGTATGCTTTTTTATACACTGCCGTACATAATGTTTTTTTTTGTTTGTTTTTGTTTTTTCAATGACACTATCATTAGATTATTAATTATTAAAGACCCTAAATACATATCAATAGTGTTAACTTCATGACTAAATCATCAGACACTCTTCTCAAATTGTATTCTATAACAGACTTGCCTCTGACACTGTATGAAGTTATGTTATGGATAAAAATGGGCTTTAGTACATATACACTGTGTGCACAATTATTAGGCATATGATCATTTTTATGCATATATTCCAACTCCAAGATATATAAACTTGAAAGATAATTGAATTTAAGCATATCTGAGTATGCTTAAAGGTGGAGGAGGGATACTGGTATGGGATGGTATTATTAAGGATGAGCTATTTGGACCGTTTCGTGTTGAAGATGGACTCAAAATCAACTTTTAAACCTACTGCCAGTTTTCACAAGACATTTTCTTCATGCAGTGGTGCAGGAAAAAGTCTGCATCTTTCAGGAAGACTTGATTTTTATGCAAGACAATTATTTATCGCATCTACTGTAAGTACTCTACTGCGTCGCTAGCCAGTAAAGGCCTTAAAGATGAAAGAATAATGACATGGCCTCCTACTGAGAACTTGTGGGCCCTTCTTAAACGGGAGATTTATGGGGAAGTACACCTCTCTGAACAGTGTCTGGGAGGCTGTGGTTGCTGCTGCACAAAATGTTGATCAAGAAAATGACAGACTCCATGATTGGAGTCTATAATGGTCCTATATTGGCAGTGGCCTCATGGTTAGAGAGTGGCCCCAGAATTGGTAGTTCGTGGGTTAGAATCCCAGACGAGAAAGTTTCCCTGAGGTACTCTTGAGCAAGGTACTGCACTATCACTGGTCCCCGGGCACTTTAAATAACTGCCCCCTGCTGCACAGTGTGTATGAGTGAAAAGCAGAGGCTGAATTTCATTGTGTCTCACAACACAACGAATGTTGTGTATGCTGTGTCGTGTTTCACAATGACAAAAAATGGTCCCTTTTTTTTTTTTATGTCGGAAATGTTAGAAGGGAAAATGCTTGTTTTTCATTTAGTTATGTAATAATTCTTCAAACTAATAGTCGCCTAATAATCGTGCACACATATGTATTCCCCTGACAATGTTCACACTCACGTTTCCTTTAGTGTAATGAACATTTTGGATTGACTGATAGTACTGTATTTTTGTTTCATATTAAAATTAATACTCAAAATACTCATTTGCTTAATAATTGTGCACACAGTGTACAATTGAGGCCACTATTTTAGCTATGCTCAATAATCTTGTCCAATTTTGTAATTAATAAATCATACAAACCCCTGCAGAGACTGCAAACTCTACAAAGAAAGGACCCAAACAATCTTAGCTGAGAATCAAAGCCAGAATGAGCTTACTATGAGGCAATAGCATTAACCAATGCATCGCTGTGCCGCCCAAATCAGAAACCACATGAGCAAATCTATATGACATCACCTAAAAATGTATGGTTTGATGCTGATGTGTGATGATTTAGGTATATAGTTCATCTGAGAGCAATAATACATAAGCTTGATAGCAATGCTATCCACATACAACCAGTCTTCTTCTTTGTCTTTCAGCTGCTCCCGTTTAGGAGTCACCACAGCTAATCAACTGTCTCCATTGCTTCCTGTTCTCTGCATCTTCCTCCTTTAAACCAACCACCTTCGTGTCCTCTCTCACCACGTCCATAAACCTCATCTTGGGTCTTCCTCTTTTCCTCTTTCCTGGCAGTTCCATCTTCAACAACCTCCTCTCAATATAATCCTCGTCTCTCCTCTGGACATGTCCAAACCAACGCAACCTTGCAACTTTGTCTGCAAAACGACAAATCTGAGCTGTCCCTCTAACATACTCATTTCTAATCCTGTCCATTTTTGTCACACCCAATGAAAATCTCAGCATCTTTAACTCTGACACCTCCAGCTCCACCCCTGTCTTTTCGTCAGTGCCACCGTCTCCAACCCGTACAACATAGCTGGTCTCACTATTCCTGAATTCCGTCTGCCACAAATCACTCCAGCTTTTCTCTACCCATTCAAACCTGCCTGCACTCTCTTCTTCACCTCACTTCCACACTCGCTGTTACTCTGATCTGTTTAGCTCAAGTATTTAAATTCTTCCACCTTTGTCATCTCTACTCCTTGCATCCTTACCACTCCCTTGTGACCTCCCTTTAATTCACACTCATGTATTCTGTCTTTGTCCTACTCACTTTCATTCCACTCCTCTTTAGAGCATATCTTCATCTCTCCAGGTTTTCCTCAAGCTGCTCCCTACTCTCGCTAAAGATCACAATATCACATAACAGCAAAATCATTGTCCATGGGGATTCCTGTCTAACCTCATCTCTAAACCTGTCCATTACTATTGCGAACAAGAATTGGCTCAGCACTGATCCTTGATGTAATCCAACCTCTACCTTGAATGCATCCATCACTCCCACTGCAGATCACACCAGTGTCACGCTGCCCTCATATATATCCTGAACTACTCTCACATACTTTTCTGCAGCACCCGGCTTCCTCATACCAAACCATAACTCCTCTCTAGGAACCCTGTCACATGCTTTCTCCAAGTCCACAAAGGCACAACGCTCCTTCTGACCTTCTCTGTACTTCTGCATGAACACCCTCAGAGCAAGCATTACACATACAACCAGTGGAAACTAAATAACTCAATTATATCTTGGCTGATTAACTACATTTTGATTTAAGTGGGAATACATAACATTTTATTTTAGCTGTAGTTTTATATAAACTGTTGCTTTAAAATATTTTTAGGCACATAAGGGTGTGCTTGCTTGCATTTGTCTTTTGTTTTGTGCTCATCACCATTAGCATCCTCTGTCAATCACAAATATGAACAGACACCATATGGCTTTCAAATAGTGCCAATAAGGCAGATAGTAGGGATTTGGAACTGAAGTCTTCCTTCGTTCTGAATTCATTTTTTTTTTTACTTTTAGTAGTCACCAACACCAGTTTGCTTGTTTATTTGATCAAGAACAATTTTCGTCAAGGGGAAGAAAAGTAAAGAGGATGCAAAGTGCCGACACCATCAGTTTCTTACAGCCAACAAAGCGTAATTTGTTCCATTTACACTTCGCAGGCGCGTCAGACAGGCTTTGTCAGTGCCGCATGCTGTAATTAAGCTTTAAATCAATAGGCTGCATTTGTCATGTTTATGGCCAGTCCCTGTGCCGGGTTCCACTCATCAGTTAGCACTGCACTGTTTTACTGCCCAAACGCACTCCATTATTTGTACAGGTACGCTAGTGATAACACTCGGTCTCAGTCTTGCCAGTAGCCGTGAAAGCACCATGGAGATGAGATGAGACAGGCAAATCAGCTAGTTATTTATTGTAATTTGTTTACATGCTTCTCTAAGTGCCGTCTGATTATTAATGTTTGCGCATGTTGTACAAAAGTTGTTTTTTTTGTGTGTGTATTGTGACATGCAGTTTCTAGTAAGTAGTGAGTGTACAACAATGAAGTTAATCCTTATTTTTGCTGTGTGCTCAGACAATTAGGATTAATGGAGAAAAGACAAATGTGTACAGAACGGTGCCTGTTATTTTGTGGAAATTTCTGGGCATGCAGGTTTTATTAGGTGCAACAATATTATTTTCTCTTTTCAGCATAAGTATCTGGGACAAATTAATTTGAAAAGAATAAAAAAATGTCAGTATTTGTGTGTATGTGTCAATAAGTGCATTCAGCAAACTGTAGGTTTTTATTGTGCACTCCCTGAAATGTATATTAATGATTATTATGTTCATGAACATTCAGGCCAATATGAAGAAAGCTCTAACAGAGAATGTGGAGCTGGCACTGGAGTACAGATTGCTGCAGAAAGCTCTGTTGATCGCCAGGCAAGAAGCTGTATGTGTGTTTGATTGGAATAACAAAGCTGAAGCCTCATTTCTTGATCGAAAACAGGTAAAAGGGAAATGCAGACATCCACTCTATCACATACAAGAGCCTCTAATTCTTGCATATACTCTGTATGTAGTTTATATGTAGTGTCTGTTTATTTTTTATGGAATTGCTAAGCATGAATTAAAAGCATTCTTGCTGGAGCTGTGGTGAGTGAGTAAGAGAGTAGGGGTGCACAATATATTGTTGGTTATGTACATTATTTGTTAAAATGATTTTGAGTCCAATGCTTGTATTACAGTCAGCTATTACAGCTCATAACTCTCAATCTCTTAAGCTTAATCAGTCATAGTGGGCATTTATTTCTTTTGAAAGACAATGAAATTAAATACTCAGTTGAAAGCCTAAAAACAAAAGATAAAAAGTAAGATAAGAAGTGCCTTCAAATGTTACATTTACATACACATTACAATATACCTACAACTGTAATTTGAATCGTCAAGGTTCGCAGTAAGATTCATATTTAAATAGCTATGTTGTGAACTATAACATTCATCTTGGCATTCAAAGTGTTTGTTATAGTATGTTGTAGATTTTTTTCTACAAACAATCAGTAAAAATGTTGGATATTTGATTTTACTGCTTTTGATAACATTTATTGTAACTCATATCATTGTAAAAAGATACTGGAAACTATTTTGTCTCTCTGCAGTAGGGTCAAGTACTTGCTGCACAACACACTGCCATATTAATAATATTTTACCTTTGAATTCTTGAATTGGTTTTAATATTGGTGCTTCACTGTACTTAAGTATATTCTTGACCCCAATGTGACATGAATGACAACTTTCTGATGTAACTCACCAAATCTTTAAAAGTATTGAACTACTTTTAAGGATAGCATTTTGAAATGCAAAATATTTCAACATTTGAAATGCTAACAACAGCAGCAATTGGCCTAATCAGAAGATTGTGTGGCCTGAGGTACCCTTGAGCAAGGTACCGTCCCCATCCCTGCTCCCCGGGCGTTTTCCCTAGCTCCCTCCTGCTGCACAGGGGTGAGTGTATGAGTGTATGGGTTAAATGCAGAGGTGTAATTTTGTTGTGTTTCGTTGTGTGCTGTGCTGTATTTCACAATGACAAGAATAGTCACTTTCACTTTACATGTATTGTTATCAGCTCAGAAATCCCACATCAGTGCATCCCTGGAAGAGAACAGAAGAGGCATATTCAGTCTCACACCACACAGGCTGTCAGTGCTGGCTGGATTTAGTTGGGCAAACAGCAAGAAGACCACTGCAGTAATCTAATCATGATGAGATAAGCTTTGTGTAGGAGTGTGACAGCTACACTCTAATGTTTATGCGCATATGTGTGTGTCTATTCCTCACCTGGAGGAGCATGGAAACAGCAGTGTGATGAATAAGAGCACTGTAAAAGTGAGTTTTTCGCTTTGAAACATTCCACAAAGGTTATTATGACATCCATTTTTCATTCAAAGGATCAGGAGGTCAGCTGATTTTGTGCCATAGTTGCTTCACTTGAAAGTTCAAAGTATTTTGAGCATATTTTAACATATGGATAACGCTTTACAGGTAACTAATGAAAGACGAGAATGCCAACCTTTGTTCAGAATATAAAATCAAATTTGACCTGCTAGTTGGAAAAATGTTTTGAACTGTGGTCTAAATCGTGTATACAAACCAAACCTCTTAGCTCAGGGGTTGTTCACGCTGCAGACCAAAGCCATTTGTTTCTCAAATTCTTAAAAGAATTTAGATCTAAGTGTTCAGTTTTTAAGTTATAATAAACTTAATCAATTTTTTCACTCAACTGGTGTTGTCAGGTGGGTGACACATTTGCTTGCTTGTCCACTTTGCTTGCAAATGCAAAAAATATATACAGTTATTACATATTATATATTACATATAGGAACATGGTAACATAGCCGTTGTTTTGCTTGAGAATAATACTGTATAGGAGAATAATTACTGTATATAGTAGTATTATCAGAGTTATCCCAGCAGCAGCAGACAGTACAACAACAAAAAAGCAAAAAAGACAGTTTGCTCCCCAAAAGGCTAATACTTGTACAACTCCTCATCTAACTACATGAATGTTATCAAGTGAGAAATGCATGCAAAAGGCAAATCCTGTGGACGGGATTCTCCACGCTCATGATCAAAGCCTGATCTTCTTTTACTCATTATTCAGCCTTTTACAGTTTGTTGTTTATTTTAAAACTAAAGATTCAGGATTTTGCCACTGTTGGAGAGAGTAAGCTGGATGCACATAGAGGCTGTGGGACATATGCAGTATGCTGCAGATATCTATATGGGGTGGTGGTAAATGAATATAGCGCAGGGGAATATTGTTTTGGAAGCTTAAAAAAATTCTTTTTTTTTAAATTTATTATCTCTTTAGTGTTTTTACACCTGAATTTGAAACTTTAACATGTTGGTTGTTAACAATTATGTAATGTTATTCAATAGTCATTTATTATTTATTGATATTTATGGTGCAATAGATGGAATTACCTTTCCGAGAAATAGAATTAGAATTTAGTAATTGTTATGGGCCTCAGTTTTGCATATCCTTGTGCTCTTATCACATCTTCATGGCTGAGTTCAGAGAGCAAGGGTGAAGCTTAGACAATGGATGTGAAGAACAGAAGGGAGAACTAAAACTAAGATGTAAGGTTTACACACATATACATAATACATAGTATCAGGTATGTAGAGAACAAATGAATGACTTTTAACCAGTAATAGCATTGTTATGCCTATACCTGTAATTGACTGAAGGTTGAGAAAAGCCAACCAAAGGAACATCATTGTCTCATCTTTGAATAGATGAATATTCTAAAAATATTTTTTAGTGAGTATACATGTCTTTACCTCTTTTAAGTGCTGTTTTATTTAAACAAGTTTACACATTTAACATACTGTTCCATGAGGAATAAAATCCATTTTTTCTCCTCCTTCAGCAGTTGATGGCTGAGCTAATTCTCGTTAGTTCTTTCATGCTCTGAGGAACACATTGCCAAGCAATGATAAGCTTAAAGGAAGAGAGAAGAGATGGGGCGAAGCAAGCCTCAGCATCCTTCAGAACTGAAACCTTTTTTTTTTACAAGAAAACTATGCTACGAAGACAGCAGCATGTATTTTCTCTCTCTTTCTCTTTGTCTTGGTCCCTCTCTCTCTCATACGCCGTTTTATTGTCTTCTTCCACTGGACTCAGAATAATTTCTAATTGCGGCAGGGGGTTCATGACTCTGTGTATGTGTAAAATATGTCTTGAGGGGATTGGTATAAAAGTTAAAGTCGAAATATTTTACTCATCAGATTTGCAGTCACAGAGTTTGCCTCAGCTAGAACAAAACCGCTGAAGCATTAAGAGAAAATTAACCCCCCATCCTGGCAGCCAGATGTGACTGGATTCCGCCCAGTGCACATGAGTAGGCAGGGAGAGCAGGAGACTGTGAAATTCCTGTCAGGCCTGTGTACTGCAGAATGGGCTATTGACTGCTTTCTCTATTTCCCTCCATCATTCTTCTTGAACACTGCCATTAATTTCCTCCCGTGCCTTACCAATTCTCTCTCTCTCTCTCGCTCTCTCTCTCTCTCTCTCTCTCTCTCTCTCTCTCTCTCTCTCCCTTCTTCTCTCTGTTTCACCTCTCTCCCTTGCTCTTTCTCTCTTTCCCCAGCTTTCTTTGTTGCAGAGGAGGATGCACAAAGCCATGCTGAAATACTTCAAACACCGCAGCGTCTACAGCCAGGCGGAGCTGGCCTGCTTCCAGGCCCTCTCCAACCAGAACAACCAGAAAATGAAAGCCCTCCAGGTATGGGCTGTTTAGCGCACACACACAGACATACACATAGACACACTGCTATTTGTGTTAAAGCAATGTGTATGCACAACAATGCCCACTTTGCTCAGAGGAATTAAGGGTGATTTAGTGTAAGAGATCTCATTATGTCATATAAAACGGGTGTTGTCCCTTATTAGAAAACAATAGGATGGGTACACAGGAGGGGGTTCTATACTCTTTCGCTTGAATTTGAAGTCTTAGTTGGAGCAACTAAGAATTTGCAGGAATATTGACCACAAATGTTGGCACAGACCGGTTTTATCTGTACTATAATGGAGTCCATTACTACAAAATATTCTCTGCCAGTGTCTTGTGACTTGGGGTGGCTGATTTGGTAAAAATGTAACATCACAATGCATTTTCGTGTTACACTATATGAATCACAACATTAAGGTTTGATAACCAACAGACAATGATGAGCAGAGCAACATTTAAAACAAAAACAGTGATTTTCAGTGATTAGAATGGGGAGTTGGCCCCAGGATCGGAAGGTCGTGGGTT
The DNA here is from genome assembly GCA_017165825.1 of Hepsetus odoe. Taxonomy (NCBI): domain Eukaryota; kingdom Metazoa; phylum Chordata; class Actinopteri; order Characiformes; family Hepsetidae; genus Hepsetus; species Hepsetus odoe. Next base: position 18,610,786 of record CM029377.1, on the reverse strand, counting down.
CGAATCCCAGACCACTAGGTTGACCTAAGGTAACCTTGAGCAAGATACCATCTGGAACACTGCTCCTTGAGTGCTTTAAATAGCTGCTCTTTGCTGCAAGGTGTGAATTGGTGAAATTGTTGGGGTTCATGAATGTTGTGCTGTGTACTCACAATGACAACTTTTCACTTTCACTTCACTGAACATTTTGTGTACTACACTAAATCAAGTTGTGATGCTCAATTTATAATGAAGCCTGCAGTTGGTTAATGTTCTCTAAATAGTGATGGTAGGTTGGTGTTTTCTAAATAGTGAAAGTACCATAGAAAATTACAGTCTGAGGTTATCTATCAAAGTGATGACAAATCCTGCCATATTGCCTACCTGTGTTCTAACTGAACTGACTTAGAATGGCTTATATTGTAGTTGGGCACAAGGAAACATGGTCTAATGTTAAAATTGAACACTAATACTGATTGCCTATTCGAATGTGTATGAAACAGAATTATCATATTTATTGAAGCTAATGCAGAAAATGAGGATTCTCTGCAATGGGTGCAATGTAGGCGCAGTAATGAGGTGAGCTGCGGTATGTTTGTGGCTCAGTCAAGGGAGGCTAGCTCAGGAAGTCGGCCGGGGGAATGAAGCATGAAGGCAAGGAGTTCTTAGGGATCTTCCAAGTGTGAAGGACAAAGGAGCAGCCTTACTCAACTCTGTCACAGCTTAGGATAGATCTCCTCCCTAGCCCAACTCAATGGGGATGCACTCACACTGACACACACACATTCACATTTGATTGCAATAACTATAGTACAAAGTAACCCTGCTGCGATATTGGTTAAAAGATATAAAGGAGCTACCAAAGGCAAAGTGTTGGGTTTAACTGATCTGTGTAGTACTGGCCTAAACCGAGTGCTGCTTTGCTAAATGAGTCTATGCAGCACAGAATAGACTCACTCATCTCAGAACAAAAGTTTGCATTTAGCATCATAAAACAGCCCAGCATATTCATAGCATTATCTCACATTCAGTTGTAAAATACAGTAAACTCATAACTTGGAACAATCCATGCAAAAACAAGCTCTTTAAATTCAGTGAAGGAGCTTTCCCAATACTGCTATGCTGGTTCTGTTGTAAGACATTACCTTAGAACATCCTCTCTCCCAGAGAACAACAGCTCTCCCTTGTAAAGTGAAAGTGACAACCCTTGTCATTGCGAGGTCATGGCACAGCACACATGAACCACAATGAAATTGGACCTCTGCATTTAACCCATGCACACTCAAACCCGTGCAGCAGTGGGCAGCTATTGAAAGCGCCCGGGGAGCAGTGATGGGGACGGTACCTTGCTCAAGGGTACCTCAGGGCAACCTATTGGGAAGGGGTTTGAACCCCTGATCCTCCGATCATGCGGCTAACGCCCTAACCGCTAGGCCACCGCTGCCCCATGCCACTTTTAATTTAGCAATGACCTGACAACACATGGGAATCACTCACTCAGCATTGTTTCAATAGTTTTTTGTGACAGATACTTTACAGATATTTTGGGGTAAAAAGTTCCAGTTACTGATATCAGCTAGGGCATAGACTTATTTAGACAGGGCTTTGGCAAGTAAGGTTAAGGACAGTGACTGAAATACAGTGACAATAAAAACTGCAGTGAACAGGCTGTAGGAGAAAACAAAATTAAGTTTTGAAAATTAAATCATGAAAAAAGAGAGTTAAGAGCGTATGCACTTATGTATTTATGCATGTATGTATGTATGCATGTATGTGTGTACATATTTATGTATGTTTCGGTATTCCTGGGTTCAAAAAGAAACAAAATAAGCATAAAAATGAATGGTAACAACTTTGCTTTAGTGACTGGTATGTCAATACAACTATAAATGGACAAGAAAGTTATTCTTTCACTTTTGAATTTTCATGAATTGTATACATTTTCATGTAAAAAGATGATAAATCAATCAGGCAATAATATAAAACATGTAACTGCTCAAGTCAACTCAATAAGTTGATATTGGGGAACTACAAACATGTAGCATACATTGTAGCCTAGAGCTGCAAGAGAGGGTCTACTTATAATAGGTATCTACTTTTTAAGAGACAGGAGACTATATTGCTTTGGGCTGTTAAGTGCAGTCAAGCCTTTTGTATTTTTGAAAACCCTTTAAAAAACATTTCAGAACACTAAAGTAATCTATCTAACTCTTGCTGTATTACTTAAAAGAAAGAGTTCAGACATTGTCATTGTGAGATTTTTATGTTACTTCAAAGTCAAGGATCACAAAAAGATTTCTACCATTAGCCTTGGCCTTGGTATATTTATTTCAGTGCCTTCTTATTCACAATGCATGAAGCAAAACTATGGAGGCTGCCATCTTGGCACCAAAACTCAGTAACAGGAATGCAGTCTGAATCGGCCATTTGTCTGATCTGAATGTTACACGTACCTGAACCCAGCATAATGACGTGACCAAGAGCAACTTTTACGGCAACTTTTGCCTTGAGTTAGCAGACCAGCAAAGTCTAGTACTAGACTGTTTTTGAGAGGAACAAAATAGGTGCCTAAGACCTCTGAAGGTATTCTGTGGTATATGAGTTGTGGAATCCAAGGATTGAAATAATGTATCCATCCCATCCTGAAGATACGCAATCATATTGAGATCTGGGCAATTTAAAGGTCATGCCAACACCATGAACCCTTTGTTGTATTTTTCAAACCATTCATAAACAATATTTGCAGTGTGGTAAGGTATGTTATCCTGCTAAAGGGCCACTTCCTTTAGAGGATAGCATTGCCAGAAAAGGTTTTTATTTGTACTCTAACAATGCTTAGTTAGGACCTTGAGTTTGAGAAAGGCACCATATAAATAAAAATAATAATAATAATTATTATTATTATTACTATTGTTTGTTGTTGTTGTTGTTGTTTGTTACTTTGGCTAGTACCACCTAATAATACCAACATGAATGCCAGGACCCAAGGCTTTCCAGCTGAGTTATCCCCAGTGTCCTTGCCAGATTTCTTTCTTCCCTCAATGAATTTTAATGCTGTCCCTCTACTAGCTAAGCTATTCACATGGACCATCTTTTCCCCAGGTAGAATATGCACAAGCACCTGCCCTATCTATATCATGTAAAATAAACTTATGAGGCCACCTTCTTCATCATTCCTTGATCCAGTTCTTTTGCCTTTGTTGACGTTACGCCAGAGTTAGCATGTTCTCTCTGACTGGTGTGCAGCTGTACCTGTCCACATGCAGCAAGCTGCAAAGTGTTTTGACTTCAAAAGAACAACAACTTTTCATTAAGCTGTGCTGTAGTCGCTCCTCTGTAGGATTTGACTAGATGGACTGACCTTTGCTTCACATGTGAAGACATGTGCATAAAGAGCCTTGAGACACTGTTGTCGGTTCAGTGGTTGTCTTTCCTTGGACTAGTATTGGTAGGTACTCGTCACTGCATGCTGGGAACACCCCATAACACCTGCCACTTTTAGGATCCTGTAACATAGATGTCTGGCCATCGCAATGAGGCCCTTTTCATTCAAATCCTCATGATTGCTAATTTTTCCTGCTTTCATTCAGTTTTCTGTTGTCACCTATAAGCGCTGACTAGTCACTTAACCTTAGCAACCCCTTGGCATGTGCCATTGTAATAAGATATGATATAATACAAATAAGAACTTATTATATTCACCTAACCTGTTATTAAAACCACATTAAAACTATGTTTCCCCTTTTGCCCATAGTCTTTATCATCTTATGTTACTTAAATAATAGAGTATAGCAGTCTTCTTCAGAATGTTAGTCTCTACTTTACTTTCATAGTTTGGAATTAACAATTGCAAAATGATTCATCATTCATAAGTTGCTTAGTCAGGAGTTCATGGCATTTAAATGCAACTAAATTCAAAGGCACTATCATAGTAGCTTACATTGTACAAGTAAAAGTCCAGATTAGACAAACCTTCTTGAGTACTACATCTAGTGGACAGAGAAGCAACTTGAAATTTGGAACTTCTACACATATTTCACAGATGAGATAAGATATTTATGTTGAAATTCTGAATGTTTCCAAAAAACTTATTCAATTGGCCAGTCTGTCTACAAACCATTTTTCCAATAGTTAAGTTTCCTCCTTTTCTCCTTTTCACCTAGATTATTTTGTAACCTTATCAGTTGATTTGCTTCTAGAGTGATTGTTTAGACTCAAATTCAATTTTCTTTTTTGTACACATTGTCTGACAGTGGATTAGTAGAGTCCAATCCCTTTAGAGACGGTTTTATAAACCACTATTAAAAAAATGGTGGTCCTTAGAAAGCTTCTTTGCTCATGCCATAATTTCAGAAATGTGTTTTGATAACCATATCGGTTCTTTAAAATAAAACCTGAAAGTGTTATTGCATTAGGTGAAAACATCTGACACTTATTTCACTTTCAAATGAACCGCTATTCCTATAGGTTCTTACACTTTTCCACTTACAGATACGTAATATTATATGGTTTCCCCAATAAATACTATACTATACTAAATAAATAATCGAGGTGGCACTGTGCTGGGCCTTTTTGAGCCTGCTCTCGTTTTTCCATTCTATAAGGTTATGCCGATAACAGCGTTTGGAATGCAAAGCTTATGCAAAGCCAAATAGACAGTTGTTTTCTTCTTTAATGCGCTGTGCGTCTTCTTTCCTGTTCCTCCATTTCCAGTATTTGGATCAGTCAGATAGCATGGATGAAAACAGCTCAATAGTGGGTGGCGGCTTCGCGCTTTCAGTTGTTATAGGTCCACGCCAGCGTGGTTCCGGCTTGTGTATGGTTAGCTTTATTTACAATTGGAAAAATGACGGCACAGCTCAGGCATGGTTTGGTTGCTGCTGCCAACAAAAAAAGCCCTATAACTGAACTGACGCTGCTTTATCGCCTGTAAAAGTCTGAGTAACATGTACATCCTACTGACTTAGTTCATATTTTCTTTACCGAACATTATTTCTAACTCTTTGATCAGCACTTGTTTAATTTAAGTAGCCAAATTCTTTATCGGGTTGCAAAAGCAAAAAGACGCCCACATGCCTACTGGAGAGGCGCGCCCATCACAAAACTAGCCCCACTGATTTGTCACTGTGACTTCCTAAGGCACAAATGACTGCCTCCAACTAGCTCAAGTGGAGTGGAGGGATGTAGTGCAGAGAAGAGAAAAAAGAGAGAGAGAACATGAGGCTGTCATCTTGTAACGCTGCTGCCAAATCGGGCACTCACTTCTGGGTTATGCAAGTTTACACTAGGGATACCATAATTGACAATTGCTAACAACAGAGAGCAGGGTGGAGAGTTGTGAATGGCCGGTAATAATTGGAGCGGAGGCCCGCTGTGCTGCTCTCTGGGGACCGTAATCCAAGATCTTGTTTCTGATATAATTGTTAGTCAGAGAATTTCTGCATGGCTAGGCCAGCTCAGACTCCCAAGCCGGTTGACAGTGCAAGGCAGTTTAATAGAAAAACTGGTCGCTGAGGTTTTTTAAAACAGATGTGCACTGAACCCACATGCACAGTTCACCAGGAGTGGTGCATGCCATCTCTTTCCTCTTTCTTTTCTTCCTATCTTTCTGTCTCATTCCTTCCCTCACTCTGCTTTCATGAAAACAGCAGAGCCTGGGGGCTGCTCTCAGTAGGCTAGGGCTGTGAAGGCACATGCAAGGTTGGAGCATCTGTGGCAGTTCCTCAGCACCCTTGGCCTTGGCCACGCTGCTACTCCTTTGTACTTTATTAGCCGGCTCTCGTTGATTCTATTTGTTTGCCTCTTTAAACAGGAGGAGTTGTCGAGAGCAATCCACCGCATCTCTGCATTCCTCCATTCCCTGACAGATGACTCAACTCCCAGCCAAGGCACTGTTATAACCACTGCAGCAGACAAACAGAAGAGCATGGACATCGATGGATTGAACAGGGCAATGCCTACAGTTCAGATAGCAGAGTAATTGGACATTCACCTGTGTGCCAGACAACTCACTTATGTCCCCCCAGCATGCTTCACTCTCTCCACCCTCTCTGCTTCTCACAGCCCAATCTATAACAATGAAACAGGTGACTTTCATGCTGCTGTCAGGAATGATCTAATTTTAGCTGGGTGAATGATTGCAATTGGCTTTGCCTCATCAGATAATTAATCTATGTCACCATTAATTGGAAAAGAGAATAATTACAGGGCTGTGTTGACAGAAATTCTACACTTCTCCATTTTCTAGGATCTAATTACACCTACTAAAACTCTGCTGACCTTATCCTGTTGTTAGAATACCTGCATAGCCTTAACCAGTCTCTGACTGGCCTACACCTTTCCCCTCTAACTCTTTTCTCCCTTTTTTGTTTATTCCCCGCTTTTCTCCCATCTTCTCAGAGAGCTGTCGCTCTCAATCACTTTTCAATATTCAATCTTAATTTTGTGGAAGTTTAGCATTTTCAATGAGCTGGAGATGAATGATTAATGAATAAATTTAAATGCTTCATTTTGTCCATGGATCATTAGTCAAGTCCTTTGTGGGAAGGACCTGCAAAAAAGGAGGGAAAATTATTGAGACATTAGCCTCAAGCAATCCAGGGGTAAACAGTATGCACAGAAGGATGTTATGTGAGCACTAGCCACTGGCATTCATCATAACAGTGAAAACACTCCTGTTTTCTCTCATTACATGACTGATGTGCACTGGTGATGAGAATTCATTTTGGCAATAAACTTCTTACTTAATTTCTGTGTTTAACTTACTTTTCATGAGCAAAGCATAAGAACAATGAAATATAAGAAAATGCAATTTGCAGCATACAAATGTAAAATAATGTGCCGCTGTCTATAAAAAGGGGCAAATAGGGGAAAATGTATAGAATCACCTAATCTTACAATTTCCTAACAATTTCAGTACAAAGCAATCAAAAATATGGGCATGTCTATCCCCTAGTTTTTGATTAAACAAGCCTTACATGTGCTGGTATCACATACAGTACTGTGCAAAATTTTAGGCAGGTGTGGAAAAGAAGCACTAGCCACTGGCATTCTTCATAACAGTGAAAACACTCCTGTTTTCTCTCATTACAAGACTGATGTGCACTGGTGATGAGAATTCATTTTGGCAATAAACTTCTTACTTAATTTCTGTGTTTAACTCTCTTTTCATGAGCAAAGCATAAGAACAGGTGTGGAATGCGTTCAAAAATGGAAGTGTTAATCATTTATTTTCATCAATCGACAAAATGCAGTGAATGAACAAAAGAGAAATCTAAACCAAATCAATATTTGGTGTGACCACCCTTTGCCTTCAAAACAGCATCAATTCTTCTAGGTACACTTGCACACAGTTTTTGAAGGAACTCGGCTGGTAGGTTGTTCCAAACATCTTGGAGAACTAACCACAGATCTGTGGATGTAGGCTTCCTCACATCCTTCTGTCTCTTCATGTAATCCAGACACACTGGATGATGTTGAGATCAGGGCTCTGTGGGGGCCAGAAGAACTGATGCTGGTTTGAAGGCAAAAGGTAGTAACACCAAATATTGATCTGATTTAGATTTTTCTTTTGTTCGCTCACTTTGCATTTTGTAACTTGATAAAAAATAAAGAATCATTATTTATATTTCTGAAAGCATTCTTTGTTTACAGCATTTTTTCCACACCTACCTAAAACTTTTGCATAGTACTGTAAATAATTCAGTTCAATCCAGTTAAACATAATGAGAAATATACTTTGCAGGATTAACTTTAGAGTGTGTTTTAAGTTTCAAGCAATGTCTATTTTTAGGCTTCAAAAGGTTATGCCTTCTAAACAAACATTTTAAATAACTTTAAAGAGCTGTAATGGGGTACGCTGTAACAATACTAAAACGTTTTTCATGTTTGTTTATTTAGGGTAGGAATTATACAGGGAAAAAAAGACCAGCTTGTGGTCCTTTGCTCATGGAAGATGTCAAAATTATCGTCAGAAGCCATGGAAACCATGGAAGTCGGTAGAATTCTGCTTTAGCTTATCATGCAATGCTATGTGTTTTCTGGCAGATAATGACCAAATCATGAATCTGAACGAACAATGCACATTAATAATAAAACAATAGTAATCAGTCATTTCTTATAAGAGGTGACCATGATCTCATGGGTTGTAACCATATGAAAGGACCTTCAGACCCAGTCACTCACTTACCAGGGTCTCTCCTACATGAAACGGGTCAAAAACCAGATGCCTATAATAACAAAACTGGCTTAACATGTGAATGGTTCTGAAGTGAATTCCTGACAGTCTTACTTGAGGGTTCAATGAAACTTTCTGTGTGTGTGTGTGTGTGTGTGTGTGTGTGTGTGTGTGTGTGTGTGTGTGTGATGCTGTTTCTTATTGTCAGAGTGAGGCAGCCTCAGACAGAGATTTGTTCAATCTAAAGGCAGCCGCTTTCCACTCAGATATCTCACTCTAGAGAGTTGTTAATAGAACAGGCCCTAACTACTGCTCATATCATAAAAGCATAATACACTGATGGTAAATCCAGGATCTGGTGGCACCACCCACACGCATGACAGTTCTGAGAAAATGAAGAGGAATCCATACTTTTGTGTAGTCGCTACTACAAAATTACAATGATGAATAAAAAGTTAATCCCTTAACATTTAAAAGATAATACTCAGATAAAACCCATGAAAACGAATGACTAATTTTAGAAGTCTAGCAAGTTTTACTTGCAAATTAAATGTAGTAGATAATGCACATATATTAATTAATATTTACTTAAATGGACTGCCTTTAGCTTTGATTATACACACTTTGACCCTGGAATAATTTCAATAAGTTTATGAAAACACAAAATTTATTTTGTCGTATAGCTGCATAAAGTCTTCCTCAGGATATTCTAAAGCTGTTCAATGAGGTGAAGGTCTGAGCTCCATGTGTGAAAATTATGTCTCCTGCTCCTTAAAACATTCTTTCACAATATGATCCCGACTAATTCTGGTATTATAATCTTGCCTTCCTGGACAAAATGTTCATTTTCAGGTAGTCCGCTGACCTCATTTTCTGGACACTTAAACTGAACCTAGATTCATCAATGAAGCAACCCCAGCTCATGAACCCCATAGACTTGTAATGTAGACAAAAGGCAAGATGGTGCATCGATTTACCTGCTGCTCCTTTTTACCCTGATGCACCTGTTATTTTAGAAGCAGACCACATGACCTATTTCCATTCCTCCAGTCCACTCTTCATGCCCAGCACCAGCTTTTCTTCTAGTTGGCCATGTTGTTTTCTTAAGGCTACCCAGTTGTACAAGTAGAAATGCATTTTCACTTTCACTTTTAAACATAGCCGGGCGTTTTATTACTCAAAGATCATGATTCCCCCATCCATGCTTTTATAATGCATTAGACGGTTCAATTTTAATAGTTTCAGTACAGGTGATTTTTTCTTTGCTTGTTGTAGACCAATAATATGATGCTTTTGAAACAATGTAACATCAAGTTTTCATGACCACAGGATGGAAAAAATGGCACGAGGGTTAAATATCTTTTTGCTGAAACATTTTCATCAGTGCATCATCTAAATGGAAGGGTCTACCTATGCTTTCTTAAATCCATCTTTTTTCTTGTTAGGCAGTGTACCTTAAGTAAATATATTCCTAGTCCATATGTTATACAAAACTGACCACTAATTGTTTATATAAATCATTCTTCTGTGTCATTTTTGTTTCAGGCTATTCATTATAACTTCACAGCACATGGATTTCACTCATATAGCTCATGGTAAATATTTTATAATATTATAAAGTGGCAGTGTCACAAAGGTTATATGGAGGACATGCTGTATATTTTTAAAATCCCATTTTAAACTAAACTACAGCTACTGCTGCTGCTGCTCACATTGTTCGACATAAGCAGTTCTGCTGTCCTGTGTATGAATAGTTTTGATCTGCTCGCTCAAAGGATCCTGCATAGATTAATAGCAAGCAGGTTTGAGGACAGTTCTACAAATGATCTGGTCATGAAATACTATAATAAAAGTATTGAGCTAATTTTCACGACACAGAAAAAATGGTGAACTTGAAACTTATAACTTGATTCAACTCCAGTGCCCTTTTTTAGTGTCTCTTGGAGTAATTAGCCTGCTTTGAGTAAATAAAAGCCTGCTACTCTCTGCAAATCTAGAATGCCATGGTCATATTGTGGATGAAGGATGAAATTTCTTTCTGCTATGTCTTACAGTTCGGGCAGCCATATTTTACATTAGTACACTTCCCAAACACATTTATCTGCTCTCCCCATCCTTCTAATCAATCCTGTTAAATAAATGACACCAAACCTGTAATGTTGCTGTCATTAATTTAGCCAGAAACATGCATCAAACCATGCACTGGTAGGTGCTGTTAAGATTCCTGTGATGTTTCACAGAAATCCATATATGTGAATGCTATATTTGTGCTCCGAAAATGTATAAGCTCAGACATGTTTTTTTTTTAACTGAAATGAAGGCTGTAGGTATGTAGTAAACACTGCACTTAATGTTCTCTTTGTATTTGTATGTTCCTTGTGTAGCTCATGTTTTTCAAAGGCATTCAATGGGCTACATGGTCAGTTGTGGGAATCTGTGATTATGATATTAGCTTGTCATTTGTCATGCCTCAGTTGGCCTGGATGGATGAAGAAAGCCTCTAATTGAGGTGAATTAAATTAGAAGATGAAGAGCTGAGGAGTGTCTAAAAGTACTGGACTGAAATAAAGAGGGATTTCAGTTTCTTTTTCTTCTCTGTATGTCATCTTAGTTTGAAATTGCCTTTTTTTCAGTTTTAAACAAAGATGCTGTCCTTATACTGGAAATGAAATAAAAGACAACCGTGAAGTTAATCATTACGAAAGGTATTGTTTTGTTGCACAGCAACAAGTAAAACATCAGGGCCCGACTGTTGAAATTCGTGAGATACTTTTTACCTGTATTTACAAAATCTGGCAGAAAAAGTACTGACATTTAATAACTTTTTTATTAAATGGATAATAAAGAAATATACCAAATGGTATATATGACATGCATTATAATATCGTACAGTCTGTTCAAAGTTAATTCAATATTAAAGAAACCTAAATTCCTGTGGAGGAAAAACCTGTTACAGTATTTAAATAAAAAAAAATTTTAAAAAAAGAAGTCCCTGCCAGAGCTCCACTGGAAATGTTTTGGTGTCAAAGAAAAGGTAGACAATACTTAGCTTAAGTTAGCTACTCTTATCCTCTCTTTCAAAAAATCTGCTGCTGAGTTTTCAGGCTGAAAATGAACCTTCTCTTTTATTAACTAGATCATTTATTTATTATTACTTATGAAGCTATCATTTAATATAACTGTGCCAAGGTCCCAAACAACACACTATCACACCAAATTGTGTGTAAAAAAAAGCACACAACCATTGGAAATGGAGGATGTAAATTACAGAAGTGTTTGGCTTGAGATGTCACTTTTGCCTGTTCACCTACCATAACCATAACCTAATGTGAGCTGAGATAGGCTGCAGCGACACCTCGGCCTTAATCAGGATAAGCGGTTATGATAATGACTGACTGAGCTGACAACTAAGAACTTGACAGTTCACAGCTGAAATGAGAATCATATCAGTCAAAGGCAGAAGTACTTTTTGAGTAAAATAGGAACCTTTTGTTTGACCTTATCGTATGTTTTGTTAATACTGTTATGTCAGTGCATCAACAAATCTTTAAACCTGTGTCACAGAACCTGTCATTTCTTAGTATACATGCTGGGTTTGAGGAAATCACGCTGATGCTTAGTTACTAGTTTTGCGCATCTAGTTTTGAAGTTGATGTTTGACAGCAAATGAAACAATAAAATTTTTAAATAAACACACAGAAACCATTACCAATCAAAATGCAATGTGCAGCTGTTTAGCTATATGTTTTTGGATGGGGTTATAAGTGACTGTAAAGATCTAGCTGAAGCAGTGGTCTCTTTAAGAGAGACCAATTTAAAATTATATACACGAATGATACCTTTGTAGATTAATGTCTCTACTTACACTAGAATTTCAGACTGATACAGACTATGGGCTGAGCGTGTGAAGGATGTGCTTCTGAGCTTGTGTGCTCATTTAAAAAAATAAGTCTAGAAAAAAAAGGCAAAAAAGAGAGGAAAGTGGCAAACAAATTCATCAGGAAAATAATGTATGTTCTCTTTGTCTCCACACTTGCCTACTCTCCCACACATTCATCTTAACAGGATAATAATTTGTGAAAGTCTCTGACATTTGTGGCTAGCTAGCATGGTAATAAACCCATGGCTCGGAACGTTTTTTACGTAATTAGAGTCAATCAATCCAAACTTTTGCTCACTTACCGGTGTGAAACAGCGATATAATGAGCAGAAATCAGCACGGTGATTGGAAATACAAATTACAGCTGTTTAAAGGAAACCACACACTCTACTACGTAGCCAGTGATGCAGTAGCCTGCTGGGGACATCTTGAAGGGTTTGGTGCCAAATCGATGGCTACAGTAGCTCAGAGAGAAGGCGAGAGAGGAAGGGAGATAGAGAGAGATAGAGGGGGTGGGGGGATGTAAGAGAACAAGTTAGATCCTCAGTGTAGTGCAGACATTGGCGCTAATAACATGTCTTTACTAAAAATAAAAAGCTTTTCAATTTAGCCTACTTAACCAGGTTACTGAATATGTTCCACTGTATCTTGATGTCATATATGCCTAGTATTAGGTGCTACAAATTACAGACTAGTTCAGTATATGTTTTTAAATATGCCAGGGCTAAGACTCTATAATGACACGGAAATCTCAAACCTTGCAACCTTATAGGAACTCCTTGTGCTATTCGAGTCATATGTGAAAAGGGAAGCTAAACTTTCTGTTGCTTGGTGCAGGTTAGCTTGAGGAGTCATTTCATTTTCGAGCAAAAGTTCATTTCAACTTATATTTAAACTGCACAAGCTAAGCTTGGCAGCCACAGCATGACGTTGTGTTAGTTATTATTGTCAGACTATCCAAGGAGAGTGCAGATAATGCAAAATGCTCTGCTTGGTCCTCGTTTGTTTCACTGCTGACTGGAGAGAGTAATTGGGTGGTGCTAAGACCATACAGACACAGAGAAAGCCAAATGGGTAGTGCCAGTGTCAGAACAAAAGAAGGGGAGTGAAATTAAAGGCTTAATGTCTGTAAATGTTGGAGGATTTTTTACACCAAAAGCATGCTTGTAAACAACCTGCTAAAGAGGTTTCATGTGCTGCAGTATGTTGTGAGTGCAGTGTGAATAACCTGATGTTAAACTGCTGGGTGACAAACACATAAAAAGTGGTTTCTTATAGAATTGAATTGATCTAATCTTATCAAAGGATCATTTACTTTGCTCATTTTTAATATTTCAAGACCATTCAGGAGTTTTTCTTATTTCTGAAAGCCCATACAGGTGTCTTTCTTTATGTGGTGCGTCTCTGTGAGTGGCATTTGGGTGCTAGTTTAACTAATAAAATTTCCTAGTTTCCTCAGAAATAAGCATCAGCTCTGGCTCCGTGGCTTTACCTTTCCCAGGTGATCGCGCTTACTGAGCCCACGGCCGCCTAGCGCACACGCTCAACCGCTGCTGCCAAGCCTGAGTGGTGGCACCCAGAGGCACATACGGTACATGTACTCATAGCAGTGTACCAGGTACACACAGACATGCCATTGTCCCTTACCTCTGTATTCATTCTCCTTTGATGTTCAGATCCATTGCCCTTGCTCTTGCTCTTTGCTTCTGCTTTTTACATTCTGAATCAGTTTCTTCTCTCTCTCTCTCTCTCTCTCTCTCTCTCTCTCTCTCTCTCTCTCTCTTCTGCTTTTTCTTTGTCATGAATGATCATCTGCTGGTCTCCAAGCGCCTGGGCCCACCTGGCCGAGAACTCGCCCATTTGAAACCCATATGTGAGAGAAGCACATTTATGTTTCCTCACCAAATCAACACCCCTGTGGCCGGCAAATTCTCTAGGTAATCTATATGGCATCCAAGCGCACACACACACACACACACACACACACTATGTTCATCCCTTTCATGCAATCCCTAATATGAAACCGAGTACTCCTGTAGTGTGTAATCCCTTTTAATGCATGTATAATGATAATAATGATAATATTAATTATTTTATCATATTATTTTATAGTTATTTTATATAGTTATTTTATTTAGGCTATTTTGAAACAAACCTAATTTATAAACAGTTCATTTACATTTTGCACTGGGGCTCCAAAAGCAATGTTGATAACAAGTAATAAAAGTCACCCATACTCTTTTTTGGTCACATAATCAAAGTTATGATTGTGTGCCCGCTGAGGATACTACAGCTGATGCAACCACTTCCAAGTGTTCACTAGAACTTTGGCAGTCATGTGTTATAGGTAACACCTAAAAGTAGTTTAATAATGTGAAACAGAGTGCTACTCTAGAAGAAAAGACTGTAGATGGATAGCATAGTGTAATGGTGTGACATACCAAAGCAAAACTCGTCATAACCCTGGTCAAATGATTAATTAACAAGACAAATCACTGTTAACTGCTGTGAATAAATACACAAAGAGAAAATGAAAGATTATACAAAAAACAGATAACAAAAGAGAATGCTGTATTAACAGAAAGCTTTCTTAAATAAAAATGTTTTTAGCGGTTTTTAAAACGCCAAATGATCACTTAAGGAACCTTAATTAAATTATTCTAAACAACAATTAGAATTTAGAATTATTCTAAATTATTCTAAACTAATTAAAAATTAAGATTAAGATTATAACCTATTTAAAGAACATGAAGCCGTAATCTGCGATTGAAACATCTTCAGCAGTGGGGTAGCTGTGGTACTGTCCCCATCACTGCTCCCTGGGCGCTTTACATAGCTGCCCCCTGCTGCATGTGTGTGTATGGGTTAAATGCAGAGGCTGTATTTCGTTGTGGTTCACTTTGTGTTCTGCTGTATTTCACTATGAAAACCTTTCACTTTCACTTCAGTGTCCATGTATAAATGTAAACGATGAATACTTAGTCTAGTGTATGTCCTTGATTTTGGGTAGGACATTAAATGTGCTGATTAAAATTAGGTGATTTGAAAAGCTTACTAAAGCCCAAGGCTTTCTTGTCTAATATATTATCATTGTGTACATAAAATTGACAAAAGTTACGATGATTGTATAAGTGATACAGGTAGACAGTAGTTCTGAGAATTCAGGTAAGAATGTTAAACTCAGTGAATAAACAGATGCCAGACTTCGGCTCTTTTTAAAGGATTTATATTTGTTTTTAAAGGAAAAAAAGTTCAACCAAGGGCCTGGAAACTTTTGCACTCAAATGCACATTTGCTGAATTGTGAAGCAAAGATTATCAGAGTTAATGCAGGCTAATCGTTGCATCAAGCTTATAGAAAATGAAGATGATCTCAAATGTTCCCCAAGCCTTGGCTGGTGGTTATGCAGATACTTTTCAGGGGAGCAATGGAAAGGGTTATGAGAGGGAAGCAGAGGAGAGGAATCATGAGTCACTCGTTTGTTAAAAAACGGACTATTAATACAGCAGCATGGTATGTTGTTTACCTATAATCACAGCAAAATCAGCTCTCACAATACCTTATTCTTAACTCTATTGTGAGCCTGATTGCTGAAGATTTTATTACATGCTGTGAATGTCTTGATCAGTCACAAATATTCTTCGGGTGTCCAGATGGATCTCTGGTCAAATGGTCAAAATAATCGTTAGCCATGCTACGTCAAGGGTTGATGCAGTTTTTTACATATTATGATATATATGGCAATATGTAGCCATGAGTTGTAATTGGGCATTATATAGAATCAGCTTTCGCTGTTATGCTGATAACACACAATTCTATATTTTAGCCAGACTAGATAATAAACTCAAATGAAAAAAGAAGGAATGTGTAAGAGAAATAAGAAAGTGGATTTCACTCAGTTTTCTTATGTTAAATTTAAAAAAAAACAAAAAAAAAACAAGGTTCTTTTGCTAGGTCTTAAAATTGCCAGAGACAAACCATTAGGTTTAATGCTAGACTTTCCTAATTTTACAGTTAATCGTTTACCAGCTTTCAAAATCTGAGCGTCAAATACTACTCAGGTCTATCTCAAGATACACATATTGGAAATATTAATAGAATGGTAATAATGATGCAGAAATATTAATACACCCTTTTATCACCTCAAGATTAGATTATTGCAATATCCTGCAGTCAAGATGTTCCGGTAAAAGCCTTTATAAACTTCAGTTAGTCCAGAACACAGCAGATAGAGTCCTCACTAGATCTAGAATATTGTATCACATTAATCCCATATTATCTAGACTTCATTGGCTTAGTGTACAGCTCTACTATCAATTAAAAAATGACTATTATTTTGGCAGTAACAAGCCTTTCACACAATGGTGGGGGATCTATGAGAGAAATAATGCATTTGTGTGAATAATTATATGCAAAGTAAGCCTTGAGTTCATTCAGAATAAACATCTGAAATCTGGATCCTATGTAAAAAACGGTTGACATATTCAAGTTTCCTTCAAAGGCTTGGGCTCATCCACACAGGCAGAATAACCAAATCCTTTAATACATGTTAATTCTGACTTTGAGATAAAAAAAAAAGGCAGACTTCTTTCCAAGTGCTGAAACCCAACCCCCGCCCCAAAAACTGCTACTTTCTGAAGGTTGCCATACCAGCACACTTAGTTAACAAAAATATTTCTACAAACAAGATGATATCACAGCACTCCATGATATTAATATGATATGTTCCCTGATCTGTAAAGCAGCTGGTTATCTTGCTTGGCGGCGATAAGAAAAAGTGCTGCGGATTTCCAGTTTGTGAGCACATTTGGGCTGAATCTTTCACACGTCACAAATTGCAGATGGGAAGCAGTGATCTTGAACAGCCGATCACCCCAGCATGACCATCTGACACCTTCCATTTAGGAAAATAATACTTTCTATCTTAGCATACTCTCCCCTCTGCAGTCAGCCAAAGGAAATATGCCTGGAGGAATTTCAGCTACTAACTTTCACTCCTTGCTTTCTCTCTCTCTCTCTCTCTCTCTCTCTCTCTCTCTCTCTCTGCTTTTGCAGTGCAAGTTGTCTTGGTTTGTTTATGTGTTGAATTTCTTTTGAGAAATGTACATGTTCCTAAAGGTGTAGAAGAGGTGTGGGTTAATGATATGTTTGAATTATTTGAAATAAGCTCCAATATATAAAATGCTTGCTTATGATAATTCTCATCTCTGAGTGATTATAAAACAATGAAACACTGCAATGTGGTTGTAAAATGATAAGCTTTCACAATTTTAACAAAATGCCAGTTTCCCTTTTATGCTAACTCGGGTTTTGATGAAAAGGCCAATAGAAACCGTTTTTTTTACTTTGAATTACATATATAATATATATATGTAATTACATATACATTACATATATAAATGACCGTTTCCAGCTTTTCTATTTTGTTGCTATTCTTTACTCTTACGTGGCTAATATATTTGTACTGAAAGGCTCCCCTGTGTTGTCACATGCTTTCAGGGTGTTTTCTCTGAGTTTTTGCTAGATGATAGGTGAGCAGTTGGCATGAATAGATGAGAAATGACATTATTGGTAAGTATATTTTTTCCCTTTTTGCTGATGCATAGTGGTGCAATTAATCCATTGAAGATGTTTTAGAGGTGAGCAGTCACAATACTTCCATCAGAAGTTATGGGAACAGTATGGAACAGTCATTTGGTCTTTTAAATGATATTATAAAGAATAATATTCGATATGATCAAATACTAACAAGGTCTGAATTAAGGTCAAGTCAATTTAGTTATATTTATATAGCGATTTTTACAACTGTTACAACAGAATCCGGGTCTGAACCCCAACTGAGTAAGCCGAGGGCGACGGAGGCAAGGAAAAACTCCCTAAAACTAGAGGAAGAAACCTTGGGAGGAACCATCACGATATAGGTTGACTTCATTCATTCTACTTATGATATATGAAGTTAAGAAATGAATGAGCTGCATTGTGCTAATTGTGCTAGTCTTAATCCCTTAGTCACTTACGCACATCCCACAAACCTCTGTTTGGGCGAGGAGCACTGCTGTTTGGCCACTGGTCTACTCATGATTGCCACATATTCAATGTGAGCAATAAATAGGAGTTGGTTTAACAATTGGATAGAGAGAGTTGTAAATGTTCTCTGTGATTCACAGTCTCGGAGGGTTTAATTAAGTCCACAGATTCTGCTTTAACATGATGAGGCTCACTCTACACCCTTTCGTAACATGGCACAGCCGGAATGCCCCACCATATCAAGCCCACAGGCCTCAGGAGAACAGAGACGCTAGACGAAGCTTAAAGACTTAGAGACGGCCATTTCAGATTGTATAACAAGTCAACGGAGAATTGGCTGATATCGTATCAATTTGGTCCGGCAGTTTCTCCTGGTAAAGAGCTTGGATATACTACACTGAAGGCTTGAGGGAATTAGTTATTACCATTTTATTTTAGGTGCCTCATAATTCTTAATAAACACATTGTACTTACTTTTCTATATTCATCTTATACGTTCAGTTATTTCTTATTTGTCTTATAAATATTTCTGCCTGTGTTGATTCTGACGTGGGAAATCCCCAGATATTAAAAGCAAAGAAGGAAAAACATTATTCAATATCGTTTTTGAAACAAAAGAGCCTGTTTTGTGACATCATTACCGTCACAAGAAACCATTTAATTCCCAGTCAGTATGGTCCATTTATTGCAAAAGCAGAATCCATTGTTTTTGTATGTCATAGAAACCAATGCATCTACATATATTTACCTATTCAGCCTTCAGCAATTTAGCTCCACCCACTGACAGTGAAGTAATGAGTTTCAGTTTAGGCTGCTTACTGACGGAGTTCAATAGAGGGCAGGCAATCAGAAAAAGAGGCCATTCATGTTCACTGATCAGCCATAACATTAGAAGTCACCCGCCAAACAATGTGCAGGTTCCCTCTGTACTCCCGTATCTAACAAGATATTAGCAGACGACCCTTAGAGTCCTGTAAATGGGGAGGTGGGGTCTCCATGGTTTAGATACGTTTGTTCAGTACATCTCACAGATGCTAGATCAGATTATGATTTGGGGAATTTGAAGGCCAGGTCAACACACTGAAGTCTTTATTTTCCTCAAATCATTCATAACCAACTTTCGCAGGGTGACAGGAGGATTGGCCAGGTAAAAGAGGCCGCTACCAAGATTTTATTTCATTCACTTGTCAATGATTTTAATGTTACGGCTGATTGGTGTATATTTGTCTTAGAGGCACAGTGACACAGTTTGTGTAGTGTACTTTTTCTTGCACATTTCCCTGGAGAAACTATACCAAAAATGCAGAATATTATCCCTTCTGTAAAAAAATAAAAAAATTGGACTTTGGAAATTTGTCCATTACTCATGAAATCTACACATAAGGGGCACAATTGCTTAACACTTGTCACTATTAGAACCATACAGCATTATCGACATGGGGTGGTGTGCTGCGAACGGATTACCCCAATCCCAGGATGACCCATTTTTATAATATTATAACTTTTATATCTCACTTCTTTGCCTAAATACAAGTTTATTCAATATTTTTGTCCTATAATTCTTATAAATGCTGTTCATACAGTACTGTGCAAAGGTTTTAGGCAGGTGTGAAAAAATGCTTTCAGAAATATAAATAATGATTATTTATTTACATCAGTTTACAAAATGCAAAGTGAGCGAACAAAAGAAAAATCTAAATCAGATCAATATTTGGTGTTACTACCTTTTGCCTTCAAACCAGCATCAGTTCTTCTGGCCCCCACAGAGCCCTGATCTCAACATCATCCAGTGTGTCTGGATTACATGAAGAGACAGAAGGATGTGAGGAAGCTACATCCACAGATCTGTGGTTAGTTCTCCAAGATGTTTGGAACAACCTACCAGCCGAGTTCCTTCAAAAACTGTGTGCAAGTGTACCTAGAAGAACTGATGCTGTTTTGAAGGCAAAGGGTGGTCACACCAAATATTGATTTGATTTAGATTCTCTTTTGTTCATTCACTGCGTTTTGTTGATTGATGAAAATAAATGATTAACACTTCCATTTCTGAAAGCATTCTTTGTTCACAGCATTTTTTCACACCTGCCTTAAACTTTTGCACAGTACTGTAGGTCTTGCAAAGTGGTTCTTCATTTTGAAACCATGTACAACTCACTTGCGCATGCTTATTACTAGCTAGTGATTTTAAAATACACGATACATGATCTGTGTTCACGTCACAGAAGATTTTAACCTGTAGAAGTTAAAATCACAGTTCATCACTGGCGTAAACAACCTCAGCATCAATCTGTGCGTTTCTTAACTCGAATGTTAATCTTATGGGCATCTAAAGCAACGCGTTCATGTTTACATAAAGATGCTGCGAATAACCAAGTGACACTTAGCATCTGATGGGCTGCTCCACAGTATGAATGCTGCACAGAGAACCTTTTCACGGGCGTTGCAGATGTGACCCTTTTACAGTGGACAGCAGAACTTGTGATGACATTATGATTTACATTTACATTTACTGCATTTAGTAGACACTCTTATCCAGAGTGACTTCTGTGTCCTAATTACAGGGACAGTCCCCCTGGAGCAACTCAGGGTTAAGGGTCTTGCTCAGGAACCCAGTGGTGGTAGTGCCAGAGGTGGGATTCGAACCAGGGACCTCTTGATCCAGAGTTCCGTAGGCAAGTACCCTACCACTAGAGCACCACCACCCTATGATTTCCAAACAATAATTCAGATTTGTTTAAAAAATGCACATGTGCTGCCCTCACCAATACCCATGATCATTGCCATTACCGTTAAAGGAGCGGTCCTTTTAAAATGCACATTTTAAAACGTAGAGCTTGGTAGGAACCTGGTAGATGGAGCGGGGGATCCATAGGTTGCGTGATTTTAAGATACGCCATTGCAAGCTATCCTAACTGAACATGAGGAGGTGGGTTGAAACCGTAGATCTGAAACTTATAATAATAATAATAATAAAGTTGACGACTCCATCAGTACTGAACACACAGGTGAATTACCCAACACAAACCGTGATCCAGAAAGCCACTTATGGTGGCCATCACACTCCAGAAGAGCCTTACTGTAACAGTAAAGACTGTCTTGGTGTACATTTCTTTCAATGCCCTTTTTTTGTGGTCGCCTGATGCTGATGCAGGACTAAAGTTTGCCTCGAGTAGCTTCTTTTGAAGGACTAGCAGGAAAAAAAAGAGAGAGAGAATAAGATGGGGTGGGTTATTTTGGCGATGGAGATTAAGGCAGGGGCTTTTTGTCATTTATGCGAGACAAGCCATTCATCCATCCCGTTCTCAGCCCCCAAAAAAAAAAAAAAAAAAAAAAAGGCTGGTCCCAGAAATTAGCAGTTTCAGCTCAGCAGCGAAGTCGTCGGGCTGTGAAGGCACAGAGAAATTGACTAATTAGCAATGCGCACTAAAACTTGACGGTTCTCTTTATAACGGCGAGGCGAAGACTCGCTTTTTCTTTCGCCCTTTTTTCCCTCTCCCCTCTTTTCTTTTTTCCATAGATGTTTGAAATCGCAGTCATTTACGCTCGACAGTTTTTACAATAGCCTTGAGCCATAATTTTGCCAGTCTCTCCAGCATCCATACCCCTGCATGGTCTCTCTCCACCGGCCATGCACGACCGTTTCTCTCCCCAACCGTGGATTTCCTATTACTCTCGTTACGACTCACTGAGCCCCAGGCCCAAGGATAATGATGTGTTGTTTCTTGGTAGCATAATTTGTCACACGTATATTTCTTCTTCTTCTTCTTCTTCTCTTGCAGAAAGCACAGCTCCCTCTCAGACTCACACACTTCTTGTTAATTCCGAAGAACAAATAAGCTGCGGCAACAAAATAACGCCAAATAAGACCGCATGAGTTGGACTGGGTGTCTGTTTCCCAGCGGCGACTGTAGACTTTCCCCTTTTTTGAATAAAAAGCAAAGAATTTGTTGGACGGAGAGAACAAAGGAAAGTCCTAAGGAGCCGAAGCTACTTTTCCCCCCTCAAGTCAGGTAAGTTTTGCCTTGTGTCGCGGGGGCTGCTTGCTAGCGTCGTGTAGCCGCGCCAGGCGCTTAGAGGAAGAGCGTGGCGACGACGAACGTGCTAGAACGTGTCAAGTTTAGTCGATTTGCGGGATATTTATTAGTCCTCGGCGGCGGCGGCGAGCCGGGCTCGGCGGAATAGCTGGGAGGAGGTTCACCTTCGTGAATATTTTCTTGAAACTCGGCGCTTTTTTGCGTGGTGGGCGCCGGAGACGAACTAATCACTTTCCTCTCCGTCCGCGAGCGCGGAGCCCAACACGCGAACGCCTCCGTTAGCGGCTCGCGTGCAAGGACAGCGGCGCAAACGCAGTCGCTAAGCTACGTGCGTGCGAATAGGTGTATCTTCAGCCGACTTGCCTCGGTGCTCAGTTGAAGTTGCTGCAGTAGGCGACGGGCTTAGTTTGTTTGGACAATGCGCTTCAGTCCGCAGGCTGTCGAGCCAGTCACGAGTGGCTGAATGAAGGGAACACCCAGAGCCTGACATATATGTGGGTTTGAGTGTTGTTTCATTTGTGCACTGCGAGTTACACGTAGCCTGCCACCCAGAGCGCCTACAGGGTCCTTTCAGTAGAGCACAGCTCTGCATGGGCTCCCAGTAACCCTTGCATTCATTCAGACTCAACTCCAGCAGCTGCTTATGGAGAGGGAACTGATGTTTCATTTAGAACCTGTGACTTGCAGTGCAAGTGGACCAATGGCTCCAACATTGTTTACTTCTAGGAGACGCCAGCAGCTGCAAAGTCATGTCCAGATCGGGTGACCGGACCTCCACGTTTGACCCGACTCACAGCGACACGCTGCTGCATGGCCTGAACCTGCTGTGGAGGAAGCAGCTGTTCTGTGATGTGACTCTGACGGCTCAGGGACAGCAGTTCCACTGTCATAAAGCCGTGCTCGCCTCCTGCTCGCAGTACTTTAGGTCGCTTTTCTCTACACACATGCTGAACAGCGAGGGGCTCGGTAGTGGCAAGGACCAGGGCAGCAGCGGCACCCCCTCCTCTTCCCCGGATGACAAGCTCCTGCCGAGCCCACGCTCCATAAACAACCTGGTGCTGCAGGGCTGCTCCTCCATCGGCTTGCGGCTGGTGCTGGAGTATCTTTACACTGCGAATGTGACTCTGTCACTGGACACGGTGGAGGAGGTGCTGTCTGTCAGCAAGATCCTCAACATCCCTCAGATCACCAAGCTTAGTGTGCAGTTCCTGAACGACCAGATCTCCGTGCAGAACTACAAGCAGATCTGCAAGATCGCAGCCCTGCACGGGCTAGACGAGACCAAAAAGCTTGCCAACAAGTACCTGGTGGAGGATGTGCTGCTGCTCAACTTTGAGGAGATGTGTGCCATGCTGGATGCCCTGCCGCCCCCTGTGGAGTCGGAGTTGGCTCTTTTTCAGATGTCTGTGTTGTGGCTGGAGCATGACCGGGAGACAAGAATGCATTATGCCCCTGACCTGATGAAGCGACTCCGCTTCGCTCTCATCCCGGCCCCGGAGCTGGTGGAGAGGGTGCAGTCTGTGGACTTCATGAGGAGTGACCCTGTGTGTCAGAAACTCCTTCTGGATGCAATGAACTACCACCTGATGCCCTTTAGACAGCACTGCAGACAGACCACAGCCAGCAGGTAGGCACCTTACACACGCTTGCATAAGTTTCATTCACCCAGTAGGCATTGATTCAATGTTTGAAAATGTCAGTTTGATGTCATGGTGCCTTCTTTTTGAAAGCACAAAGTAGATATTTATCTACAACCTTCAATCTCCACAATATGTTTAAGTACATGGACTGAGAAAAAAATTCATTGTCATTCAAATTTGGCAGCTGTTCCTTTCTCGTCGTTCTTGTCTGTGTTTTGCTCATGTTTCAGTTGAGAATTTTTAGGCTTTATTCATATTTAAAATAATCTGTAACTCCCACACAGGTAATTTAACATGCAGTGAAAGGATACAGCAGTTCACTTAAGATTTCACTGAGTTTTATATTACTACATCCTTTATGATGTAACTTTTTCAAAAGATGGCTGTAACAGTGGGAATATTTCTGGGTTAAGATTAGCTTTGAAATTCACACATTGTATTCTTCCTCTGAATAGGGTTCAATGCTTCGTCCCTTGATTCACCTGAAAGAAGGAATGATAAAGGACAGGATCTTTGTTAGGAGATAATCGCTTTCAGTTTTTCACTCTTTTTTTCAGAATTCTTGCAGTTATGCACACATAGATTGTCATAAAAACCATGAAAGACAGTACTGGTAATAGTGGCACAAAGAAAATATGAGACGAGTAATAACAGATGGGAAATGTACAAGTAAAGTTTACTACTTGGTTTTATACAAAGTAATGACTACTTGACAGATTTTCATTTACTGCATGATAAATCCCAGATAAATGCGTTAAACATACAGGCATTCTAAGAAGTTCAAGCAAGTAATGAGCATAAAGGATGCAATGGATTAAATACTTGAATTGTATTATTTCAGTTACTTTTGTATTCAGATCATTTTTAACAGTAGTTTCTCTCTATTTCAGTCTCCAGAACGATGCCCAGCTACCTAAAGCAGGGGAGGAAGCTATTTATTAAAAAAAATACATCTTATATTACTGAAAAGCTGTAAAATGTTAGTGCTACATTACAGTTTAATCCTTGCAATCTGATTCATATCAATCCATTAAAATGACAAAAAACAAGTAACTCGGTAACAGGTTATTGCTGTTATTAAATTTTTGAGTTTTAAAATCCCCATCCCAAGGCCAATTATTTAGTAACCATTTAGTTTACACCGTGTTATTATTTTTTTCTTTAGTTATTTTTAAGGGGAAATCTTTTCTTTTTTATTATTCTTCTTCTACATAAATCATTTTTATTTTGTTTTATGTACTATCGAGAAAGATAAGGGAATTACACAAATCTTCACAGCTATATAAGAAAGGTTGATTATAGGAAAATACTAAAAGCTCTGAAAAAAGTTTTTTGGGGGATTATTTAGCCTTAAAACCTTATTTTGCCCGACCTAACTTTCTATGAAATAGCTTTTGGAAGGATTTAACTTTTCATACATCCAGTCCCAGTCAGCACCTCTGTGAACAGTTCTGTCTCCATATTAGTACTCTAACAAGTTTGCAGTTTACATCAAATCACTCTAAATAACTTTGTTTACATACTTTTAATATCTTTGTGAAGAAACGCCTGAGAAATGGTTGAATGCAAAGAAGTGTATAATAAATGTTAATAATAAGTGACCAGCAGAATTAACCAATGTTTATTTGGATTTGCATTGCAAAGTTTACTGTTTGCAAAAAGAAAATAATCCTTGCGTATTCATATTCTTTCTACTTGTTACTCCTTAATAATACTGAGAAGATATTATACAGATTACATTTTACAAATTACGACTAATCTCAGTAAAATACATCATAGTGACACCATAGTGGAGTTAATTAATAATGACAGCTACAGCTCATGATGGTTACTCATCTGTTAGCAATATTTTTGGTTTTGAGTTCTCAGTGCTTGTTTGGGACTTGAATCTTGAATCTGAGCCATCAATGGTGTTTCTTCCTGAAACATGAAATTGATCTTGTAATGGCATCATTTACCAACCACACTTTCCCTTTAGAGATGGTAAATGGTAAATCAACTTAAAGGTTCAAGATTTGAGGTTTGTACCCAGCACTGGTCACTCAGTAACAACCACGAGTAAGTTAGAACAGATCACTTTGTTTTTTGTCGTATGAACATTTATTTAAAGCTTGTCTTTATTTGATCAAATTGAATACTAATCTGGGCTTAGAAACGATGTTTCATTTGGAAATGAAGAAAGCATTGGTTATTATGTTTAGTCATTATTTTGTAGTGTGATAGTTGTAATTAGGGTGATACACAAATGTATTGTTTACATGTCTTTGATGCATAAATGGTGTTATGACGCTTTAAAATGGACAATAATTAGTAACTTACCCTATGAAACAAGAAAACATAGGGACTACTCAGTTCCTGAAATAAGGCTCTTGTCAGACATCTGCCTGAACTGTATGTTGTTGCAACATATGCTCTACTTGAACACATGTTCTTAAAAACATGCTTTTATTTGCTTATGTTTCAGGATTCGTTCCAACAAAAAAATGCTTCTCTTGGTTGGAGGTCTGCCTCCAGGACCTGACCGCCTCCCAAGTAATCTAGTGCAGTATTATGATGATGAAAAGAAGACATGGAAAATTCTTACAAGTGAGTGCCCAAATCTTTTACTGTTGTTTTCCAGAGGGATCCTAGCTGCTCAAAGTTATGTCTTACCAGAGATTCATCTTGGAGTAAAATAGAAATTCTTGCTCCTTAGATGCTTGAGGTAATGATGTATAACTATCACTTTAATGCTACTTTTTAATCAGAGCGTGACTGTCTTCACACTATTGTAGCGCTCCATGTCTGGTTTCCATTTTTTTTTCCTTTTTTGCAGAAGTCTGCTAACATTAATTTTAATCTAATGATCTAGTGAGGATTTAAAATCAGACGATCACACTTTGATCTCACACATATTCTTATTGAACTGCTTTGCTGAGGCCAAGTAAGAGCAAAAATTGTGAAAACCGTAAAAAAAAATTCAATTGCTGTGACAACAGATTAAAATATACAATATTTTTGGAAGACAGACAACATCTTTGTTAACGTAAGTTAACATAATGCTCATTTATTTAGTCCATATTTATAAGTTTAGGCAAAAAAACATCCCGTTTTAAATTTACTGCTTTTGTGATGTAATGAAAACAAACCCATTTTGTAAATGATCACGTTTTAAGCCTCCAGAACTTTAGCTTCACGGCTGTTTTATTCTTGACATGCTTTTTGAATGAAGCCAATACTGGACAGCCAGTCAGGAGAAACCTCATTTATATATAATCAGTCTTAAAGGCACAGTAACAAAAATGGAATGGAAATGTAAAGATTATGATTATTTTAATGAACAGCATTTTCTTTTAAATAGACCTCAGAACAAAATAAAAAAATGAGAACATGGGCCCTTAAAATTCAAGTGTCGTCCTTTTGCACTTTGTAGGTGCCTAGGGAACATAACAAACACATTTTAAAAGGACCACATTTGAATTTTTAAGGACCCATATTCTACTTTTTACTTTTTAATACTTTTTAATAAAAAAAAGAAGGGATGCACAAGCCAGTGTATTTCTTTTTTCTGTTTCAAAGTCTGGATAAAAAGGGAGGATTACCTCTTCAACATTTGGACAACAATACAGATTTCCATACCGGATTGGTATGGAATGCCTGAGTTAACAAGGACCACCAACAGTACTGTTAGCCAACCAGCTTGAGGTGGAAATTGGGCTACTGTTGGCCAAGGAAGGCATGTCTGGATGGAGGGAAAGAGAAGGAAGGGTTAGGAGAGTGGTTGTGAGGGTAGGAACTTTGAATGTTGTCAGTGTGACTGGTAAATGTAGAGAGCTAGATGATGTGATGGCGAGAAGGCAGACTGATATTTTGCATTTGCAAGAGACTAGATAAGGATAGTGAGCCAGGAACCGCAAAGGATTAGCATGAAAAGGATGAAGAATGGAAAGGCAGTTGGTCCAGATCATATGGTGATGTGGAGATATGGTGGTGTTTAGTAGAGATGACAGTTGAGTTTCTAACCAGATTGTTTCACCTAATCTTGGAAAGTGATAGGAATTATCACCATTATTCTTGAAATCGGAGCTTTAGTAATTATAGAGGGATAAAGTTGATCAACCACAGCACGATGTTATGGAAAGAAGTAGTGAAAGCCAGTTTACAAAAAGAGCTCATGATTAGTGACTAGTCAGCAGTATGGTTTCATGCCAAGAAAGAGCACCACGGAGGTTTGCTCTGAGGGTGTTTTCGAGAAAGTCAGAAGGAGTCGCTTTGTGCCTTTTTAGATTTAGATAAAGCAAAGGGTGCCTAGAGAGGAGTTGTGGTATTATGTGAGGAAGTAAGGAGTGGCAAACAAGTATGTCAGAGTAGTATTAAATATGTATAAGGGCAGTCTGACAGTGGTGAGCTCTGCAGTAGGAGTGATGGATGCATTTAAAGTAGAGGTGGGATTATATCACGGGTCAGCACTGAGTCCTTTTTTGTTTGCATTGTTGATGGACAGCTTGAGAGATTAGATTAGACAGGAATATGATGCTTGCAGATGACATTGTGATCTGTAGCGAGATGTAGGGGGCATCTTGAAGAGACCATAGAAAGGTGGAGATATGCTCTAGAGAGGAAAGGAATGAAAGTCAGTAGGACCAAGACAGAATAAATAAGTATGAATTAAAATGAGGCAAGCAAAATGGTTAGGATGCAGGGAGCAGAGATGGCAAAAGTATAACAGTTACTTGGTGTACTTGCCGTCGATAGTTCAGAGCAACAGAGTATGTGGAAGAAGTGACTGAAAGGAGAAGACGTAAGAAGGTGAACATGCTATGTTATAGCTGCTCATAAATTGCATTCATGGGGTTGACTATTCAGTTCATAACTATATGGGATTTTTTTGACATTATTTGAAAACACCAACTACTCTTTACATTGTGTGAACAATTTGATGAATGATGAATGGACAACTATAATAAATGCTAAACTACATGTTTACGCTCCGCATAACAAGTCATTGCCATAATGCATTCTTCATTCAACTACATTTCCAACAATTTATGTTACACTTAAAAGGTCATATGGTAAATTTCAACAAGCTTTGAGTATTAAATGGCCCATAACTGATCATCCTCCAACCACACCAGTAACTTGCTGGTGTCATTTAAGGTTACAGGTTATTACAGTTGTGACAGAACTTCGCAATGCTTCAGAAAAATAGGGAAAATGTATGATTAAGTCCTTCATCAGCACTATTTGTAACTGACATGACAATAAGGTCCAAGATTTGTTTCTTTTTACATCATGGAGTGAGTGCCATCTAGTGTGCTCAAATTGCTATTAACAGCAAGAACACGGGCTACCTGATCAATTTTTTTTTTTTTAATTAACAACGTTTTTGGTACATCTGGAAATATTTTTTTAAATGTTATGTTTATGGTAATATCTATTTAAAACATTTCAAATAAAAGGAATTCTGAATTGTACATTTTTAATGTTATACAACTTTCTCAGTAATCATTGAATCATCCTCATCTCTGTACATCACTCTTGACATATTAAATCTTTTGATATTTTACAGAGCCCTACAAATAAGTTATTATATTGGTTTTTATGTGCCTATGTGGCCTACCCCATCCCTGTGCAAAAAATGCTTCATGATCAGTGTTGAAATATGAATGAATTAAGATGCAACAAACAATATTATTAGAGCAATTAAGTACTCTTTTCCCACAGTACATTTTCCACAGTGTTGGTGGATCCTTTAACTGTAAAACATTACATTGTATTTTTAGCTTTATTTAGGTGGTACTTATTTCAGCCCATGCAATATCTTTTATGTTTGTTTTTTTTAAAGAAAGATATTGCTTAATTACTGAAATGTTTGGTTGTAGCATCTGTAGGTTACCAACTTGTGTTCTCCAAAAATCTTAGAAACGGATTTACCTCCTGTGTAACTATGTTACAGCAATACAGGCAGAATAGGTAAACTTGACTTTAAAAACCTTGTAAAATGTATCCAAACCTAACTTTTAACATGGGAAGTTATAACAACAAAAAAATCTGGAAAGAACTAATGTAAAAATTTTAAATCTAAAATGAAATGAACTGCATTGAAGTCTTTGTAACTCCACTCCCATAGACTAGAAGTTTGTGAGGTTTATCTCACAGTTTGAGATAGTTTAGAGAAGGGACATGTGAGAGCTGTCAATCAAAGTCTTTGGAGAATAAATCAATGCTAAAATTATGTTAGCTGATGTTCACAGTTATATGCCATGAAAAAGAACTGTGCATTAGGTTTATGGAATGAGATGAGAATGAGAAATGTTTTCATTTCTTGCATTTCTTGCCAGTCCTCACATTTTTTATAGTACAGGACTAATAACATGGTGAGGAAATAACACATTAGTTTGTAATTTCTACGCAGAAAGCCTATAAATGTGGCCCAATTGTGTAAAGATCAATATCATTCAGTGTATATGTGAATCAATGAAACTCTGCAGGCCATGACTTCACCTTCCTAACTCCTGTAAGATAAAGTTACATTATTCTGACACTCCCAGGCTTCCCTCGGAAATTGTGGTTTGATGTTCCTGTAGTACACTGACATTTGATTTTACGCAAGTGCCCAATGGGAAAGAAGTGAGATGCAATGCTGTCTAATGTTACAGCAACTGTGATCCATCAGGCAACAGAGGGGTGACAGCAGAAATGAATGATAGGGATAGACAGGTGGCTCTTAACGTACGACTGATTTACGCAGCAGAGGCACGGGCCAGAGATTTATTGAGTGAACATGATCATCTTCATTATGAATGCCACCACAAGACCATTTCTCTCTATTCTAGCAGGGGGTCATTTCTGCAGTAGGGAGACAAGGTTAGAGATGGAGATGCAGTTAGTTGGGAATAGAACAAAACTATAAAAAGGAAAAATATGATTATTTGACTGTGATCTGTTAGATACCTTGAACAAACTAATCATACACTTATAACACTTATAACACAGGTACAAACTGGCTGCCTGTTTAACTGAATAATTAAACACAAGCTTCTCTGTTAACTTTTAAATAGGGCTACATTAAAAAATGTAAAGATATTACAAAAAGTTATATTATTGCATGTTGCAGTTGGGATACATTTAGCAGGGTGTTACTAATAACAGCAGATCATCTGTCTCCATCTTCCTTCTGCATCTTCCTCTTTCACCCTGACCACCTGCATATTCTCTCTCATTACATCCATAAACCTCCTCTTTGGCCTTCTCTTCTTCACCTTCCTGTCAGCTTCACCCTCAAAACCCCTTTCCCAGTATATGCAGTGTCTCTCCTCTTGGCATGGCCAAACCAACACAATCTCGCTTCTCTGCATTTGTCTCTAAACCATCCGATCTGAGCTGTCCCTCTAATATACTCGTCCTTCACCACCTCTACTCCCCGCTTCCAAATCAGTCTGCATTCCTCCCTTTCATTCACACTCATGTATTCTGTCTTGGTCCTACTGACTTTCATTCTTTTCTAAAGCATAACTCTCCAGGGTCCCCTCAAGCTGCTCCCTAATCTTGCTTCATAACTAAATTTCATCTGTGAACATAGTCAACAGTGACTCCTGTCTAATATCATCTGTCAGTTTTTCCATCACCACTGCAAACAAGCTCTACCTAAAATACATCTGTTACTCATATTACAGGCCTCACGTTACCCTAGTACATATCTTGTACCACTCTCTGCTACACCTGACATTCTCATACAATACCCTAGCTCCTTCTGACCTTCTCTACATATAAAACTCAACTATACTTCTCTGCTCCTCAGGCATTCTCTCACTTTCCAAGATGTGTTTAGCAATCTGGTTAGGAACTCCACTGCCATCTCTCCTGAATATCTCCTTACTTTCACAGGTGTGTCATCTGGACCGACAGCCTTTCCATTCCAGCCATTTCTCTCTCTCATTCTCTTCATTAACAAGCCTCTCAAAATACTCCATCTGCTCAAATCGCTCTGCTCATTTGTACCTTTTCATTGTGATCTTTTATCACCCTAACCTGCTGCACATCTCTCCCAGCACTGTCCCTCTATCTAGCAAATCTGCGAAGGTCCTTTTCTCACTCTTATGTGTCCAACCTATTAAACAACTAAGCATACACCTTATCTTTAGCCCTATCCACATTTTTCTTCACCCTGCACCTCATCTCCTTGCACTCCTGTCTACTTTCTTCATCTCTCTGACTATCCCTCTTTTTCACCAGCCTTGTGCTCTCCATACAGTTCTGAATATCCTCATTTCAAAACCAGGTTTCCTTATACTCCTTCTGTTCACATGTCACACCAAGAATCTCTCTAGCTGTCTCCCTTACCGTTTTTCTTTTAGAGTAGAGTAGAGTAGAGTAATCTTTTATTATCCCACGAATGGGAAATTTGGGTGTTACAGGGCTCTTATAATTATCTCTTTTACATTCCTCTTCTTGACCTCATATTTACCCATATTTACCTCCTCTGCACCTATGTTCTCTTCACCAACATGGCCATTAAAGTCTGCTCCAATCCCTACTCTCTTTCTCTCTCGGGTATTGTCTCGACCCGCTCATCTGACTCACTACAGGATTCTTCTTTCTCATTCCTATCATAGGTTGTGGGGCATATGCATAGCATTTATGATCACACTTTTGATTTCCAGCTTCATACTCATCACTGTATCTGACAATCTTTTCATCTTCAAAACACTCTGGACATATTAAGGATACCACCTAACCCATTTCTCCTCACATCCCTACCATGGTAAAACAGCCACCTCCAGTACACCTGGCTTCATTTCCCTTGCATCTAGTTCCTTGCACAGACATTATTTCAACATTCCTGCTCCATCATATCAGCTAGCCCTGTCAGCAAAAGTAAAGGTGGAATATCCTACAGTTTAACAAGGGAGAATCATATAACTCACATTAGGCCTCTTTTATCCAGGTATGCCTCTGCATTCATGCTCTAGGTCTATATTGTTTTTGACTGCCCAAGCAAATGTAGTGATCTGATCACTCTCCACTTTCAGACTCAGACTGAAGCTAGTGTGATTTGATTATTTATAATGATCTTTACAATGCTATTGTGGTTTATAATGTAAACAATTGTGGTGCAATTAATTCTATTATTGCACTAAAATCTTAATTGCATTGGATGATTCTGTATAGAAATAAGTAAATAAACACCCTTTATCCATTTTTCTTTACAGTTATGCCTTATAACAGTGCCCATCACTGTGTAGTAGAAGTTGAGAACTTTCTTCTGCTGCTAGGTGGAGAGGACCAATGGAATCCAAATGGTAATTTGAATGAATAAACTGTTGACTTAAACGATTATAAATCAAACATATCAAATCAAATAATTATTTAAAATTAGACATGATTGTTTACATTTTATCTGATAAATCCTATGCAGGCAAACACAGCACTAATTTTGTCAGTCGATATGACCCAAGATTCAACAGCTGGATACAGCTCCCTCCAATGCAGGAGAGGTATGGTTCCATGTAACCGTAAATTACAAGAAATTAAATACTAAAAGGACTTTGATCTAAGATATTGTTTGATTGATCTTTTTTTCAGAAGAGCAAGTTTCTTTGCCTGTTGCCTAGAAAAACACCTCTATGTAATAGGAGGGAGGAACGAGGCCGGCTACCTATCCAGTGTTGAGGCCTATAATCTGGAGACTAATGAGTGGAACTATGTATCATCTCTTCCCCAGCCACTTGCAGCTCATGCTGGGGCTGTCCATAATGGCAAAATCTACATCTCAGGTGGGAGAATTCAGAATTCCTCACATTTATCATATTAACATACAAATTATTATTATTAAGTTATTTGATAATTATTAAATTATCAAAACATGATCTGCTAAACAGAAAACACTGTTTCATTTTCCAGGTAGTCACTTAATCAAACTTTCTACATAAT
The DNA here is from genome assembly GCA_017165825.1 of Hepsetus odoe. Classification (NCBI taxonomy): domain Eukaryota; kingdom Metazoa; phylum Chordata; class Actinopteri; order Characiformes; family Hepsetidae; genus Hepsetus; species Hepsetus odoe. Next base: position 18,577,138 of record CM029377.1, on the reverse strand, counting down.
TATTCAAATATTGTATCTGTTGTTCATAGATATAGTTAATTATATATTGCATATTGTATATTTTCTTCAAGGTGGAGTCCACAATGGAGAGTATGTATCATGGCTCTACTGCTATGATCCTGTGATGGATGTGTGGGCCAGGAAACAGGACATGAACACTAAACGTGCTATACATGCCCTTGCTGGAATGAATGATCGTCTCTATGCTATTGGTGGAAATCACTTAAAAGGTATAGGCCTCAGACTCATATGCTGGTGACTTAAAGATAACTCCTTATCACTCATATCTACTGAAAGTCTGATAAAAGTGGAATGCACCCTTCTGCCATTCCTATACAGTATAAAATTACTAATTCTGCACTTAGAAGCAGTTTTATACAGTTCTACGTGTAAGGGAAAATTCACATTGTCAAGAAAGCACACTAGGGGTAGCGGTGGCCTAGTGGTTAGGGTGTTGGCCCCATGATCGGCGGATCGGGGGTTCGAACCCCTTCCCAATGGGTTGCCCTGAGGTACCCTTGAGCAAGGTGCCGTCCCCGTCCCGCGGGGTCGCGGGGGAGTGTTGGAGTCCTTCCCAGCTCACACAGGGCGAAGGACGGGGGCCACACCCTGGACAGGTTGCCAGCCCATCGCAGGGAGGGACAGGATTAAAAATTATTATATTAGAAAGATAGCTCAGTTTTGATGTTTTGCAGACAAAGTTAGAGGAGCAAGGTTGCGTTGGTTTGGACATGTCCAGAGGAGAGATGAGTTATATATTGGGATATTGAGGATGGAGCTGTCAGGAGAGGAAAAGAGGAAGACGAAAGAGGAGGATTATGGATGTGGTGAGAGAGGACATGCAGGTGGTCAGTTTTAAGGAGGAACATGCAGAGGTCAGGAAGAAATGAATACTGATGTTATACTGATTGTATAGAAATGTGAGGAACTAAAGCATTTTTTAACACAATCCCTTCATTTCAGGGGCTCAAAAGTACTTGGACAAAGTAAATTGCTGAAAATAAAATGTTCATTTCTAATACTTGGTTGAAAACCCTGAAGTCTTGAACTCATGGACATCACCAGATGCTGGGTTTCCTCCTTTTTAATGCTCTGACAGGCCTTTATTGCAGCCGCTTTCAGTTGCTGTTTGTTTGTGGGCCTTTCTGTCAAGAAACAAGTGAAATGCTGCTCAATTGGGTTCAATTGGGATTCAGGTGACTGACTTGGCCATTCAAGAATATTCCACTTCTTTGCTCAAATAAACTCCTGGGTTGCTTTGGCTCTATGTTTTGGGTCATTGTCCATCTGTATTATGAAACGCCGCCCAATCAGTTTGACTGCATTTAGCTAGATCTGAGCATACAGTATGTCTTTAAACACCTTAGAATTAATTCGGCTGCTTCTCTCCTGTGCCACATCATCGATAAACACTAGTGTCCCAGTGCCGCTGGCAGCCATGCACGCCCAAGCCATCACACTGCCTCCGCCGTGTTTTACAGATGATGTGCTATGTTTTGGATCATGAGCTGTTCCACGCCTTCTCCATACTTTTTTCTTGCCATCATTCTGGTAGAGGTTGATCTTGGTTTCATCTGTCCAGTGCCTTGCACCTTGCAGTGCACCTTCTATATTTACTTTCATGCATAAAATACTTTTCATGTCTTCTCTTAATGGTAGACTTGGATATCGATACTACGTCTGCCTCCTGGAGAGTTTTGTTCACTTGGTTGGCAGTTGTGAAGGGGTTTTTCTTCACCATGGAACTTATTCTGTGATCATCCACCACTGTTGTCCTCCGTGGATGTCTAGGTCTTTTTGCGGTGCTGGGTTCACCAGCGCTTGCTTTCTTTCTCAGGATGTATCAAACTGAAGATTTTGCCACTCCTAATATTGTAGCAATTTCTCAGATGGGTTTTTTCTTTTTTCACAGCTTAAGGATGGCTTGTTTCAACTGCATGGAGAGCTCCTTTGACCACATGTTGTCTGTTCACAGCAAAATCTTCTACATGCAAGCACCACACCTCAAATCCATTCCAGGCCTTTTATCTGCTTAATTGACAATGACATAACGAAGGATTTGCCCACACCTGCCCATGAAATAGCCTTTGAGTCAATTGTCCAATTACTTTTGGTCCCTTTATAATGAGGGTGGCACATGTTAAGGAGCTGGAACTCCTAAACCCTTCATCCAATTTGAATGTGGATACCCTCAAATGAAAGCTGAGAGTCTACACATTATGTCCCCGTCCATTATGTAACTATAATTGGAATATGTTTCAGTAAACAGGTACAAAAACAAAACTTGTGTCAGTGTCCAAATATATATGGACCTAACTGTATATCACAAGACAAGTCCTATAAGTAGAACAAGAGAAACCACTTAAACAATAAGACAAATATACTTGATATGTTTTTTTAGTATGAATTAATATAACATCTATGAGCAGGGAAAGTATGTAAAACTTTGATTTCAGTATCTAGTGTGACCTCCCCTTCTGGAGCAGTAACTCTTGGCTAGTCCTGCATATCAGCTTGTCCAGTCCTCCATACAATGCAGATTTCACTCCGGGTTTATTCACAGGAATTATCCAATGTAGTAGAGCCATTCACTTGGTAGGAAGTTACCCTGTGTTCCTTTAGGGCCTTGCAGGTTATCTACATGCCTACATGTCTACATATCTACATAAGATAACTACATGTTCTTGGAGTGATCTTTGTTGGTTGACAAATCCTGGAGAAGTCAACAACGACTTTTGTCAACTGTTGGTTGAGTCAAGAGTCTTTAGAAATGCATTTGTAGCTTTTCCCAGCCTCTCAGAAATGATCTTTGTGCCATAAAACATTTTAACAAACATGCTGTAAAAATCAGATATATCCTTCCTTTTAAAATAAAACCCATTCACACCTGATTGTCAACCTTTTTTTTTAAAATTGAAAAATACCAATCGCATACTTTTGCCACTCATGCATAGATAATAATAATTTTCACCTCAATAAACAAATTGCATACTTATATGGTTTAATGGTATAGACACCTCCAAGTCTGGACCTTGATGTCCAGCCGAGCTAGTTAAGGCCTAAATCATTATATTAAAACATTTTTACATGTTTTTGTGCTTAATCTGGTCTTTTTAACAGTGTCCTATACAATTATTTCAAGTATTTCTGAATGCTTATGTATGTTTTCTTATTGTTGAATTAAGTAGTTAGTTAACTAAATTAAATGTATTGGGATCATTATATTTATCATATTGTTTAGTTAAAAAAGAAAGAGTAGAATAAGAACTTTTTTATCTTTCTAAAGAGCTCAGAGGGTGCAATACCTTGGCTACTCTCCAGTAGAGACAGATTTAATCTGATGCTGGTCTGATTAAAGCCTCCTGATTTATGTAAAGCAAACTCCTTGCAGGGAGTTAATGTCATATTTTTTTAATTAGTATGCATCAATGAATTTTATATTTGACACTGCATATACAGTCAATAGTACAAAAAATAGTGTATTTTACAGGATATTCTTTTTTACAACCTAATGCATAGCACATGCACATTTTTTAAGAACAACCTTTTAATACTTTTCTTAAATTTTATTTTGACACCTGCAAGGAGATGAATTCCATATACAATGATACATGTGCTTGGAAAATGAAAGATTCTGATTCTTCAGTATTGCTATATGGCATATAAGGCCTGTTTGTCTTGACCTAACTTGCCTGATCAAGGTTATAAATTACACCCATTTTTTACACGAATTAAATGATATAATAAATGGTTTCTGGAACTGTGTTCAGCACATCAACATTCATTAGGGATTCTTTTCAGTTTGGAGGTAGTTACGTGTGTATCCACCTATCTCTCTGTAGGATTCTCTCATCTGGATGTGATGTTGGTGGAATGCTATGACCCTAAAGCAGATCAATGGAACATTTTGCAGACACCCATTCTAGAAGGACGTAGTGGCCCTGGTTGTGCTGTTTTGGATGACAGCATTTTCCTTGTTGGAGGCTATAGCTGGAGCATGGTGAATATATCCACTTTTTTTTATTTACATGAATAAGAGCTATATTTTGTGTGAAAGCTTACCTGTGTAAGATATGTTATCACATTTATGGAAAAATTCAAATCAGCAATGATTTTATAAGAGGCATAAAAAACAGCAATGACCTTGTGCTTAATTTATTAGTAGCACCAGTACCATGTTACCACTGTGTTTAGAATGGTTCCCCACCCAATACAGTATCAGGTCAGCAGTGGTCTTGTGGTAGCTTCTTTCTATTTTAGAGTGTGGCTAATAATCAGTGAAACAAATGAGCTGCAGTAAGCTCATCTGTGAGCACATATAGCACATAGGTACGAGGCAGGTGCCACCTACCACCCACCCATACTAGATATACAGCACTGTGCAAAAGTTTTAGGCAGGTGTGAAACAATGCTGTAAACAAAGAATGCTTTCAGAAACGGAAGTGTTAATCATTTATTTTCATCAATCAACAAAATGCAGTGAATGAACAAAAGAGAATCTAAATCAAATCAATATTTGATGTGACCACCCATTGCCTTCAAAACAGCATCAGTTCTTCTAGGTACACTTGCACACAGTTTCTGAAGGAACTCGGCTGGTAGGTTGTTCCAAACATGACTGTGTTTCAACCTCCGTGTGACATTGATGATCATCAGCACCTGTTTGGTAAAACTGGTTGATCAGACACCGACTATAATCCTACAAAATCCCTGACTTTGTGCAAGTGTACCTAGAAGAACTGATGCTGGTCTGAAGGCAAAAGGTAGAAACACCAAATATTGATTTGATTTCGATTTTTCTTTTGTTCGCTCACTTTGCATTTTGTAAATTGCTAAAAATAAACAATCATTATTTATATTTCTGAAAGCATTCTTTGTTTACAGCATTTTTTCACACCTGCCTAAAACGTTTGCACAGTACTGTATGTAGCTTTATACATATTTTTTATTTTGTTGCAATATTGGTAGATGTGAATTTATAAAACTAAAGTTCCTTTCAAACATGCTGCTACAACTTAACTTAGCTCCAGCTAAACTTATTCAATAAATACAATAAAGATTACAATAAAGTTCTATTCTATTCTATATAACTATAAACTCAGTTTAAGTCTGCCTGTTAAATGTTTTGACTAAATAACTTTCTGTTGCAGGGAGCATACAAGTCATCCACCATCTGCTACAGTCCAGAGAAAGGTACATGGACCGAGCTGGAAGGGGAAGTGGCAGAGCCTTTAGCTGGACCAGCATGTGCCACTGTCATATTGCCAGCTTGCCTGCCATTTAACAAATGACAGAGCTTGGCTGAAAGCACATTCAGAGATTAAACAAGCCCTTAGGATGGAATAGAAGCTCCATCGCTAAACTATACAGTACAAGAGACTGTCTGTAAGGAATGCCCTTGGTTGAAAAGGAAGTGTACAAATTATTTTTTTACAGGTCTGATGAGAGCACTTTCTTTCTTTAATACTTTAAAGTTCTAAAAAATGTGTACTATTTGATTTTGAGTATTTGACACTTTTCTGTGTTGACATTGAAATGTTCACTTTTGATCTGTTTTTTTTTTTGTTTGTTTGTTTTTTTTAATGTTTTAGCCTAACTTGATATAGCACGCATACTCTTCAACAGAATTAATATAGCTTCCATTTGTACCTTGTATTTTGTGCAAAACATTGTTCAGAAGTGATGCAATGTTTGATCGATTTATGTCCTGGAAAGAAGCAACAATGGATTGTGTTTAATTCCAACTCATTCTCCCATGCACACTGTAGAATAGCTCTATTTACCAAACTCCTGCTTGTTAAAACCGTAGTCATGCTATATTTGGTACATTGTTGTACAGAGGAGAGGAAGGAAGCTGTCAATATAAAGATAATCTCAGAATAATGCAAACAAGTTCTGGGGACTAAGATGGACGAACAATCAAAATATTGTTTACTGAGCCATGTACTATACATGCGTGGCCTGAACTATGAACCTTATTTTGTTTCATTGTGGGTGCATTTGCTTTGTTTTGAATATTACCTGTTAATGTTTAACATTGCCTATTTCTAAGATAAGGTTATTTATCCCCACTTAATAGAAAAAATTGGTACAGTTAATTGATAAATCAATCTAGCTGAAACATCAAAGGATACTCCTCAATTAATTTTGCCAATTGATGTCTCTCTGTCTCCCTCTCTGTATATATATATATATATATATATATATATATATATATATATATATATATATATATATATAATATATATATCTATATATGTTGATGGTATTTCTTATAAATAATGCAGCACTGTGGAACATTTTGTCCCCATAGGATTTATTATCAAATCCTGTTATGTGTTGCCATTTTTAGACAATGAAAATAAAATAAAAAGTCTGGATTATTATTGCCTCCCAAATGGTTTGCTTATGGTTATCACTTGTTTGATTATAAATGCATGCACTATTTCAGAACTCACCTAGAAGCCCCGCTCATTAGGGGACAAAGTCAGAGAAATGAATTATAGGTTTTCAAGTGCAGAAGAGAGACAGAAACGATAAAGCGTTGCATATGTCAGACCTGGAGTTTGCAGGGCTTGTGGATTCCTATTTGGCAGACAAAAGCGCCCCTGCTGGAAGTCTTTTGTTGGAAAATGAGATCCGCTTAAGCTTGAAAACCTGGGGCGCTCCTAATGCAAAGCCCGGAACTAACCCACAGAGGCCCACATGATTGGTTGACATGCAATAAGAATTCACAAGAAAATAAGAAAATGATTAGGAAAGACTGAGCAACCATTGGTTCATCCTAGTCCAGGAAATATATGTACAGAAAAGGCAGCGTTTACATTAAGAATTCAACATGACCTTGAAGGAATTGTCCAGTGCAGGGCTGAAAGCAAAAAAAAAAAAAAAAAAAAAAAAAAAATATATATATATATATATATTTTTATTATCAATGCAAGGCTGAAAACAAAAAAAAATAAATGTATATATATATATATAATATTTAGTAAATATTTGTATACTTCACAGGCTGTGGCCCATCTTAAAGGTTGGACGTTATTGACCCTAATGGGTTGAATAGGCCAAAATGTCACATGACGTCATTATTTGAAACTAATAAAATGGGTGATGCGTCACTAATATCACTAATAGGATATGAATAATCCATTACAAATATTCCAAGTCAAAAAATGAATCTCAGATCGACTATGTCCAATGACTGACTCGTATCAGAGCCGAGGGCGGGGCTGAAGGGGGGTGCTGTAAAGAGTCTCGTACGGCAGGGGGCAGTAGTGTGCGTCATACTCGCCGCTGTCCTCGTTGCTCTGAAATGATAGAAGAAGCGCGTTGACGGAATGCAGCGTTTCACCGCGTCCACTGTTTACAAGTTGGACGCAGAGAAACCGTTCGCGAAATTGCATTCACAGCGCTGAGAATTGTCACCACGTTGGTTTTGCGTTTGAGCGCTCGGGGTGTTGAAGTGCCGGGCTCAATGAGAAAGACCGTCAGGCTGCTGTGTTTGGGAAATGTTTTCCCCCTGTCACATGCTCTATCAGACTTTAGACTCGGATCCTAATAAAGTAACTTGGAAGTTCCAGATCAACTAAACGCTTAGCCCTTCAGTTCTACCTCCGCCGTCTGCCTGGCTGTAGACGAAGTGCTTTCAGTTCTTCCCAATGGCGCCTTTGAAGAGCATTGATCTGCAGAGGTACCTGCTAGGTTTTGGCCATCTCCCTGCAGCCCCTAAACCACAGCTGAAGGGTCTGATGGACCTGGATCACAATCATTTCTGTGATGCACCTGAATAATTCCTTTCAGGCATCTCCCACCCTTTCGGGCTTGTCTAAAGGAACACTTGTGTTGTTCTTCTCAGACCAAAACTCGACTGGAAGTTCCTCCAGAGGTTCTGCGCCATTCTGAAGGTTCTTTTCCCCCGCTGGGTCCATCAGAACGTCATCATGTTTGGGACTCTACTTGGAGTCGCTCTTCTAGGTAAAAAAGAGAGACCTTGGTATCTGTTCAGATGCTTAACTTGATTCTCTTTGTGTGTTAATGGGATCGGAATGATCTCTTACCCGGCAAGATCGGGATCTTCAGATCAGTGAAAGAGATGGAAGTGAAAGTGACTACCCTGGTCATTGTGAAACGCAGCACAACACAACGAAACCTCTGCGTTTCACCCACACACACGTGCAGCAGGGGGCAGCTATTGAAAGCGCCCGGGGAGCAGTGATGGGAACAGTACCTTGCTCAAGGGTTCTTCAGGGCAACCTGCTGGGGAGGGAATCGAACCCACAATCTTCCGAACTGGGGCAACTCCCTAACCACTAGGCCACCGCTTACTTTTTGCAATCACCTAGCGATCAACATGTTGCAACGGTTTCCATTTGAGAGAATAGTTTTGGAGTGAATTCAGGAGATTTGGTCTAGTGGTTAGGGAGAGTTTGGCACCGGATCAGAAGATTGTTCAATTTCCTCACCAGTAGGTCAGCCTGAGGTACCCTTGAGCAAGGTACCGTCCCCGTCACCGCTCCCAGGGCGCTTCAATAGCTGCCCCCTGCTGCATGCGTGTATGGGTGAAACGCAGAGGTTGAATTTCTTTATGCTGTGCTGCATTTCACAACGATGAGAACAGTCACTTTCAGCTTAACTTATTAGAAATTATTCCCAAGGACATTAATCTTACGACAGCACATCTCTCTTAAAGGATACAGACTCCTTGAGGTTAACTTGCGTCCCTGATTTTTTATTATTTTTTTAAACTATATCTTTATTTGGTTTGTTTGTTTTTTTTTTGAAAGAGAGAAAGTTGTCAACTCTGCAGGACTGTGTCTTGTGGAATTCACTTTTACAAATGAAAATAAAGGCCACTGGATAAATATATGCAGCAGCATATATCATGTTGCAGCTAGGCCTAGATGATGGCTTAAAATATGCCTTTTAAGATTTTTTCTTTTTCCATCTATTACAGAAGGAATGTCAATGCATGTTTATATTGCATAGTATGCAAACATGAATGTATTTTTTAATAAGTTTTTTTCTTTAAGTGTGTTCAGTGTCAAATGTTAAAACTTTGTCAGATGTTGAATTAAAAAATACTTTTTCCCCGTTAGTTCAGATGGTGATTTATCAAGTGGGCCTTATTCCAAGCCAGTTCTACAATGTCCTCTCTGAAAAGGACTACGGCATGTTTCGAGACCTAGTGTCATATGCTGTTTTGCTCATCCTTTTCAACTCTGTTGTAAGTTCACCATCTCTCTGAATACCATATTCTAAAGCAGGATAGGCTGTGGGTTCATATCCTGGACCAGTAGGTTGCTCGGGGGTATTGTTGAGCAAGGTACAGAACCCATCACTGCTCCCTGGGCACTGGATATAGCTGCCCATTGCTGTATGGTATGTATGGGTTAAATGCAAAGAATATATTTAGTTGCGGTTCATTTCAGTTTGGTGCTGTGTTTCACAATGATCGTCACTTTCACGTCATATAATTATAGTCCAAAACTAGGCTTGTGTTAGGGAAATAAGCCAGGCTTAATGCACTAGCCTTGTCTGAATTCTTCATACATAATGCACAGTGTAAAGTTCTTCATGTTTTTTTCAGCTGAAGAGTGTTGAACAGTACATTTGCAGTCTCCTGTATGTAAGCTGGAGGAAGTCTCTAACGGAGGAGCTTCATAGAGATTACTTCTGGGGAAGAGTCTACTATACCCTCAATGTTCTCCAGAAGGATGTTGATAACCCGTAAGATGTTTGCTCTCAAAGGTTTAACAATTCAATACTCTCAAACACTATGGCTGGATTTTCAACCCAGATACATACCTGAACCTCACACACCTGCTTGGATTGTGTGTGTGCGTGTGTGTGCGTGTTTTACAGAGACCAGCGGATCAGTCAGGATACAGAGAGACTGTGTAAACAGTTGAGCTCTGTTGCAAGCAGGCTTGTCATATCCCCCTTCACTGTCTCCTACTACACCTACCAATGTTTTACCAGGTTTGTGTTTGTCTTTGTGACACTGAAACAGAGAATTTTGTAGTACATAGAGCTGCAATTCTGATTTTTAATAAAATAAGTACAACCCAAACATTTCATTGCAGACAATATGAAACCAAGATATTTCATGGTCTGTCTGCTCAGTATGACTTTATTTGTTAAAACAAATCCAGTCCTGCATTTGAGACCTGTAGCAAATTCCGAGAAAGGATCTGATGGGCTAGTAATGAGTCAAAAAGTTCATGCATTTTTCAACAAGACAATGGAATAAGAAAAGCCTGCAATGCAGAAATGAATGTATATTATTATTTAATAATAAGGTTGCCTGAAGAGTAGAGAAGTGTACCAGTTCTCAAGAATAAGGGTGATACCCGAAGCTGTAATAATGGGATGGGATTACATCAAGGATCAGCCCGTTCTTGTTTGCAATGGTAATGGACAGGTTGACAGATGAGATTAGAAAGGAATCATTGTGAACTATAATGTTTGCAGATGAGATTGTGATCTATAACGAGAGTAGGGAGCAGCTTGAGGAGACCCTAGAGAAGTGGAGAAATGCTCTAGAGAGGAGAGGAAAGAAACTCTGTAGGACAAAGAGAGAAGACGTGTGTAAATGCAAGGGAGCACAGTGAAATAGTTAGTGCAGGATGTAGACATGATAAAGGTGGAGGAGTTTAAATACTTGGGATCAAATTTCAGAGTAATAGGGAGTGTGGAAGGCAGGGTGGAACGGGTAAGAAGAGGCAGGAGTGATCTGTGACAGACGGGTACCAGCAAGAGGGAAAGAAAAGGTTTTACACATATGCTATACGGGTTGGAGACGCTGGCGAAAAGATGGTGTGAAGCAATGACGTTAATGAAGCAAGATTATGTTTGCTGGATATGTACAGAGGAGAGACTAGGATTATATCGCGGGAAGGACTTTGAGGATGGAGTTTCCAGGACAGAGGATAGGAGGAAGCTCAGTTAAGTTTTTGGATTTTGTGAGAGAGGAAATGCAGGTGATTGGAGTGAAAGTGGAAGAAACACCGGACATAGAAATGAAAGCTGATGATCCACTTTGGCAACCTAAATGGGAGCTGCCGAAAATAAGAAGATACGCCATGTAAGAAATAGCATACAAGTCACAGAATTTTGTAACAGGCAGTTACTCTAAGAGAGCTGGACAGGACCGTCGAAGGTCCTTAACCCATCAGATATAGGACCGATATCTCTTCCTTTGTGCAAGGAGGACGTTATGAATGTTATGCTGCCTGCAACATTGTTCAGCATGATCGATTTGGTGGTGGGTAAATGTTGCTCTTGGGAGACATATCCTTGGAGGGATGCACAGACCTGTGTAGGATAAACGATGGCACCTTGACTGTCATTAGGTATTGAGATGAAATCCTTCGCTGGTGCAGTGGGTCCTGGGTTCCTCCTGGTGCATGATAATGCCTGGCCTCATGTGGCAAGAGTAAGCAGGCAGTTTCTGGAGGATGAAGGAAATGACTGGCCTCCATGCTCGCCTGACCTAAATCCAATTAAACATCTCTGGGACATCATGTTTAGGTCCATCCGATGCCGCCACGTTGCAATATTCCCTGGTCAGTATCTGGGTGGAGATACCCCAGGAAATCCGTCATCTCATAAGGAGCCCTGACGTTGTCAGACATGGATACAACCACGTGGGGGCCCACGTACAAACTACTGAGTACCATTTTGAGTTGCTGCAATGACGCTTCAGCAGATTGGACTCGCCTGCTGCATCAGTTTTTCAGTTTAAATTTCTTGGTGACTTTGAATTAGGCCCCTCCGTAGGTTGATCACTTTCATTTTCATCAAATGGTATCCTTTTGTTCCTAACACATTACCCACTCCATATCAGTATGGATATCCAGCATTATTTGTTTCCCCAATTTAGATCTGATGTGTTTTCAGAGTGTTCCTTTAATTTTTTTGAGCAGTTTATTATTATTATTTGTGTTTTAACTTGCATATTATATATATAATCTGACACACTTGGCTTTTCATTTAAATGTGCAACAAGGAGTTAGGACTGTGAAATCAGAACTGAATCAGTGTAATCCTTATATGCATTCCTTTTCTTGCAGGGCAGTATAATTATATAATTCTTGCAGCAAATAATCCTATTTTAACCCAGTATTAGTAATTAAACCATCATAGGTTGCTTTATGCTGTCTAGCACTATACAGGGCACGGGACATTGTTGTTTAGGGCAAAAATAACAGCTTTTTCTTCATGTCTTTGTTCTGCAGAACTGGTTGGATTGGACTACTCAGTATCTTTGGCTACTTTTTGGTAGGAACCATTGTCAACAAGATCCTGATAGGACCCATAGTGTCCACCCTGGTTAAACAAGAAAAGCTAGAAGGAGACTTCAGGTAGTGTCAGATTTTTTATTTATTTATTTATTGCCAATATTACTAAAAGAAATCCCACACTGTCATACTTATTTAGAGTGTATTTTGCTGAAATAGTCTATATTAGTAATCTAGTAGCATTAATATAACAAGTAGACATTTCATAGGGATTTATTTCAGGTATTTAACTGTATGCATTCCTTTCTTACATGAAAGGATGGTTGATGTAGTAATAGATGAATAAGAGAGAATTAAATTGAAAAATTAATATTGCATTTCTAAATAAAACATAGATTAGCATATTGCAAGAAAATAAAATGAATTTTATTAAATATTACTATTGTTAACAGTTTAAATGAATTGTATACTTGTTGGTTCATGAAGGCCAGTTTTGTATTACTGACACATCGTTCAGCTCGAAGTAAGAGGCAATGCATGTTTATTGTTCATAAATGTTCATGCAGCTTCTAGATATAGATACATTTAGAGCAACTGATACTACTCAAGTAAAATAAAACAGCTTATGATTTGTGAAGCATAAAAAGGGAGAGAGATGAGATCCATTTGCAAGTTATTAGGTTTTAATGAGGAAAGCTAATTTGGAGTTGTCATACAGGCAGGGGTCAAAATGAGACAAACAGGCATTCTTGGGCAAATCCAAAATCAATGTAAGGTCAATATTCAAGGGTCACAATCCAAAAGAGTCCTCAACAATACACAAGGTAACTTTTGAGCTATGCTAATAGTCTCCATTTCTCAGTTGAGCCTCTATACTCTATCTGAATTAGTCTCAGCTGTACCAGGGAGATCTTTAAATTAAGCCTAGCGCAAGCAGGATTACCCTAGTACTGTGCCTTGTTGTTGTCCGACAGGGGGCGTTGTTGCCCCTCTTACAATGATTTGTTTTAAGATTTATTTTAGTCTTATCTCTGACTTCTCTGATTTTATTTGCCACCAGATTCAAACACATGCAGATCAGGGTCAATGCAGAATCAGTTGCATTCTACAGGTCAGTCTGTCCTGTGCTGTCAGGTCTGTTTGCTGTTCATTGAGCTGTTATGCATGTTCATAAATGTGTTTAAAAATGTATTTTTAAATGTTCAACACGCACTATTTTTCAGAACAAAATTTGCTTTAGCAAAGAGCAAACAACAGTAGGATTTCCTTAGTAGTATTTGTCAGTTAGGGACATGTTTCTTCCTTTGCTTCTATTCAGAGCAGGCAATGTTGAGCACATTCGAACAGACCGACGACTGCAGAGTCTTCTAGATACACAGAGGAGCCTTATGAATAAGGAGCTCTTTCTCTGTAGTAAGTCCCTATCTTTGTCAAATTATTTAAGTCTAAGGAAATATGTATTTTGTGCGGGCGTGTGTGCATGTGTATGCTGATTTTAACTTTTAACTGTCTTTTTGTAATACAGTTGGAGTGAACATATTTGACTATCTGGGAAGCATTCTTAGCTACATCGTCATTGCCATCCCTATTTTTTCGGGTGTTTATGATGATATGACCCCTGGTGAACTCAGTGCTCTTATCAGCAAGGTCAGGTTTTTTCATTTTTATGAGAAGTATTAAATGTAAATGATTTTTTGGAAAATAGAGTTGTTAGGAAAAAAACGTTTGGAAACCCTAAAATGTAGTCTGGCTTAATAATCATTATAATTATAATTATAGTTTCATGCTATAATTAAACCTTTATATTCCTATAGCATGTTTCTGTTAAAGTTCAGTAAAAATTGATGAAGAAAAAACAGATTAAGAATGACTCAAAAATTGATAAAGAATATCCTCCTAACTCCTATGTTTAGTAACTAATGGGACATAGTTTATGATATCCTTTGGCACAAACATTCTGCAGCTGCTGAACGCTCCTGTGTTTTTTCTTCATTGCCTTAAACAGACATTGTTCGCTGTCCTACAGGTGAATCTTACTGTCCTACAGGTCATATCTTTGTTATGTAAGGATTTTACAGAAATCCTATCCAGTAGTCATTCTAGGATATGTTTCTGGTTGTGAACAAATATGTTTTGAAATGGCAAAGCAGGTCAATTCCTTACATAATCTGAGATGTCCTTGATTTAAAATGTTTTTTTTTTTTTATACAATCTCTTGAACTACAGGACAAGGGTGAAGTAGTGTGTAGTGTGAACCTCTTAAGTACTAGATAACTATTTACAGCAATGGCATTGATGCTATGTCATTTTAAATGACTCTTAAAGAAAATCAAAAAAACAGGTTGTGGGTACTAAGCTGATAGGAACCTAGTAAATCTTGTATAATGTCCAAGATATTCACTTGGAGTAATAAGGATGATGGGTACATTTACTAAATTACTCTGTTTAACTTGTTTCATCTTAAAAGTAAACTTTAAAAACTTTAAAACGAGTCCAGTATATCCAGAGTAAGAAACATTTTTAGGTATTAGGTTTTACACCCAGATTAAATGGTCAGGTACATTTTGTACTGTTTTTTTTAAAAACGCCTGTAAGTATATGTTACTTATAGCTTTGAGCTTTTGCAGATTCAATAAGTGAATCTGTAGTGACAAATGAACAAAAGACACATCAACCATGTAACTCCTGAGAGTTATGTTGTTTTAAATCATATCAGTTTAAAATGTTACTACAAAGTTAATAGAGAAATTGGGAGGCACCATGAAATTAAGCATTTTGTATTTACCACCTTGTTGCATGTAAAGGAGTAATTATACTTTTTATTTGCTTTATCAGTTTAATATCTAGAAGCTGTCATAGATTGAGGTACACTATAAATACACTATAAATAATTCCAAAGCAAAGATTGTATCACATTCTTAGGCTGTTGAACATTTTAATGCAATATAGTTACGGGGTCTTTGAAATTAAAAGAAAACATTGCCAATTTTTTAAGCCAAATGCTTTGTTCAAATACAAAATGACATTAAAAAAATAAATGTTTGATTTAATTTTTTCTTTTTTCCTTAAGCTTTTGCTCACAACTGCAGATTATTGTTCGGCCTAGACAAGTTGCCATATGAGGGCTGTTTATTTCTTTTACTAAAGAAAGATTGTTCTAAAGAGTTTTTTCTTCATACAACTCCTATTTAATGTACTTAGGGTATATACAGGGGCTTCGCTTTTTTCAGTTTTGTTATGTTTTAGCCTGATGATAAAATCGTTTAAATTAATTTCATGAACTAATATACGCTCAATACTCCATAAGGACAATGCCACAACAGAATTTTAGACATTGCTGTAATTTTTTTAAAAAGAAAAAACTGAAATATCACATTTACATAAGAAGGCAGACCCTGGCAACAACATTGCAGCTCAAGTGCCTCCCATTTCTTTTGGTCGCTGCTGAGATATTTCTACACCTTGATTGAGAGTCCACCTGTGATAAGTAAAATTGGACATGATTTGGAAAGGCACACCTTTTTAAGAGGGCCTCATAGCTGACAGTGCATATCAGAGCAAAAACCAAGGCATGAGTTCAAAGGAACTGCCTGCAGAGCACAGAGACAGGATTGTTGTGAGGCACAGATCTGGGGAAGGCTACAGAAAGGTTCCCAAGAGCACAGTGACCTACATAATTCTCAAATGGAAGTATTTTGGCACAACCTGGATTCTTCCCAGAGCTGGTCACTCGGCCAAACTGAGCAATAGAGGTAGAAGGGCCTTCGTTTAGAAAGGGGGCCAAGAACCTGATGGTCATTTGACTGCGCTCCAGAGATCTTGTCTGGAACTGGGATTGAGTTCCAGAAGGTCAACCATAACTGCTGGCCACCAGCAATCTGGGCTTTATGGCAGAGTGATTAGATGAAAGCCTCTCCTCAGTGTAAAGCATATTAAAGCCTGCTTGCACTTTGTAAAAAATGACACCTGAATTAACAAGATTCTCAGGTCTGATGAAATGAAGATTGAACTGTTTGGCCTCAATTCTAAATGTTATGTTTGGAGGAAACTGGGTACCGCTCATCACCTGCCTAATACTTTTCTAGCAGTGAAGCATTTGGGTGGCAGCAGCATGCTGTGGGAGTGTTCTTGAGCATCATGGACTGGGAGACTGCTATATTCAGCTTTTATCTCAACCATGAACAAAGTACAGACATATCTTCAATGAAAACCTGTCCCACAGGGCTCAGGACCTCAGATTGGACCGAATGTTCACCTTCTACCTGACAGTGACCCAAAGCACACAACAAAGACAACACAGGCGTGGCTAAGGTACAACTCTGAATGTTCTAAAGTGGCCTTGCCATAGCCCTGGCCTGAACCCTAATGAACATCTGTGTAGAGACCTGAAAATGGCTGTCCGCTGATGGTCTCCATCCAAACTGAGTGAGTTTGAGATGATTTGCAAAGAAGAATGACAGAAAATCCCCTAAACCAGGTATGCAAAGCTGTTACATGACACCCAAAAGGACTCAAAGCTGTATTTGCTGCCACGGGTGCTTCAACTAAGTACTAAGTTAAGGGTCTGAATACTTATGAAAATGCAATGTTTCATATTTTTCATTTTTAAGTTTACAAATTGTCTAAGATTTCATTTTCACTTTGTCATTATGAGGTACTGAGTGTAGATGAATGAGTGAAAAAATTCAGTTTAAACAGTTGTAGCATCAGGCAGCAACATAACAAAATTGAAAACATTGAAGGGGTCTGTATACTTCTGAAGACACAGCATACAGTTATATGGATCTCCTGAATGTAGGTAAGGCAGTATCATGTATTTTTTAGGCATTTCCTATTTCTGAATTCTGCCTACTATATCCTGTATTTTTTTTTTTTCTTTCCAGAATGCATTTGTGTGCATATACCTGATTAATTGTTTCACCCAGCTCATAGATCTCTCCACTACTCTCTCAGAGGTTGCAGGATACACCTACAGGTAGATTCAGTTGTTAATGCTGGTTTAGCAAATTTTGAGCAAAGATTTTTATTTTAAATGCTCCATAGAAATGTTATTTCATTCCATATTTCCATTTTTTATTATATATTCCATATTTATATATATATGTATATATGTATGTGTGTGTGTGTATATATATATATATATGAAAGAATGTAATCTAAAATACCTTTTTCCCCCCAAATGACAAACATGTTAACAATTATGTAAAATGTAAACAATGACAAACATGTTAACAATTAAAAATGATATTTCTCAGTCAACTGAATATTGAAAAAGGTAAATACAAAAATTAAAAGATTGAAATTCCTTTCTATAACTAGAAAAACATACAAAACAATCTAACTTTAGCATGTTTGCTGCGTTTGTGTTGCTTTGGGTTTTGTGCAGGATCGGTGAATTAAGGGAAGTGATGACCAATATTCACAGAAAACATAGTGATTGTGACCCTGTGCAGGGAGGTGCATATGACTTTGACAGGTAATTATATAGGATGAGTGTGCATGTGATTGTTGATGCATGAATGCGTATTTCCATACTTAAGTATGGAAATTGTCAAGAGAGGTGTGTAAATTAGCCTAAATCCTAATGCAAATAAACAATTTTTCTTTGGGTGAAAAGTGTCTTTTAACCCAAGGGAAAATATATCTTTCTTATCATTAGAACTGGAAAGATTCAGTTGAATAACTGAGTAAAAGTAAAAATTTGAGTGATTTATGGTAAAGATGTTCCTCAGGGAAAGCCGTTCCCCGCGTATATCCTTCTGATTCAATTATGTGCTTAAGAAATACTGAAATCAAGGATTATAATAAATGTAATTGCATTCATTTAAACAACCAAAGGAATACAACAAGTGCCACCAAACTAAACACTGGTGCAGACCAAGTGTTTTTGATTGTTTGGATGAGTTTTTAAAAAGGAAAGTCAAAGTAACAGACTTGTATTACATCTTGCAACTTTGGAGTATTTTTTTTTTATTTTTTATTTTTTTACAAACATTGAAGCACTTTTATTTTATTGATAAAGAAATGAAAATTATGTAACATTGAATGTATTGATGTCATTGCGCATATTTCTTCTGCTGTTAGTCATTAAACTTTGTTTAATGTTTAAAGCCAAATAATTACCTCTCACTTTTTTCTCAAATAGTGATGGGGAATTTCTCAGCCATTCCAGCGATACCGCTTTTGTGCTTGACCATCTGTCCTATACGTGTCCTTTCACGGAGGAACTACTGGTCAAAGAGCTGAGCCTCAGGATCTGCCAGGGTACGCACATGCTGGTGGTGGGCAACACTGGCACAGGCAAAACTTCACTACTCAGGGTCCTCAACCGTTTGTGGGTACCTTCTAATGGTGAGCGAAACAAAGCAGCAAACATCCAAGAAGAAAGGAATGGTAGAGCTGTTACATTAAATATACTAGTCTTTTAGTTATACACTGACCCACCAGTTTATTAGAGACCTTCTGTCATTTTAGAATATAATAGAAATTTGCATATTTTTGAATATTTTCCCATGTTTCATGGATTAAATGCAGAGAAGCATGTTTTTGCAGTGGTGTACTGTGGTGCCTTCACAATGACAAATAGTCACTTCAACCTCATGTTATCTTTCATAGGCTTAGTTGAGATGAAAACATTTTTTGGCCCAAGAGGCATCCTCTTCTTACCCCAGAAGCCATACCTGACTGATGGCACACTCCGAGAACAAGTTAGATACACCTCTTGCCTTTTTCTATGTAACTCACTTTCATTGCAAAGAAATGTAGCTTTTTTAGGAGTTTCTAAAAGAATGTGCTATTTAAATATGAGTTAATGAATAGCTTTGATATATTTACTATATCAGTTATTTATATATGCATTTTTATATGCTTGCAGGTGATCTACCCTCTGAGGGACATTTATCCAGCAGCAGGTTTGAATCTCATTTTAAATCTTTGAACGTGAACAAGTTCATTACAAGTTTCAGCCTAATAGTTGTGGCTTTTCCCCAGGTTCTGTTGATGATGAGCGAATTATGCACTACCTGGAACTGGCTGGGGTGGTGAGCATCTGTTGTAGTGTTTTAAACAAAATCACACAAAGTAATTTTAATAACTTGGTATATGAATTGTTTGCAATGATACAAAAAGTTCTGGAATCAGTTTAAGTTTGCTCTTAACATTTTCAGTCAAGTCTTTTGAAGAGAACAGGAGGACTGGATGAGAAAGTGGACTGGAGCTGGTGAGCTGTAGCTGATTGTTTACTGTGTTCTGATGATGGTGGAAATGTTGTAATAGTTACAGGTTAATGAGTAATATTATTATGAAGCCTGTATCTGTTTTTTCACAGGTATGATGTCTTATCGCCAGGAGAAATGCAGAGACTCTGCTTTGCTAGGTTGTTCTACCTACAGCCAAAATATGCAGGTCAGTAATTTTGAGAAGATATTAACCCTAAACTTACGCATCATGTGCAACAATGGGTTTAACCTTTGAATGCGGATTATGGTCATATTAAGATGTTCTAAACTCAGACATACATATGGCCTAAAAAAATGTTTAATTTAATTACAAATAACTACAATGTCAATAATTCTGGATAAGTTTAGTTTTTTTTTCCTCACAAGTAATCTCTTTATTTAAAGAAAAGAGAAAATGTTTTTACTTTGAAATGTTTCAACATGGTCTGGGTTTTCTTTGACTGTCCAGCTGAGTATCAATGCCTCTAACACAAAATAATCAGAGGCTGGCAAGTTACCTTTGTTAGCCACAGTCTAAAGGCCCATAAATGGCAAAATGCTGATTAGCATTTGACCTTTAAAGTTTGAAAATGTTGAATTTTGAGCTTTAAGTTGGATGTAAGTTATGCAAGTTGCATATCGTCACCTTCAATAATACAGAAAATGTTTTCTTTTATCGTCATGCTGGTGATGATGCCATGATTCAGTGCTAGATGAAGCTACCAGCGCTCTGACAGAGGAAGCTGAAGGACAACTTTATAGGACTTGTAAACAGCTAGACATGACCCTTATAAGCCTAGGTCATCGCAGCAGTCTAGAGAAGGTAAAGAGCTCTTGCTCATACTGAATTCTTGAATATGAAATGTGAAGTTTTTTTTATAAAAAAAAAAAAAAAAAAAAGTAAAGTCAAGTAGGTTTTTATTGTCATTTCAGCCATATGCACAGTACATAGTGAAACGGCAACGTTCCTCCAGGACCCTGGTGCTACACAAGACACGACATAAGACACGACATAAGACACGACATAAGACACGACATAAGACACGACATAAGGCAACAAGTGCAGACAACAGACAGCACATTCATCCGTCAGAGGGCTGCAGTGTTATGGAAAATGACTATCAGTCCTGATTTTGGGCACTAATATGATGACTTTTATTTTATTATTTTTATTTTATTACATATTAATCATAGAATTACACAGGGCATATTAATTAACAGTAATTTGTGTATATAATTTTAAAGTCCGGCAAGCATTACAACAGCAACTGGCCTTAAAATATATATACCAGTACAAATGTAAATTTGAATGGATGAGATTATGAATTTTTAAAATAACTGTCAATAAAAAATGAAAATAAATAGATAATGAAGGACATAACAATAGGAGTTCCCCTGCAGACTTGTTGAAAATTCATGAAATCAGAAGTATAAATGTAAAAATTGTATGTATTAAAACATATAAATGATTTTTTTCTCTATTGTCCTTTCTTAAATAGCACCATGATGTCCTCCTGCGACTGTGTGGAGATGGCCAATGGGAAATTACAAAATTAAAAAGGAATGAAACTCAGGAATTGTTCACCTAACTGAATTATTATTAGTATACATCAGATCCAGAAGAAATATTTTATAAGCCTTGACCTGCAGTCTGAAGAATTTGTATGCACTGCTGCTGTTTTGTATTTGTTGCTTTAATCAGCATTTAACGATGTACCACTGTATGCCTTGTTTTTGTATTTACAAAAAACCTTTTTCTGATGTGAAAAAAAAACAGAAATAAATTGGAAAGAAAATAAAAAACAGTATTTCATGGGGTGAATATTTTCTTTAACCCTTTTGAAAGTAATTTATTTTGAAGGTATCTTAATATAACAAAATAATTTAAACTGTGAATAAATGTTCAATTGGGATAATATCTGGTGATTGATTTGGCCTGTCTCAAATTTCACCATTGTGATAGTGTCTTCCTAAATCAGCTTGATTTTATTGATCATGAGCATATCGTTGCTTTCTCCACACGTTGCCGTTCCATCACCATGTGAGAGATGTAACTGACAGTTACAGACTCGTCTCTGGACTTTTTATTTTTAATTTTCTTTTTCTTGCTGCTAACGGCTGTTTTATATCCATCGGTAATGACTCTATATTTCTGTTGTATTGGCTATATCCAATGTTTGTGAAATGATTCAAATGGATTTCCCCTCTTTTCTCAGCTTCTCGACAAACCTTTTCAGCCTGTCATGTTATGTCATTAATAAAAAGTCCCCCGGCCTTGATCTTTTTCAGAATAAGCTGCTCATACACACTAGTATTTTTCCTGCCTTATTGGGATGTTGACACAGAAGTGTTTGATGTGTTCAGTGTTTCACAGATAAACTGGACAAATGTCTTAAATCTTTTTCAAATAGTCACTTTCATGTAAAACTGATTATTATTCGTCTAAGTGTTTATTTTGCTGAATAGATTTAATAATGAACATGTATTCAAAAACACTTGAAAAGTGGGTGCTATCTGGACCATGGAAATAGTTAAATAATTTAATCGAGAGCAGTTCTGATTAAATCATGGTTAACGTTTTGCATAAAAGCTTATTCTGAATAAATAAAACATGACAATGATGTATGTTTGTAAGTTTGCACCTTTGCTAGCAGGAACAACATATGAATTCATCCTTCATTTGCAGGGCTGTCAACAGAGTGAGCTACACCATCCAGCTAGTTGAATCCTACTGCTTGTATTTCAGACAGTTTTAAATATGAACCAGGCCGACCTGCTGCTGTCAATCAAAGGGGAGACTGCAACATAGGAAATGCCCTTTTACATATACCTTGCAAACAAAGTACAAAGTATTCTTCAAACTTTGGGGTAAATGTAATTCTTGATCTGATTTTTTTTTTTTTCCACATTTTGTTTGGATGTAAAGATGGTAAAAGGTTTTTCGTTAGCTTTCTTTGTTTCTGTCAGATCATAAGGTCCTCAGAGATGCCCAGAAGGAAGTATGCTCTGCTACTGTCAAAGGAAGCATGATGATACAAAGTTAACAAACATAGACTTGCTTTTGTTCAATAATGCCTTAAGGTCAAACAGAGTGTTAGAGCAAGAATTAGCCCAGATGTCACTGTGACGTCTCTGGGTGTCAGAGCAGGCCCTGAATATAAATAAAACCAGAAGTGTGATTGCAACTTGCCCCTTATAATTATATAAGCATATTGATATTATTGATATTATATATATGATTGATTTCATTTGTAACCTAAAGAAAATGCAGCTGTTTTACTGAATGGACATTGCATGATTGAATGGAAAAACAGAAGTGACACCTGATTAGCTGCACTGTTGTATCGGTTATCTGACAGCTGGTGGCCCGTGAAGGGACAGGTTTATTTTAGACAGGAGGCAGGACTCATTTGGAGTGTCAGCCATTTGTCATGCTGGAAGATCGCACAGAAAAAAGAAACTTGTGTAAGCTGCCTGCAGCAAGAGACTGAGGGAAATAACACTGTCCTTAACTGGGTTTCCACACTCTTCTCCTGACTTATATACCAAAACAGTCAAAGGATTTTTCTTTTCAGTGCTGTTTTTGTTTTTTTTTTTGGTTGTTTTCAGTTGATACTGAAATAACTAATAGTTTAATGAAATAGGAAAGCAAGAAGTAAGGTAAGACACTTTTTTTCCCCTCATAGTTTACATAATTATTATAATCAGCCTCATAATTTCTCTTGTGACTTATAATGACATAATTATTAAAAACAATATACCACTCCCTATCATTATCAATACTGAAGAAACATTTTTTATTAGAATAAGATTGGGCCTGTTAAGCATTACTTAAGATTTATAAATAATGAAATTTAAGATGGAAAATGTTGGAAAGGGCATTTAATTTGTACATTGTTCCAGCAAATGTCCCAGTAAGCAGCTGATCCCTGCCTGTTCTACAAATGGCAATATACGGATACAGAGACGTGGCCCAACAGCTGAGGCTATTTTGAGACAGGTCTTGCTGGGGAATGAGGTGGCAAAGATGGCAAATGTCAGATCTAACCTATATATAAAATTGGGTTAGCCCTTATTGTTATAATTATTTGTTAAGCGATATGGATCTTTATTTCTTGCCATTTCCTCTTTTATTCGGGTGTAATAGAGTTACTGTTTGATCAGTTAGCTATTAATATGTGCTTCATTGCATAATATGAAATTCTTTTTTTATATATATATTTACTTACTTGTAATTGGAGATAGTAAGAGAAGATGTGGGGAAGCGGGGGCCTAGTGGTTAGTGGCATTGGAAGATTGTGGGTTCGATTCCCTCACAAGTAGGTTGCCCTGAGGTACCCCTGAGCAAGGTACCGCCCCCGTCACTGCTCCCCGGGCACTTTCAATAGCTGCCCACTGCTGCACGGTGTTTGTGTGCATGGGTTAAAAGCAGAGGTCCAATTTCGTTGTGGTTCGCGCTTGCTGTGCTGTGACCTCGCAATGACAAGGGTTGTCAAAAAAAAAAAAAAAAGATAATAAGTTGATATTTCCTGAAAATGTATATGTTTATGAGCTTTCAGTACAAAGTTCCCATAAAGTTTTCACTTCTAGTAAAAGTTTTGTTCATGCAAAAGAAAGGTTTTATTGTGGTAAACACTGTCAGCATGTAATGAAGCTTTGTGGCTGATATCTTTGCCTTGACTGTCGGGTATTTATATATTGGTACGGCTGGATGTGTAATTAGATTCACGTCAGAGTTTATGATAAACATATTTAAAGTATGCATTAACTGGCCTGAACATGCCATTTTAACAATTGACTGCAGTGTTCCTGAACTGACTAGAATCTTTAACTGGAAGACCTTTGACCCAGTCATCTAGGCCTCAGTTTTATTACTGTTTTTAATATGCCCTTGTGACCCCTTGGGGGAACACCCAGGCACTGTTTTAAGGGCCATTTCATTACTCTATTAGCAAGTCAGATTTAGTAGATGACACCTTGAAGAGGTGAGGGACTAACCCAAATAAACATGGATTCTAGCCGCAGAATATCATTAAGATGTTTATTCTCTAGGCCAAAATTGCAGTTTTTCTTTATGAGCTAGAAGAATAAAATAGTTTCTGTGCCAGCTGATTTGCTTTTTATACTTGTACATGACTGCTGATGTAGCTTCATTACTCTGCAAGCTTTTTAAGCGAGCAACACAAATAGCAACAACAACAAAAAAATGTAGCCTCAGCTCTTATTCTAAACCTGAAGCTTAAAGAAGCATTAACTACATTTACATTATACTAACACTACTCCAAAACAAAAAAACAAATAATAAAAAACTGCATTACAAACCTTTCCTTATTGTCTCTCCTGACCTGTTAGTGTCCACATACAGAATGATGTAGATTAGCTACGTGCTTCCAAATCATGAGGTACAATCAGTGAAGGAAGAAAGGTCCATTGCTCTTGCTGACCTTTTCTACCCGCCCATTTCTTCAAGTGACTTAGCCTATTATACAAATGTAATTGTTTTATACAAAATTCCATATCAAGCACACGAACACAAGAAATGTTTTTATTTAATACATATAGTAGGTAAATCTTAATGTAATGTCATGAACTCAGTCTCCTCATTGATTATGTTTATTCGTTGTTTATACATGTCAAAAACTAGCATTTGCTGAATTTTTCTTTCAGATTAAATTAAAATGTACATCACATAAACTTAGCATGGCCACACTAGCTCTAATGAAGCGATTCATAAACACTGCTTATACTGAAGGACACACTCAATTTTGTTGCCTCTAGTTTCTAGGGGAGGGAGATAAGTTGTCACCTCTTTAAAAAATAAAAACGAGATAATATTTTTTCCACATCCCCACCACTATTCTTGAGATAGCTTGGGATTTAGTGAGAGAAGTGACTGGAGGAAGAAATCTTGGGGGGGGAGAAACACTGGATAACACGAGAGAACATAGTAACATTGCTAAAATATGTCTAATATTAAGAGTGAAGCAGTACAGACAGATTTAACCCTTCCACTAGGAATGCATAAGCCAGTGTATTTTTTGTGCTGGTCCCAAACCTTTATAAATGGGAAGGGTTACATCAGGAAGGGCATCTGGTCTGAAACTTTTGCCAAATCAATAAGTGGAAAACAAATAAAATTTACATATCCAAACAGTCAAGGTAAGTGGTGGTCTAGTGGATGCTTGCCTATGAGGTTGCAGGTTTGAATCCCACCTCCTACCATGATTGGGTTCCTGAGCAAGACCCTTAACCCCAAGTTGCTCCAGGGGGACATATTGAAATTGAAGTGAAAGTGACCATTCTCATCAGCAGGGGGCAGCTATGAAAACGCGCAGGCTACTATGAAAACGCCCAGGGAGCAGTGATGGGATAGTACCTTGCTCAAGGGTCTTGCTCAAGGGTACCTCAGGGCAACCTACTGGTAAGGGGTTTGAACCCACAATCTTCCAATCCTGTGGCCAAATCCCCTAACCACTAGGCCACCGCTGCCTAATGCACATATTGTTCTGAAATAGTAGAGAATGAAAAATCCTTGAGTGAATTAGATAAAGTGATAGAAAGTGCACCCAGGGGAGTGAGTGATTGGAGAGAGTGGTGATTGGTGTGGAATTTAATGGGTGTTGGTGCAGGGAACAGAGTTTTGGAGAAGGTGATGGGTAGTTATGGTTGCAAGAAAAGGAATGTATATGATCAGATGGTTGTGGACTTTTCAAAACAGATGGACATTTTTTGTAATACTTATTTTAAGAAGAGGGTGACGTACAAGAGTAGGGGAAGATGCACACAGGTGGATTATATCCTTTGTAGAAGGGTCAGTCTGATGGAGATTGGAGACTACAAAGTAATGTCAGGGGAGAGCGTAGCCAAGTAATTAATGATACTCACTGTTGGATGAGCCTGCGATGGGCTGGCGACCTGTCCAGGGTGCGTCCCCCGTCCTCGCCCTGTGTGCGCTGGGTTGGACACCAGCACTCCCCCGCGACCCCGTTTGGGACAAGCGGCAGAAAATCGATGGATGGACTGTTGGATGACCTTGCAGATCAAGAACAGGATGAAAGTAAGGGGAAAGCAAAGGATCAACTGGTGGTAGACTGCAAGGTGGAATTCAGGCAGGAGTAAAGAAAGGGGCTGGCAGGAACTGAAGAGTTACTGGGTAACTAATGCAGAAGTGGTAAGAAAGACAGCTAGATAGGTACTTGGTATGCTATCTGGACAAGGAGGATAAGGAGATGGTGGTGGAACCCAGATATTTAGGAGTGTATACAGTAGAAGAGGCTGGCAACGAAGGAGTGAGATAGTTGAGTAAAAAAAATTAATACAAAAATGAGAGAAGAGATTGGATTATATGAGGATAGTGAGTGAACCAGGAAGTACAGCAAATTAGCAAAATGGAAATGAGGGCAGCAATGAAGATGATGTAGAATGGAAAGGCTGTTTATTCAGATGACATACCTGAGGAAGTATGGGGGTATTTAGGAGAGATGGCAGTTGAGCTTCTGAACAGTTTATTTAACACAGTCTTGGAAAGTGAGAGGATACCTGTGGAGAAGTGCTACCGTACCAATTTTCAAGAATAAGGGTGACGCAAAAAGATTATTATTTATAGAGGATTAAAATTTATTAGCCACAGCATTAATTTATGGAAAAGAGTAGTGGAAGCATGGTTAAGAAAAGAGGTGATGATTAGTGAACAGCAGTATGGTTTCATGCCAGCAGTATGGTTCCATTTTGGTATTGTAAGTGGAAGTCATTAGTGGCAGAGAAGTATGTAAGACTGGTACAGGATATGTAGGCTGGCAGTGTGACAGTGGTGAGATCAACAGTAGGAGCCATAGATGCATTTAAAATAGAGGTGGGATTACATCAAGGATCAGCGCTAAACCCCTTATTGTTTGCAGTGGTAACAGACAGGTTGACAGACGAGATTAGACAGGAGTCCCTGTGGACTATAATGTTTGCAGAGGATATTGTGAGTAATGAGAGTAGGGAGCAGCTTGTGGGGGGCAGCGGTGGCCTAGTGGTTAGGGAGTTGCCCCTAACCACTAGGAAGATTGTGGGTTCAATTCCCTCACCAGTAGGTTGACCAAAGTTGGCCAAAGTGTTGCATCTTACAATTTTTCTGGCTACTTTTACTGTTGCAAAGATTGACTATTTATGAAGCAAAGTATTTATTTAGTCACAGTGCTGGATTATCAAGCATCTATTGCCTATTTAAGGTCCTATCACTGCATCTTAAAGAGGCTTTAGTCAGGAATCCAAACCTAAAGCTCAAAAACCTTCATGTTGTTGATTCTGTTGATGTTGATTCTGTGCCATCTAAAGATTCATTTGGGCTTTGAATTTTGGCAGATTAAGATGAAAACTGATTACTAGACATTCTGAGACCTTTAATCTTATTTAACATTGTTGGAAAAATATGTTAAGGTTCTACCCAGACTCTGGGGTCATTAGTCTAATAAAGCTCTATTTTCAGCTAAATTGGATTAATTGCTTCTGTATTTTCTTTTTGCTCAGTTTGGCTTTGTCAATTAACTGTGACAGATATTCAGAATACAAAAATGTAACCTAAAGTATCTGAATGCCATACAAGGCTTTAATACCTGTTGCTATACAGCAGCATTTCTGCACTTCAGTCAGTACCAGTGTACAAATTCTAAGTATTAATTCAGGCTAACTTTACATTGTCAATTACTTTGACAAAGCAATTGAGCAGTTTATATATAATCAAATCTAAAACATAAGCAGAGCAGGTGAAAAATCAGGTGTTGGTCAAAGAGGAAACATACCATGAATTTAGTTATAGTTCTTATTATTCTTTCTATTTAATTATTTATTTTCGGATGAGCAGTACCACTAAAATTCTTTTTGTTTTGTTTTGGCAGAAACCAGAAATGGACCAGAAGTTGTTTGGAGGGGCTCCTCGGTTCCTGACTCGACCCAAAGCTTTCTCACTTTGTGTAGGTAGAGATGCTACCCTAAGCTGCACTGTTGTGGGAAACCCTGTACCTGCTGTCACCTGGGAAAAAGGCAAACTGCATATATCCACAGGAGGACGCTTCAAAACAGTCGAAGATGGGGATGTGTATCGACTTACCATCATTGATCTGAAGGTGGATGACAGCGGGCAGTACATGTGTCGTGCCAAAAACAATGTTGGGGAAGCTTATGCAGCTGTTACTCTGAAGGTGGGCCTTCCAGCTGCAGTAGTAGATCATGCCCCTGTGTTCTCTTTGAAGCCCTCTTCCTCTCGTGTGGGTTTAGGGGATGATGTTATTTTCTACTGTCGTGTGACAGGCCACCCTGATCCCAGCTTTGAATGGGAGAAGGATGGACGTTATCTGTCTGAGATGAATCGCATCAAGATCACATCAGACAGTGAATCTAGCTCTTTGCAGATTCAGAATGCAAGGAGTATGGACAGTGGCACCTATACCTGCCGGGCTCATAACTCTATTGGCCGCTCCCAGGCTGCTGCTATTCTGGTGGTGGACTTGCAGGACCCACGGCTTCTCAACGTTGACAAAAGTACCTCCCTCCTCTCTCACATGCAGAAGCGCAAAGAGGAGATGTGCAAGGACATCTCCCTTTTCCGCATGTCTGACAGCTCCTCCCTGTACTCTTCAGCCACATCAAAGACAGTGGAGGATCTCAGCAGCATGCGGCTTGCCACTGATCAAGATCAGCGAGTCTCAGCTTTGACTAGAAAGTTGCCCAAAGGTGTCTTCACTAGAACTTGCATGGTGACAGAAGGCAAACATGCAAAGCTCAGCTGCTTCGTCACAGGCCACCCCAAACCTCAGATCATCTGGAGGAAGGATGGTGTAAACATCATAGAGGGTCGTAGGCATATCATGTATGAGGACCAAGCAGAAAACTTCATTCTAAAAGTCCTTTACTGCAAACAGAGTGACAATGGCCTGTACACCTGCAATGCATCCAACATGGCAGGACAGACCTACAGTGCTGTGTTAGTGACTGTAAAAGGTAAGCAAGCAAGGTAAACAGTGATAGTCAACATGTGATTTCTATATTACATTACTTATGTTTTTTATGCTTGTTCACAGGTGGTTCAGGCCTCCTTTAACTTGTTTTCTAATGAATAAGCCATTGTTTTATTCAAAGACAATGCCATACCAGCTTAGAGATATAAAAATGACATGACACACATGCCCTCTTTCTTTGAACATCATTAAACTTGAATAGCAAATGAAAGTGGTTGTTGACCTAGGTAAATGGCAGGATAAAAAATATATATATATATTAAGGCTTCTTCACTATATGGGCGGTACTATATGTATTCCTATTGTTTATATTGGGCAGTGGTGGCTTAGTGGTAAGAGCGTTGGCCACATGATCGGAGGATCGGGGGTTTGAACCCCTTCCCATTGGGTTGCCCTGAGGTACCCTTGAGCAAGGTGCCGTCCCCGTCTCGCTCCTCCCTGCGATGGGCTGGCGACCTGTCCAGGGTGTGTCCCCCTGTCCTGTGCGCTGGGTTGGACACCAGCACTCCCCTACGACCCTGTTTGGGACAAGTGGCAGAAAATGGATGGATGGATGGATGGATGTTTATGTTTTCAAGGATTGATAGGAACCAGGATATATGCTTAAATCAGATCTAAAATACTGCCTTCAGTTGATATGGGCTCGGAGAAAAACATTTGTAACTAGAACAATTTGGGACATAAATATCAAAACACCATAAACACATTCCCATTTTAAAAAGCTCATTTCTGTTCACTGGTGAGCTTCTTCTGGTCACTAGAGCATGTATCTTCTTTTAATCTCAAAATATAATTGGGCTATGGATATTTTCAAGCATAGTCTTAACATGGTGGAATGCTAGCATTGGTCTTAAGGGTGGTTTCATGTTTATTGGTATTTTTGGTGTTTGCAGATGTTTAGGATGGTTACTAATGACTTGAGGTGAGACACTATTACACAGGTGAAAGTGAAACAAAATGTTGCCTAGTGACTTCTCTCACTAATGCTAATGCTTCCTAGAATGGACATATAACAGACTGTCTGGCCATTAGCAAAATCATAGCTGTGCTACTAAGTTTAGTTTGGTACGTTTAACTGTGATTCAGTAGGTGTGTTAAATAGAGGTCACATGAACTCACCACTGAAGTTAATGCCAGCCAGAAGGCCCAAACACCAGAGTGTAAATAAAGATTAATTGACAAAGAAAGTGCTTTCCAGCAATGTTTCAAATAAAAAATATATTGTAAACATAAAAATTGTTTAACCCCTAGAAATTGCACTTTACTGTTGACACTAGTAGCAGCATGATGTTAAATTCAACAGTGTCTATCAGTTTAGCTCAAAATAATCACACACAGAGAGATTCTGTCAGTACGGATTCTAAATTTTCAGTCACCAAACTTTCAGTTAACTTTCAGTGACTCCTTTTTATACGGACATATACTGACTTATCCTGACAATATTTACACTATTTTTTTTTTTTGGATAAATGTATATTTATAAAATACATTTATATATAAAAGAGTAATTTCATATAGTAACACAAGTTGCTGTATTTGTTGTTCTAGAGCCAAAGGTGCCTTTTAAGAAGAAGCTTCAGGATGTGGAGGTGAAGGAGAAAGAGACAGCCATGTTGCAGTGTGAGGTGCCAGTTTCATCAACACACACCAGTTGGTTCATGGAGGAGACTCGCTTGGAACAGAATGCAAAGTACCGCATGGATGAGGAGGGCACACTCCGTTGCCTCACCATTCATAATGTCACAACCAACGATGATGCTGTCTACATCTGTGAGATGAAGGAGGGAAGCCGAACTGTGGCTGAGCTTACTGTTTTGGGTACAGTTCTGAGAACAGATATTATATAATATGAATCATGCTTGTTCTGATCTGTGTAACTACTTTTTACTCTAAGTATGACTATTTGTTCTAAAAAGAAAGCCTTTATGTACATTTTCAGGCAACATCACCAAGAAGCTGCCTAGGAGAACAGTTGTGCCTGTGAGTGATACTGTGATCTTCTGTGTGGAGCTTGAGTACCCTGTGGATGATGCTTACTGGACCAGAAATGGAGAAAAGCTGAAGGAGGATTCCAGAGCAACAACAGCCCACACACTTAAGCAATACACCCTCACAATCCGTGACTGCACCACAGAGGACTCAGGCGAGGTGGCCTTCATTGCCCGAGACTGCAAGACCTCCACCCGATTCTCTGTTACTGGTGAGAAAAAAGTTGCAACATATAATTTTGTTGAGAGGAGCAAGCATTTTTTTGTGCAGCACATAATCAGTAGATATGTGCCATGTTCTTGGTTAAGGTGGGGTGGTCTAGTGGTACTTGCCTATGGACCTATAGCTCAAGAGGTCCCAGGTTTGAATCCCACCTCTGGCACTATCACCACTGGGTCCCTGGGCAAGACCCTTAACCCTGGGTTGCTCCAGGGGGGCTGTCCCTGTAATTAGGACATGGAAATCGCTCTGGATAAGAGCGTCTGCTAAATGCCGCAAATGTAAATGTAATGTTCTTAGAACACTGAATCTGCTAGATGCTGAGGAACTATATACATCAATACCTAAAGCTTAAGTGTCTGAAAAGTAGTATCTCAGATCATTAAAAAAATAAGCATTTTGCACAATTTGCTGTATGCAGAGCAAAGTTAGCTACAACATAAAATCCCTCTGAATTTTAACTTTAAACTTTTAACTTAAATACTTTAAACATTTACAATATTCTATGTATTCAGTAGATATTCTGGGCTCCTTACTAATCATTGCAGTTTAAATGCAGTGCATACAGTTAGTTTTCAGACCCTCTACATTTTATGGCTATCTTTCTTTAAATAAACACATCAGTAATAAAATTAGAAATTTGCAGGTCTTTGCCAAATCATGCTTTTCTAATACTGTGTGAAAGGAGCAAAAACAGCATCTTGGTTTTCAGCTCTTTGCTAGTTGACATAATTTCATAAAGAACTTTAGTCACTACAGCTAAAATATTGTTTTAATCCCTCTCAGCACCAAGGAAACATCCTCCAGATCCTCCAGTTAACCCATATGTTTGTAACAAGACGGACACCTCCATCACTTTATTTTGGTCACGACCAGAAAGTGAACGACCAGTTCCCATCAATGGCTATATTCTGGAGAGAAAGAAGGTGGGAGCTCAGACTTGGGTTAGAATCACGGGAATGGACATTTTGTCTAGCACTGAATACACTATCAATAATATTACTGAGGAGGGGAGCTACCAGTTCCGTATTTCTGCCATCAATGACTTTGGTCAAAGTGCCTTTCTAGAGGTACCTGGAACATTTTGCCTTGGTAAGTGGACTTTATGTACTTTATTAACCATTTTGCTACTGTTTTTAAATGTAAAGTTTATATATCTGTATCTAAAGAGTTTTTAGATGGTTTTACAGGGTACTTTTCTAGGAAAGAAAAATTGAAAAAGCAAAGTAAAATGGAGAGAAGTGTTTTCCTGTGTCACTGTATGCTATGCTGACTGAAAAAAAAAATTGTTTACAGTTTAGATTTTAGATATTACAGTCATGTGAAAAAATGAGCACACCCTATGAAAGCTTGTTTGTTTTTGTAACATTTTTTGACATATGTATATTTAAACTCAATTTTAACAATACTGAGAGATTCAAGAAATATAACTAAACATTTAAAACTGAAGAAAAGACTTTTTTTAAATTTAATTGTAATTTTTTAATGTAATTGTAAATGTAATTCTACAAAAATGCGATTTCTAGAGTAAATTAAGACACCCCCACCTTTATTCCCAATTAAAATGGCTCAAATCACACACAGATATAGCACATCAGGTGCACATAATTAGAACATTGTTACTCAGCATTTTTAAGGAGGTTTGCTTTATTAAAACCTCAGACATTTAGTTTGGTGCTCCTGTTGAGGTGAGAGTGAACAACATGGTGAGATCAAAAGAGCTGTCTGAGGCCTTCAGAAAGAAGATTGTAGCAGCTTATAAGTCTGGTAAGGGATTCAAAAAGAATCTGCAATCAGACATTCCACTATCTGGAAAATATTCCACAAGTGGAGGACTTCCAAAATAACTGCCAGCATGCCCAGGTCTGGCCGTCCAAGCAAGTTCACCCCGAGAGCAGACCGAAAGATGCTAAAAGAAGTCTCCAAAAATCCTAAAATGTCATCACTGGACCTACAGCAGGCGGTTGCTACTGTTGATGTGAAAGTGCCTCTACAATCAGAAAGAGACTGCACAACTTGAACTTGCATGGGAGGTGTGCAAGGAATAAACCTTTGCTCTCTAAGAGATGCATCAAAGCCAGACTGAAGTTTGCCAGAGAGAACGTAAACAGAGTCTTCTGGAATAATGTTATTTGGACAGATGAGTTTGAAATTTAATTATTTGGACATCAGAACCGAGGACATGTCTGGCGTAAACCAAATACAGCATTCCAGGAAAAGAACCTCATACCAGCTGTGAAGCATTGTGCTGGAAGTGTCCTTTTTGGGGAGGCTTTGGGCTGGACCTTGGCAGCTCACCATCACAGAATCCACCATGATTTCTACAATGTATCAGAGGGTTCTTGAGGAACATGTGAGACCATCTGTAAGAAGAATAAAGCTGAAGCAGTAATGGACTCTGCAACATGACAATGACCCAAAACATACCAATAAATCTACCAAGGACCTCACTTAAGAACTGGCTGAAAACTAAGAAATGGAGAGGCCTGGAGTGGCCGAGTCAAAGCCCAGATCTTAAACCCATTGAGATGCTGTGGGGTGACTTGAAATAGGATGTACATGTGAGAACCCCCTCAAACATCTTACAGCTTAAAGAATTCTGTATTGAAGAAAGGGGCAAACTTTCCTCAGACCGATGTCAGAGACTGGTAGAAGCTACAAGAAGCGTCTTACTGTGGTTATTTCAGCCAAAAGGGGTAACACTAGCTATTAGGGGGTAGGTTCTCCTAATATTTTCATCAGTTAGTATACACATTTTTGTTGATATATTTTGATTAATGAATAAATCAAGGTTATGTTTGTTGTTTACCTGCAATTAAATCACTTTCATTCCAGAGATAAATAAAAACAAGATTAGACATCGATATGTGAACATTTGTTAGTAAAGAACTGAATGTTTATTTTTTTCACATGACTGTATAAGTGCCTGAAGGTTTTTTTTTGTTGTTTTTGTTTTTTAAAATGGAAGAAAAGATAGTGTAGAAAGGTATAAGTGTAGAGTTACATAGGTCTCAAAGTATGTCTACCTCTTCTCTTGAGGAGAGAAGGTTCAAGGAGGTTCAGCTGGGTAGCCTGGGTGGGGAGGAATGGGTGGATTCTTCAGATATTGTAGAGGAGGAGTCTGCAAGACCTAGAAAGATTTATAGCATGAGAGGAGAAAGAGAGCTCATCATTCAATGAGAGACCAAGATGTTTTGAAAGGCAAGGTCAAGTCTTGGTGATGGTTTGCCTTCAATGTAGAGAAGCTCAGTCTTGCTGGGATTTAGCTGGAGTTGATGAAAAGTCACCCATGAAGATATTTCAGCCAAGCAGTTTGTGTTTTGGGCTGAAATCTGTTGATTGGAGGGAAAAGAGAGGATTTGTTGAGTACCATCTGTATAACAATGATAGGGAAAGCCATGAAAGGCTATGAGATACCGTAGAGATCCAGTGTATAAAGAAAACAGAATGGGACCAAAGATAAAGTCTTGGGAAACACCAGTTGTCAGGCCTTGTGGAGCAGACTGATGGCCTTGTTATGACACTTTATATTGCCAGTAGGGAAGAAGATCTGATGACATCTCCTGAAGCAGAGTTGATGGGATGGTACCAAGCAGAGAGGTGGTTGGATTGCTTGACATTAGGAAAATCCTCCAGTGAGAGTGATGAGAAGCCAAGGAGCTGAGGGTCTTGAGATGGTTGCGGCTGGACTGGTGGTTTGTCAGAAAGAAGGACTGTCTAATTGCTTCAATTATTCTTCAGTTTTCTCATTGAAGAAAGAAGCAAAATCTTCTGGAGAGAGAGCTGAAAATACAGGAGAAAATGGTGATTTAAGTAGAGATGAAAAGGTAGCAAAGGTTTACAAGGATCAGTTACTGATTTGCAGGTGGCTTTACATATAAGGGAGTACAGGAATTATGCCTTTAATTTAATGTTAGATTATTATTAGAAATGCCAGTCACATCTATTTTCAGTTAAACTTTTTTTCAGAGATATGGGTCAGGTTCTTTCATAGGACATTCTCAAAAGAACACTGTAAATATAATTGTAGATTACATTCTAATCTCCTGATTGTGATGTGGCTTTGCTTTCTGTCTTCATTAAGAGCCCATGGCATCAGTGAAAAGTGGCCTGTTGAATTGCACTGCCTTCTCTGGAGAAGAAGTTTCCTTCACTGTGGAGCTCTCTGCTGTGTGCTCTGGTGTTTGGTCCCTGAATGGCAGAGTTTTACGCAGTGGAGTAGATTACCTCATCACTCGCACAAAGACCGTTCACACGCTCCTTATTCGAGAGGTTACCACAGCACTGGATGATGCTCAGATCAAATTTGTGGGTGGAGGATCAGAGACTACATGCACTCTCAGTGTAAAGCGTAAGAAGATATCATTGGGATGGGTCACATGATATTTTTTTCTATACAAGCTTGCAAGGGAAGGTTTTTTTGTCAGTTTGGGGAAAAATACATTTTTATACCCATATTTTCAAATACACTTGCTGAGAAACCATGGTTGCTGTTAGTTTGTGAACAATAGACTAATATTATAAATCTTAAAAAAAAGAAAAATCTTAAAACCTCACAACAATCTGACAGAATTACAGGAAATTATTCAATGCAATAAATTTATTTAAATACCATATTTTATTGTTTTGGTACAAATCAGAAAGCATGCACTATATAACTATATGTATGTCTATATTTTAAAATTGTTATAATTAGTTATAATTGACAATAACAGTGAATTTCAAAAATACCGGTGCTTTTTTTGCTCTCTTAGATGAAACAAATATTGCCATATGTAATATTTTACATTGTTTATGAATGTTATAAATAGAGTACTTTCATATATAATAAGACATTTTATATTTCTTATTTCTCACCCTTTCAGCTGCTCTTGCTTGTTTCACCAAAAAATATTCTGATGCAGAAACATTCACATTCAGTGCTCATTCCTCTGCCCAGCTGCACACAGAGGTATCAGATGCCAGGATCCAGGTGAGAACTTTTTGTTTTCTCTTAATGGAATTTGATCATTTGATCAAAGAAAGGTAGACACCAAAATCACTGTCTATTCAGATTAGAAACTATGTAATTATTGAAATTTTACTTTCAGGCCATTACTCTGTTTTGAACAGTTTTATTTGCATACATCAGAATGTTTCTGCATTGTAAAATCAAAACAGTTTTAAACCCTTACTGCATAAGGAGAAAATGCACATTATTGTACATTTTGTTTGGAGTTTTTCATCCTCCTTTGTCAGAATTTCACCCTGATATATTTATAGTGCTATATTAAACAAGGGCATCTAGAAGCCTGTGGCTGGAAGGTGTTCAAGGCTGTTTCCTCATCATAGAGCATGCAGGTGATAAAATTTTAGTGCAGACCAAATTTGATTGCTCATTGAGTGATTCTGAGTTTTTATATAGGAAACAGAATTCTAATGTAAATAATTAATTTTACTTCGGTCAACTGAAACTAAAATCTGTAAAGTACATAAAATTAGTTCAAATTAAATATATAAACCTTTAAATGAGGTCCTAATGTAGAAGAAATTATCTATTTTTCCCCCAAAAATTCTTTGTAAATAGCTTTCATTCAGTAACCAGTGTTCTGCATGTGTTGTAGGTTTCCTGGATGAGGAATGGCAAGGAACTGAAAATGGGCAAGAAATATGAGTCCTCAAGTGTGGAACGTAATCGCACCCTTATCATTCACGATGTGACCAAAGATGATGCAGGAATATATATGTGTGTTTGTGATGGCGATACCATGTCCATCCACCTCGCTGTCAAAGGTAATTCATGTTTCTATCTATACTCAAATAGACACAATCACTGATCTCTGTTCTGAGGATGGAAATGAGAGAAAAGGAGACAATAAGACATTCGTTTTTGTCACAGTATGAATAACCAAAATAATAAAGGTCTATGGACCACTAAGTATTTGTCATAGAATGAAAGCTTACCTCTTTATACCCCTTTGTTCCAACTCAAAAAAAATATATATATATATGATTTGATTGTAACTAGACTGAGTTCTAAAATTGAGCTCACTAAACTAAAGTACAGTGGCAAATGCATATAACTTGTTGTACTCAATAAGAATGGGTTTTCTGTTTTTCATTGTGGTTGTTGTTAATCAGACACATTAGAACATCAAATTACCACCGGAAGGCCTTGCAATTAGTAATAAAGCTACTGTAAATGTACTATGCTGAGAAAAAATTATACTAAAAGATTTTCTGTGTTTAGTGTTTCTTCCCAAATAAAATGTCTGTTTCACTTCATTTATTCTGCAAACCTTTTGCTTCCATTACAGAGACAAATAAAGGGAAATATGTAAAACTCTCAATATAGCAAATAAAGCATTATACTACTTAAAATACTTTAAATGCATTGCCCAAAATTCCTTAATATTCATGAAAATATTTTCATTAAGAATGTAAAGAGAAATTGTGGTAATGTGGTTGTTTGTTAATGCCCCTTTCTTTTTTTGACAGAGGAACCAGTGCAGTTTGTTAAAAAGCCCAGGACTCAACCCCAGGAGGCTTCTCCTCTATTGGGTGATGTGGTGCTCATCTGTGAGGTGACATCTCCTAGAACTACTGTTGTGTGGAAGAAAGAGCAAAAAGAAATAGTGGAGGACAAGAGAACGACCTTTGTGTCCCAGGGGACGCAGAGAAAACTGGTTATCAAAGGAGCCAAACAGAGCGATGAAGGACACTATTCATGTGAGACGGAAGAAGACAAGATCACATTCCAGGTCAAAATAAAAGGTAAAACTGCCACTAATTGGTCTGAAAATAAAAACACATGAATAGAACTCATATGTTGCCAAAAACACGGCAAACCCATATGTGAGAGTGGTGAGGTTCAAGCAATCAACAGAGCTGGTCCAGTTTATAAAATGTTTGGTTATGTTAATGTACATTTTTACTTTAACATCACATATTTAGTCACCCCCAACTTAAATTGGACAGACAAATATGGCAGGAAAAATTATTTCCTGAAAATACCAACATCATTCAGTTGATAGGACATTCACCAATATCTATAGATTATGTTTTCTGTAAACTAAAGGTAATAATCTTCATTTCTCTACAACTTTCTACACAGAAACTTAGGGTGCTTTTATCAATATGGACTCTTATAGAATTCGTGTTGATGAAATATATACGATCATGCCAACATGCTAGGGGGATGCCTTGCCATTATTAAACACTTGATGTGGTACCCTGAGAGTAAATAAAGTCCAGATACATA
The DNA here is from genome assembly GCA_017165825.1 of Hepsetus odoe. Taxonomy (NCBI): domain Eukaryota; kingdom Metazoa; phylum Chordata; class Actinopteri; order Characiformes; family Hepsetidae; genus Hepsetus; species Hepsetus odoe. The sequence goes on along the minus strand of CM029377.1, from coordinate 18,538,233 downwards.
ACAGAAAGAAATAAAGGCAGAAGATGGAAAAAAAAAAAAAAAAAAAAACTTGTAAATTTAACTTACCAGGCAGGACAACAAAGATACATACAAAGTGTCATGAGTGAATGAGTGCAAAAAATGATCTAATAAAAGTTGTACAGAATGACATGGAAAAAGTCTCTCTTAACTGGAATGCTAGAATATGTGTGCAGTGATGGTTTGGGGTTTGTGATCAGTCTGTAGTGGATGTTTAAACCATCTGATGGATTTCATGTCAGGTTCAAAAAAGCCCAATTAAAATGACCAAATAGTAAATAGTCTAACTTGACACTAGAACCAACACACGATGCTAGAGAGTATGTCTGTGAAGCTTGAAATCAGAAGCTGGTGTTTAGAATTCAGGTGGCAGGTATGGTGCAATGTGTTTTTCTTTTACTTGTCTTTAGCAGTAAGCATAGTTCACACACAAAATAAATACTAACAGAATCATAAAAAAATAAATTTTTTATATATATATTTTCAGTAAAGTCACTGTTCCATTTTTTCAGTGTCAAAAATGTCTCAAATGAGCTAATTCAGTACTAAATTTGTAGTTGTTCTGTTTTAATAATTTTGTTCTATCCTTTGTTCTGTGTAGTCAATTTATGCACACCATGTTCTTGCAATATCTCTGAAGTAGCAGAATATTAATTAATCTGTATTTTGTAAAATTTTCTGTTTAGAGAGTAAAACAGCATTCTCCAACAAGGACTCCTATCAGAGAGAAGTGAATGTATCTGCCTCTCAGAATGCTACTCTGAGCTGTGAAGTTTCTGACATGAACACTGAGGTGAAATGGTATAAAGATGGCAAGCAGCTGAGCTCCAGCAGATCTGTTCACATGGAGACTAAGGGCAAGAGCCGCCAATTGGTGATAGACAGTGTGGAGAAGAAAGATGCTGGAGAGTACACCTGTGAAGCTGGGAAGGAGAAGCTCCTATTCAAAGTTCTGGTAGCAGGTAATTTTTGTTGGTTGGTTTTATTCCATATTAAATTTGATGTCATTAACCCAGCCACTAGGGATGCACAAGCCAGTGTATTTCTTCGTGCCGGTCCCAAGCCCGGGTAAATGGGGAGGGTTACGCCAGGAAGGGCATCCAGTGTAAAACTTTGCCAAATCAATATGCGGACAACGAAACAGACTTCCATAACGGAACAGTCGAGGCTCGGGTTAACAACGACTGCCACCTGTTAGCCTACAGGGTGCTGGTGGAAACTTGACTACTGTTGGCCCGAGGGGAAGAAGAAGAAGAGGAGGAAGGCATGTCCAGAGGGAGGAGGAGAGAAAGAAGAGGAGAGTGGAAGTGAGGGTAGGAACTTTGAATGTTGGCAGCATGACTGGTAAAGGTAGAGAATTAGCTGATGTGATGGAGAGAAGAAAGGTTGACATTTTGTGCGTGCAAGAGACTAGATGGAAGGGTAGTAAGGCCAGGTGTATTGGAGGAGGGTTTAAACTGTTCTACCATGGTGTGGATAGAAGGAGGAATGGAGTAGGCATTATCCTAAAGGAAGTATATGTGAAGAGTGTTTTGGAGGTAAAGAGGATGTCAGGGAGGGTGATGAGTTTGAAGCTGCAAGTTGAAAGTTTTATAATGAATGTTGTTAGTGCTTATGCTCCACAAGTTTGTTGTGAGATGGAAGAGAAAGAAGAATTCTGGAGTGAGTTAGATGAAGTGATAGAGAGTGTACCCAAGGGAGAGAGAGTGTTGATTGGTGCAGATTTTAATGGTCATGTTGGTAAAGGGAACAGAGGTGATGAGGAGGTGATGGGTAGGCATTGTGTCAAGGACAGAAATGCTGAAGGTCAGATGGTTGTAGATTTTGCGAAAAGGATGGAAATGGCTGTAGTTAATACTTATTTTAAGAAGAAGGAGGACCACAGGGTGACATATACAAGTGGAGGAAGATGCTCACAGGTAGATTATATTCTTTGCAGGAGGGCCAGTCTGAAGGAGATTTGGAGACTGCAAAGTAGTGACAGGGGAGAGTGTAGCTAAACAGCATAGGATGGTGGTCTGTAGGATGACCTTGGAGGTCAAGAAGAGGAGGAAAGTGAGGGCAGAGCCGAGGATCAAATGGTGGAAGCTGAAGTAGGAGGACTGCAAGGTGGAATTCAGGCAGGAGTTAACTTGGGCACTAGGAGGTGTTGAAGAGCTACCGGATTGCTGGGAAACTACTACAGAAGTGATAAGGCAGATGGCTAGAAATATACTTGGTGTAACATCTGGAAGGAAGAAGCAGGATAAGGAAACCTGGTGGTGGAACCAAGAAGTCCAGGAGTGTATTCAAAAGAAGAGGGAGGCAAAGAACACATCGGACAGTCAGAGAGATGAAGAAAGTAGACAGGTGTACAAGGAGATTAACCGCAGGGCAAAGAAAGCAGTGGCGAAGGCCAAAGATAAGGTGTTTGGTGAATTGTACGAGAGTTTGGACAGTAAAGAGGGAGAAAAGGACCTTTATCAAATTGTCAAGACAGAGAGACAGATCTGGGAAAGATGTGCAGCAGGTCAGGGCGATTCAAGATAGAAATGGAAACATACTCACAGGTAAACAGAGCGTGTCGAGCAGATGGAAGGAATACTTTGAGGGGCTGATGTATGAAGAAAAGGAGAGAGAGAGAAGATTGGATGATGTGAGGAGAGTGAACCAGGAAATGCAGCAAATAAACAAGATGGAAGTAAGGGCAGCGATGAAGAGGATAGGGAATGGAAAAGCTGGTGGACTGGATGACATAACAGTGGAAGCATGGAGGTGTTTAGGAGAGATGGCAGTCGAGTTTCTGAACAGATTGTTTAACACAATCTTGGAAAGTGAGAGGATACCTGAGGAGTGGAGACGAAGTGTACTGGTACAGATTTTCAAGAATAAGGGTGATGCACAGAGCTGTAGTAACTATAGAGGGATAAAGTTGATCAGCCACACCATGAAGTTATGGGAAAGAGTAGTGGAAGCTAGGTTAAGAAAAGAGGTGAGGATTAATGTACAGCAGTATGGTTTAATGCTGAGAAAGAGCACTACAGATGCAATGTTTGCTCTGAGGGTACAGAGAAGTACAGAGAAGGTCAGAAGCGTTTAAGGCCTTTAAGGACTTGGAGAATACATTTGACAGGATGCCTAGAGAGGAGTTGTGGTTTTGTATGAGGATGTCTGGTGTTACAGAGAAGTATGTGAGAGTAGTTCAGGATATGTTTGATGGCAGTGTAACAGTGGTGAGATCTGCAGTGGGAGTGACGGATGCATTTAAGGTAGATGTTGGATTACATCAAGGATCAGCACTGAGCCCATTCTTGTTTGCAATAGTAATGGACTGGCTGAAGGACGAGGTTAGACAGGAGTCTCCGTGGACGATGATGTTTGCTGATTATACTGTAATCTGCAGTCAGAGTAGGGAGCAGCTTGAGGAGAACCTGGAGAGATGGAGGATCTGCTCTAGAGAGGAGAGTAATGAAAGTGAGTAGGGCAAAGACAGAATACATGAGTGTGAGTGAAAGGGAGGAAAGTGGTGTGGTTAGGATGGAGGGAGTAGAGGTGACAAAGGTGGAGGAGTTTAAATACTTGGGATCAACAGTTCAGAGTAATGGCGAGTGTGGAAGAGAGGTGAAGAAGAGAGTGAAGGCAAGTTGGAAAGGGTGGAGAAGAGTGGCTGGAGTGATTTGTGACAGATGGGTACCAGCTAGAGTAAAAGGGAAGGTTTACAGGACAGTAGTAAGACCAGCTTTCTCCTGTACTTGTTCCTCTTTCTTTATATCTCTATATTTTTATATTTTTTTTTCTATTGCTTTTCTGTTCATCTGTCACTTTCATAAGAGCCCTGTAACGCCCAAATTTCCCATTCGTGGGATAATAAAAGATTGCTCTACTCTACTTACTCTACTCTACTCTATGTTGTATGGGTTGATGACGGTGGCACTGACAGAAAGATAGGAGATGGAGCTGGAGGAGTTAAAGATGCTGAGATCTTTGTTGGATGTGACGGGGATGGACAGGATTAGAAATGGGTATATTAGAGGGACAGCTCAGGTTAGACGTCTTGGAGACAAGGTTAGAGAAGCAAGGTTGCATTGGTTTGGACATGTGCAGAGGAGAGACGAGGATTATATTGGAAGGAGGATGTTAAAGATGGAGCTGCCAGGAAAGAGGAGAAGAGGAAGACCAAAGAAGACGTTTATGGACGTGGTGAGAGAGGACATGTAGGTGATCGGTTTGAAACAGGAAGATGCAGAGGACCGTAAGAAATGGAGACAGTTGATCCGCTGTGGCGACCCCCAAACGGGAGCAGCCGGAAGAAAAAGAAGATTAAATTTGATGTCATTATCACTAGTAATCTATTGGATCAATGTTGATCACATTTATTGTTTTGCTTCAAAGCCAAAAAAGAGGCAGATGTTCTATGTTAACGTTCCAAGTGCCAGATGTATTGTTTGGTTACAGTATGCAAAACTGTGACTTGAGAGTTTAACAATTGTCACTATTTTAGCACAACAGCTACTTATGAGTTTCACTTTGTCCTTCTGATTATCTACTATTTTCTTCCATAGATGTCTCTGCAATGTTTCAGAAGAAGTATGTAACTAAAGATGCTGTGGTAGTGCAAGAAGGTGAAAACATTACATTAACTACTGAGGTGACATCAGAAGATGCTAATGTTAGTTGGTACAGAGATGGAGTACAGCTGAAAGAAGGTGATAGGTATGAAATGAAGAAAGAAGGTCTCTCTCGTTGCCTTATTGTTAAATCATCTGCAGCAATGGATAGTGGCATTTATGTGTGTCAACTCGCTGATGATAAGATGGAATTTAACGTTAAAATAAAAGGTGAGGAACAAATAGCAATGCTCATGCATACAAATGAGTTTTTCTTGCATTTCTTTTTGATGACTTTTTCTCTGTTGCCCTGCTGCCCCACAGAGGTACCTCTAAAGTTTCTGGTCAAATTGGAGCCAGCATCTGTTGCTCTGGAGGGCACATTAACTTTGTCCTGCAAACTGAATAAAGTCATAGGTGATGTTCTCTGGAGACACAATGGCAAGGAAATTAAGCCTGGTGGCAGGTTTGCCATACATGTTGATGGAGCATACCGTTTACTGACTGTGTCTTATGTGATCAAGGAAGATGAAGGAGTATACACCTGTGAATGCAAAGATGATAAAACCACTGCCAGAATCACAACTAAAGGTGTGTTTAGCAGTGCACCCCCCTAGTTTTGCTCCTTTTAAAACATTAACAAGTAGCAAAGGTTAGCCTTATGATGATCAGTATAACAACCATTTATTTCACACTTAAAATTCAGTAATAACAATAATGTTTTTGAGCATATATATTAAACAGCACATTTTCAGTTTATTTTAAGTGAGCCAACTTTATTTGATGTTATAGCAACTCGCCAGGTGAAGTTCACTTCCAAACTGAGCAATGTGGTTGCAAATGAAGGCAAAGATGCCATTTTTAAATGTTCCATCACCCCTGTGGATGTGAGCGTGAGTTGGCTGTGCAAAGGTGTGCCTGTTTCTCCGGGGCCCAAGTTCAAGATTGATCATGGAGGCACCAGCCATTCTCTCACTATAAATGCAGTCACACCAAAGGATGCTGGAGAAATATGTGTGGATGCTGAAGGCAAAGTGTCTACAGCAACTCTGCAAGTACAACGTAAGACATGCAAATTTGTCTAAAATGGTGTAGTACATATAACTAGAACTGTAATTTTGGGGGTTTTTATTCATTTCTTGGGTTTTTATCTAAAAGCTTAGTCAGGTCAGTTTAAATGTACTGTAGAAACAATGCTGTAAGAGTTATGCAACTCATTTAAGTGAGCATATTTTTAAAATTAATTTGTTATCCTTATGCTTTGGGATAGTTATACCTAACCTGTCTTTTATGGTATTTATCATCTCTATTTTTTCACATTTAAGCAAGTATATAATACAGGTGTGCAATTGGCAGATTATAGTATTGTAGTTTTGCTTTACCTATTGTGCAGGGCCCCCTGTTACCTTCAAAAAGAAACTGGACAATGTAACAGTTCAGGAACAAGACACAGTCCAACTGGAGGTAGAACTAAGCAAGCCATCCAGTGAAGTGAAGTGGATGAAGAATGGTGTGGTTGTACAGTCTGGAGACAATCTGAGAATTCAGGCTGATGGTGTCAAACAAATGCTGATCATCAAGAATGTGACCTATGCTGATCGTGGCCTCTACTCCTGCGAGACCCTAGATGACAAGACTCAAGCCAAACTTATAGTAGAAAGTATGTATTTTATTATTATACATACATTTAAACTGTTGTTACTTTGTACAGCTTCTAATTATGCCAACTTTTAATCTGAAAACTCCCTAGTTCACAGAGCTTCAAAAACTGCATTTTGAAAACTGATACTATTGAATTGAATTTGTTATTCTGTAGACTTTATGTGGCAATGCAAATTTGTATTCCTTTTTCATTTGTGCCACTTAGTGAACAAGATTCAGGTGGTAAAGGGCTTGAAAGAAATAAAGGCCCAAGAAGAAGAGACCATAACTTTGGAAGTGGAACTTAACAAACCTGATGTGGTGGGTTCCTGGAGCAAGGATGGCCAAAAACTGAAAACAGGTCCCAAGGTTCTGATTAATACACTGGGAAATAAGCACTCATTAACCATATCCCAGCTTAAGAAGGAAGATGGTGGCACATTCACTTTCCATACAGAAGGTACCCATACCTCTGGAAAACTCACTGTGACAGGTATGCTATACCTGGAAGAGCCTAGGTTTCAGAGATTTGGTTCAACAGGACTGAGAAAAAAAATATTGTGTTTTGTCTTTTTTGTCTTTTTTTGTCTTTCATTTTGTTAAAAGAACCTCCTGCAAAGATACTCAAACAGCTAGAAGATGTCAAAGTCCCAGAAAAGGACAAAGTCACCTTTCAATGTGAGGTGTCCAGGACAAATGCTGATGTTAAATGGTTTAAGGTAAACAAAATTCATTCAACTCTAAATATTGAAACTGCATTTTTGGCCTAAGCAATGACATTTGATTTCTTGAGTGTAACCACTTCTGACTAGACTGCATATGTGAATTATATTTTTCAGGATGATGAGGAGATTAAACCAGGGAGAAAGTATGGAATGCATTCCCAGGGTCACAAACGTAGTCTTGTCATTCAAAAGTGTACCTATGAAGACCAAGGCCTATACATATTGAAAACAACAGATGACAAAACCTCAGCACAATTGACTGTTCATGGTACAAAATGGTTTATTTACAAATTAACTTTTAAGTACATCTCAGTGATTTTGCCTCTTTTTATTGAAACAAATCATTGAACTTTCAAAACCTTTCATATTATTAAATATTTAAAAAAACTCCTCTAATCTATTATTGATTTTCATCCTCAATGAAACTGTAAGGTCATCTGATCAGAAAGTATTTTTTTAGTTTCTATGCCATTTTTTTTGTGTTTTTTCTTTTTCAGAATCAGCTTTAATATAACCATACTTATTTCCGATTCTCCCACAGGCAGAGATATTAAGATCGTAAAGAAACTGAATGACTTACAGGTAACAGAGAAAGAAAGTGCTGCATTTGTCTGTGAGGTGTCTCATGATGAGGTGGAGGGCCAGTGGTATAAGGATGGGATTAGAATCAGACCTGGGGACAACATTAAGATGAGACAAGAAGGTGAGTCAAGCTTCTAATAGCAACTGAACAACTAAACTAAACAGTTTTTTTTAAATGACAGTCAGTCATGAAAAAACAGTCAGTTTTCTTGCCTTACATGCAATTAGAAATTAGTTGATACATATTTTCAAAATCTTTTTATGATTTCATTTATCTATGATGTCATTTGAATTTGTTGCTGAATCAAAAGTATGATATCGAAAAAAAATGGTATTTAACAACACCTGATTATAGGTGGATATACTGTGGCAGCATGGGGTGACACTTGATACATCATTGGCATCATTTCATTAAACAAAACAGTGTTCATGACTGTATATGTTACCAATGTGGAATTTACATGCACAACCTCATCATCCCTGAAGAATCAAATAACATATATGGCCTAGTCCTGTGCACTATTTTTATCTTTCCCTGGGTTAACTTTTTTTTCTTTGAAATGGAAGCCTCTCCGCTGAGATGTCAAATATATTGTGTAACATTTACTGGACTGACTTTTGCCATTTATACTTTTCAACTATCAGCAGAGGATGTTCTAGATAGTGGGTGGTGGCTTTAGTTTTGATTCATTCTATTTGTGCATCACTGTTATGCTGTAAAAAAAAAAAAAAAAGTCTCTGAATGATCTGCATTTGCTGCATTATTGCAGGTTTACTCTACTCTGTGCCACAAGATTTGCTCAGATGATGAATCAAAAGGACAAACAACATATATTAACATTTGCATAGACAACTATTTGGACTTCTTCTTTCGGTTGCTCCCATTAGGGGTTGCCACAGTAGATCAACCGTCTCCGTTTCTTTCTATCCTCTGCATTTTCCTCCTTCAAACCAACTGTGTGCATGTCCTTTTTCACTAAATTCCCAAGTATATAAATTCCTCCACATTTGTCACCTCTACTCCCTGCATCCTAACCACTCAACCAGTCTCCCTTTTGTTCACACTCACGTTTTCTGTTTTTGTCCTACGCACTTTCATTCCTCTCCTCTCTAAAGCATATCTCCATCTCTCCAGAGCCTCCTGAAGCTGCTCCCTACTCTTCCTACATATCACAATATCAACATTATAGTCCACAGGGACATCCTTTCTAACCTCGTCTGTCAACCTGTCCATTACCATTGAAAACAAGAATGGGCTCGGTGCTGATCCTTGATATAATCCAATCTCTTTTTAAATGCCTCTGTCACTCCCACTGCAGACCTCACCACTGCCACATGGCTCTCATACATAACCTGAACTATTCTGACATACTTCTCTGCCACTTCTCACTTTCTTCATATAATGGCAAAAGTCCTCTCTAGGCACCCTGTCATTTTTCCAAGTCCACAAAGGCACAATACAACTCTTTCAGTACACTTCACCTCCACTCCTCAAACATACTCTGGCTTTCCAAGACTGTGTTAAACCATTCACTACTAACTTCACTACCCCCAGTGTCTGACTCCTGTCTGAATTCCACCTTGCAGTCTTTTTCTTCAGCTTACACCATTCAGTCCTTCAATCTTCCCTCACTTTCCTCCTGTTCTTGACCTTCAACATCATCCTACAGACCACCATCCTATTCTGTTTAACTACATTCTCCCTGTCACTATTTTGCAGTCTCCAATCTCCAGGACAAACTCTTTTTTGAACATTTTAATAATTTGTGTAATTTACGTTGATGACTGAAGGCTGCAGACCTGTTATTGTTTTTATCATGTCATAATAATTACAACAATAATAATAGTTTTGTTGTTGTTGTTGTTGAGAATAGGTTACAGTTAATCCTACAGTTAAAAGTTATTTATTGATAATCTCCAAGACCAAAAAGTTTGTCATTTAAATTTTCCCCTGTCATTTAAAACCTTGTGCAATGAAGTCCCTTGTTTAAAGTAATTATTTGGTGCAGCAGTGGTGTAGTGGTTAGGGATTAGGCCCCAGGATCAGAACATCATGGGTTGGAATCGCAAACTAGTAGGTTGCCTTGAGGCACCTTTGAGCAAGGTACCGTCCCCATCACTGCTCCCTGGGTGCTTTAAATAGCTGACTCCTGCTGCAATGTATGTATATGGGTGAATAGCAGAGGTTGCATGTTGTGTTTCACTGTGTGTTTTGCTGTGTTTCACAGTGGAAAATAGTCACTTTCACTTCACTTAAAATGTTCAACCAAATATTGTGATGATGTAAGTCCAGGATTTGAAGAAAACAAAAAGGCATTTTTTATTAACGTAAAACCATTATTTTCAGCAGGAAGAACATTTGTTCTACTCTTTAAATCAGTGAAGGCTGAGGATGCATCTGAAATCAAGTTTGTGGCTGAGAAGGCAGAATCATCTGCCAAGCTGATGGTCAGAGGTAGGTATTGAATAGTGATTTAAGGTTGTTGCATGTATTTGAATATGTATTAAAAAAGGCTAATAAAGCAATGGTTTTTGCAGAGCTTAACTGTTGTCTAACAATCTCCTTTCAGGTTTTATATGCATATTCATTTATATATTCTAATATTTAAAAAATAAAAGGGCAGGGATAGGGAGTCCAGAAAAGTTTGCTGATTTCCCTGCTTTGACATAGCAAAACCTGAAAATTAAATGCTGGATTGCTGTTTTTGAAAGTGAAAACCACTAAACTGTGCTGGAATATAACTCTGATCTAGTTCTTATTTTAAGGAGCTTATCATTTTTTTAGAGCTGCCAGTCAGATTTGTGAAGAAACTGAGAGATAAAACCGCCATGTACAAGTATCAGGGCCACTTGGAGTGTCAGGTGTCACGGGCCAGTGCCAAGGTCATGTGGTATAAAGAAAAGATGCAGATCAAACCAAGCAAAAAGTATGAAATCTCAAGTGATGACATCTACCGCAAACTTACCATTAATGAAGTGGACTCTGGAGATGAAGCTATGTACACATGTGATGCTATTGATGACAAGACCTCATGTCGGCTTCTAGTCGAAGGTAGAAAGCTATTTTTTTTTCCGGTACATTAGGTTGAATTTGACTGTGCCATCTTGTGCTTATTTAAAACAATTTCTCTAGTTGCCTAATGACCACACATTTATTTTAAGTGAAAGTAATGAGACACTGTGATATCATGACCCCCAGAGCAGGCCATAAACATTGTGAAGGAGCTTAGTCCAGTGGAGGTCACTGAACCTTTCGCGGCTCACTTTGAGGTGGAAATTAGTGTTGAAACGGTCAAGCCAGTCAAGTGGACCCTGAATGGAGAATGCCTAAAGGAAAGCAGTGACATTGAGATGGAGAAAGAAGGGACTATGCATTGCCTTACGTTGAAAAAGACTAAGGCTACAATGTCGGGCTGCGTGCAGTTCACCGCTGGAAAAAGCAAATCTACAGCTCAGCTCACTGTCAAAGGTTAGGGATGTTCCTCTGATTACCTGACAATAGATAACAAGATGAGCAGACATCATTGTGTTTTGTGTAATTTTATTGAATATTTAGAACCAGTTTATAGCCTAAATGGAATACCTTGTACTTTTATGTTTTTTGGGCAAGTGCATGCCTTTTTTCCCATTGTTTTATAATTTCTAATTATTTATAATTTACTTGGCAGAGCTGCTTTAAAAATGGACATGATAGTATCATCTTTGTTCATTTCCATGATAGAAGTGTGAATCTGTTGAGTGCTTTAACAATAACATTGCTTGTAGAACAAAAATCCACTCAAATTATCATGTACTGAGTGAACCCTAAAACTCTTACATGCAGAGCGTCCCATTGAGGTGGTGGAGCCACTCAAAGATTTAACTGGCAAGGAGAAGGGATCCGCCAGGCTTACATGTAAGCTGTCAGCTACTCCTAAAGAAGTGCGCTGGTTTAAAGGTCAGACCTCTCTGGAGGCCTCTGACAAGTACATCATGAATCAAAGTTATGCTGAAGTGCAGCTAATTATCCAGGCCTTGAATGCAGATGATGCTGGGGAGTATCGCTGTCAGGCTGGGGCCTGTGAGAGCAAGGCCACGCTCAGTGTTGAAGGTATATACATATATAAAATCTCTAATGACTTAATTAATTGTCAATTTCATTGGTAACTCACTTGGCTACTAATATAGCAGATAGCAGCAGCACATGTAGCAGCATGTTTACCAATATGTTCATCACTGTTTACAACTAAAATTTAAAATAATCAATTCTTTCACAGTGCGTAAAGTTCAAATCACCAAACACTTGTCAGACCTGGAGGTTGAGGAGGGTGCAGATGTAGTGTTTACATGTGAGGTGAATTATGCTGATGAGGAAGCAGAGTGGTTCCTGAATGACAAGCAGCTTTGTAGTAATGACTTAAACATTATTCAACATATGGATAAGACACATTCTGTCACGCTCAAGAACCTGAAACCTCAGGATGGGGGGAAAATCACCTTCAGCATTAGGGATAAAAAGGAGACTGTCTGCCTAAAAGTGAAAGGTAATTTGAGTTGGAACTATGTTATTGCTTTGAAGTTAAGATGAGAGCAAATTGTTTGGCAAATTTTGTAATTTTGATTTGTTTAATTGTAGAAAAGAAAGCTTTCTTCCTTAAGTTGCTAGATGATGTTATTGGAGAAGAAAAGGGCTCTATAACCCTGAAATGTGAAGCTTCAAAGGCCACCGTGTTTCCTGTTTGGCGAAAAAATGATACTGTCCTCTCTTCAAGCAACAAGTATGAACTTTTACATGATGGCAAGAGCCTGGGACTGACCATCCGTGACGTCACGCATGAGGATGAAGGACAGTACAGCTGCGATCTTGGCACAGATATTTCAAAGTCCATAGTCACAGTAAGAGGTGTGAAAAGATGAAGACTCTTGTTATTTTAACATTTGTGTCCATATAATTTCAAAAGCTACTTTTAAAACCTTTTAAAACTGGCTTCTTTTTATACATATGCTGTTTCTTATATACCACAGACATAAGTATTGGCATTACCAAGCGCTTGAAGTCAGTGGAGGTGAAGGCAGGTGAAAGCTGCATGTTTGAGTGTATCCTTTCCAGAGAAAGCTCGAATGAGTGTTCCTGGAGCCTGAAAGGTCAACATGTTGTTACTGGAGGGCGTTTCCAGATTATCAGTAAAGGGCGCAAGTATACACTGACCATCAGAGGAGTGACCGCATCAGATTCAGGGGAGGTGGTCTTTACGCTTGGGAACTTGAACTCTAGGGCAACATTGTCTGTTGATGGTGAGTTGCTGGGGGCTGCTGCAGAGTCTGACTAGTTTAGGCAGTCTATGCAGATGGTGCACAGTTCAAATTCTCTACCAATCTGAATCACTTTACAGTCAACTTGGGATACTGAGTTATGGCAGCTTCAAATTTAATAGTGTCATGTTTTGTATTTCACCCAGGTGAAGCCCCAACCATCTTCAAGGAGCTACAGGCAGTTAGTGCTGCTACCGGAGAAGATGCTTTATTCTTATGTGAACTCTCTCAACCTGATTTGGAAGTCAGCTGGTTTAAAGATGGCAAATCCATCCGAAAAAGTCAAAAGTATGAGATCACCCATGAGCACAAAGTGATGAAGCTGATTGTCCACAATGTTAATGCTAAGGATTCTGGAGAATACAGCTGTGCTGTCACTGGTGGACTTATCTCAAAGGCGAGGCTGGAGATCAAAGGTGTTTGTTTTTCTAACAAGTGTTCTAAATCTAGATCTCTTTTATCAGATTTTTAATTTATGCATAAGCAACATTTAGGATCTCTGAGTAAATAATTTTATTTGGTGCGATTGTAGAATTTTGTTATATTTACCAATAATGTATGCGTATCTGAATGTCCTATGCATTTTTAGATGCAGTGAACAAAATCACTCGTGAGCTAAAGGATACCAGTGCAAAAGAAGAAGGAACTGTCTATTTAGAATGTGAAACAGCCCAGCAGGCTACCAAAGTCACTTGGTTGAAAGGTGCAAAAGAGATCAAGGAAGGAAGAAAATATCAGATGACACAAAAAGGAACAATCCTGATCCTCGAAGTGAAGGAATTAGAAAAGGATGATAGTGATATATATACATGTGATGTAGGAACTGCCAAAAGTGCTGCAAAACTGACAGTTCAAGGTAAGAGGCCTGTTAACCTGCACTTGAACTATTAAAACCACGAACTATGGTTTATGTATTGCCAATGTATTGCCATTGGATGTTAGTGGGTGCCAATGTTATATTGTTCACTCAACTGTTTTGGCTGTGTACATGGGTGGACACTTGCCTGCTAAACTTAAAAAATCTAAGGTGAAACAAAATGGCTGCTCTCCACTATTAGAAATGCCAGCACTTTGCAAAGCAATAGATGAATTGCTAACATTTTTTAGATTTGATCCTACAAAGCCACACCAGGTATGATTAACCAGCTAACACTTCAAATTCAAGGGCAGTGGTGGCCTAGTGGTTAGGGCGGTGGCCACATGATCGGAGGATCGGGGGTTCGAACCCCTTCCCAATAGGTTGCCCTGAGGTACCCTGGAGCAAGGTCCCCGTCCCGCTCCTCCCTGCGATGGGCTGGCGACCTGTCCAGGGTGCATCCCCCGTCCTCGCCCTGTGTGCGCTGGGTTGGACGCCAGCACTACCCCGTGACCCCGTTTGGGACAAGCAGCAGAAGATGGATGGATGGACTTCAAATTCAAAAGACAAAAAATAACAACAAACAAAAACATGATGAAAAAAGGATGTTGTGATTATGAAAGTAAAACTAGTTGTGTGATGGAGCAGTGGCTAATAGTTCTTCTTAAGTGTAGCCTGCCATGTTTTAATTGCAGTTGAAGAACTAAGAGGTTGTGGAAGACCTCCTGCAATGTGCAAAGTGCAATGAAATAAAAGGAAAAGAGAGTCTAGGATCAGGAGCCAAATATGAAATGATATAGAAGGGCACTACAAGTGCTAATCAAAGATTTAGTGTCTGAAGAAGTGCAGAATACTCTTGTCAGTGTAGAAACCAGAGACCAGTGTAGAGACCTTATCAGACATAGTTGTCAAGGGTTACAGATAAAATATCTCTTTTCATAGTTGTTTATTTGTGTTTTGCTAATTTTTTGTCGCTCACTTTTTCTTGCCATTTGTCTAAAATGTTGATGTATAACCTCAATTAATTGTTTTTTAGCTTTGCCAGTCATTTTTAAGCATAAACTTGAGAACCAAGAATGCACTGAAGGGAACAGTGTTACTCTGCACTGTGAGCTTTCAAAACCTGGAGTGCCCGTGGAATGGAGGAAAGGAGCACAGGTGCTCCAGTCCAAAGGAAAATATCATATCAAACAAACTGGGTCCACTTTGGAGCTTCAAATCACTGATCTGAAACCTGAAGATGCTGGAGACTACACATGCTTGTGTGGAGATCAGACGACCACAGCAAATATAAAGATCAAGGGTAGGAGCTACTGAACTGAATGAACCCTTTATCATTGGTCCTTTTCAAAACAATGAACCACTTTTGACTGATTATTTTCAGTTAGCAGGCTATTTTCAGCCCAGCAGTGACATTAGGGGTTTTAAAACCCAAAGCAATCTCTCTGTGCCTGACATACTAGTAGGAACACAACACACACTCCCATATCTTTAGTGTTTCTATTGTGCTGAGAATCGTCAGTCATTCAAATAATATCAGGTCTTAGGAGTTTGAGTGTAGCTGACAAATTGCACATACCAACAGACGAGCTACAAAGTGTAACTTTATATATTAGGTGTACCTGATAAAATTATTTGTGAACTTTGCCTGTGTGCTTTGAATTGTCAGCCACAAGATCTTCCTTGTCCTTTTGTACAATGTATCTCAAGAATCAACCATTTTTTATTTCTCAGCTTTGCCAGTGATATTCAGACGCAAGCTAGAGAACCAGGTGTGCGATGAGGGCAGCAATGTTACACTGCATTGTGAGCTTTCAAAACCTGGAGTGTTTGTGGAATGGAGAAAAGGAACGCAGGTGCTTCAGTCTGGGGAAAAATACTTTATCAAGCAGATAGGATCCTCTGTGGAGCTAAAAATCACTGATCTGAAATCTCAAGATGCTGGAGAGTATACATGCCTGTGTGGCAATCAGAATACCACAGCGCACTTGAAGATCAAAGGTAGGTGTAATTTTTAACTGTAAGAATTACATTTTTATGCATGTTGTATGAAACATATGCCATACTGTGCATATTCTGCAGAAAACCTGTTTGAACAGAAAATAAGTATCTAAAACAAATGTTCTGTAATGCATTCTGTATCAATTAAAGAGTTAAAGTGGCTGACATGAAAGGGATGTTCTGCTATGGTACTAAATTTTGAGTTTTTCACAATGTTATAGACCTTGTCTCCAGTGCAAATTGGTTCCACAAACAAAACTGGCAGTGATAGAATTAAGTGTAAAAGGCACGTAATTGAGACTAGGTTTTTTTGCACAGTGGGAAATAAAAGGTACAAAAAAAAAAAGGTTTTGGTTTTTAGCTTTGCCGGTTTTGTTCAGGTGTCAACTGCAAATTCATGAGTTTGATGAGGGCATCAGTATTACATGTAATCTAAGCTTTCAAAACCTTAAGTGCCTGTGGAATGGTGGAAAGGATCACAGGTGCTGCAGTCAGGGCGGAAATACTTCATAAAGCAGACAAGATATTTACTGGAGTTGAAAATCACAGATCTTAAACATGAAGATTAACACAAGGGGGCAGCGGTGGGCTAGTGGTTAGGGAGTTGCCCTGCATCGGAAGATTGTGGGTTCGATTCCCACCAGTAGGTTGCCCTGAGGTACCCTTGAGCAAGGTACCATCCCCATCACTGCTTCCCGGGCGATTTCAATAGCTACCCACTGCTGCACTGTGTTTGTGTGCATGGGTTAAATCCAGAGTCCAATTTCATTGTGGTTCATGTGTGCTGTGCTGTGACCTCACAATGATGAGGACTTTCACTTTCACTTCACTGACAAAGATACTGGGGAGTTTACATGCTTGTGTGGAGATCAGAAGAGCTCAGTAAACATTAAGATCAAGGGTACAAATTTTTAGGTTTTTACTAGTACAACTACTAAGTAAAGACTATAGCTACTTTTGTCCATGCCCAATTTATGTTAGTCATCCTCCCCAAAACCCCAGCAACACTACTGTGTCTTTTATACTTAAACAAACATAACACACTTCCAAGCCACCACATGTTTGTTTTACTGCTGTTCAATTATCCAAATAATATCTGGTCAGCTGTTGCCTGTTTTTTTGATGAATGAGGTAGAGTGCATTGAGCAACCATGCATACAAACAGAAGAGCAATAGTAAGTCAGTGGCATATAGTATATATGGTTGGTGTACGATATAATTTACAGATATTGTGTGTGAGTGTTTTGTTTTTTGTGTTTCTTTGTGTTTATGTTGTCCAAATGATCCTTCTGATTTTTAAAAAATATGGCACCCCATCACAAGAATCATTCTTCCCCATATTGTTCCTCAGCTTTACCAGTGATATTCAGGAGTAAGTTGCAAAACAAGGAATGTGATGAGGGCAGCAGTGTTACTCTACACTGTGAGCTTTCAAAACCTGGAGTGCCTGTGGAATGGAGGAAAGGAACTCAGGTGCTCCAGTCAGGGGGAAAGTACTTTATCAATCAAACAGGATCGTCTCTTGAGCTACAAATCACAGATGTAAAACCTGAAAATGCTGGAGAGTATACATGCATGTGCGGAGATCAGAAGACCACAGCGCAACTGAAGGTCAAGGGTATGATTTTTTTTTTTTTTGAGGGAGTAAAAATTTCTTAGAGACAGGTCAGCATTAAATTGGCAAGGAGGACTATTACTACTGAATACTTGAAAACATCCTCATAGTTGCTGACAAACTGCAGCTCCACAAATCTTTTTAAATCAGCTTTTTTTTTCTTTTTTCATAGCAATATACCTAAATAGTTATATACTGGTATTTTTTTTCATGGAGATTTGTACAGTTTTAGCAAACTTAGCAAAGATTTTTCCTGCAAAATCATTACTGAAGTATTTTATGAATTTAAAAGTATTTGTATGTAGGTTTATTGAAGCTTCTTTATTGCTGTATATGGCTGCACTACACACACACACACACACACATACATATATATATATATATATATATATATATATATATATATATATAGTGTGTATATACAATGACAATTTGGAGAGAAAGTTAGAGAAGCAAGATTGCATTGGTTTGGACATATTGGAGTGTAAAAGGTCAACTCTTTGGATGTTGAGCATGCAGCATGGATCTGCCAAGTTAGAGGAAAGAGTAAATCCAAGGATGCATTGAGAGAGGACGCACAGGCAGTTGTTGTGAAAGAGGAAGACAGAAGAAATGAAAACAGAGGAGAGGAAGAAATGGAAACTTAGTGCCCCTAATGAAACATCAGATGTTTTGCCAGAACATCATTGTCGCCAACCAAAAGTCTTTCTCTTTGGTTTCCCCCCAACTCCTCCCATACCTGCATTTTTGGTGATCAGGTGATGATCAGTTGACAGCTCTGGTACTCTGAGCTGCCATTTGGTGCATATGCTGTCAGGAGTCACAGCTTTGCGCCCTGCAATTTGAAGTTGCAGTGAGGTGACCCATTTGTTTACCAGGACAAACTCCAATACAGTGGTGCTCAGTCAGGGGGTTAACAAGTAACCCCACCCCTGAATGCCACCTCTCACCATGTACAACTCCAGAGAACAACAGAATCCCACCAGGTTGTGCGTAGAAGCAAACCCAACAATATCTAGCCTGTAATGCTCTTCCCACACAAGCTCCAACTCCTTCCTTCCCAGTGAGGTGATGTTCCATATACCAAAAGCCAGTATCTGTGGGTCTAGTCTGCAAGGGCCTTTGGTATCACACCCAGCCCCTATTTCTACTCTCGCATGTGGTGAGCCCACAGGTGTACAGCAACACATTACTTTTTTGGGCAGAGCCAGGCTGGAGCCAAGTGCTTGTCTGCCTCTCCTTCTAGGCCTGGCTCTAGGAGTGGGCCCCAGTTTCCCTTTTCTGGGCTAGCTGTCTATAAATGGTTTGACCATTGAGTTTTTTTTCTTGGGATAGGTAATGGGCCAAGTATACTGATTATCCAGTTGATAACAACAGCAATGAAATACCTTGAATGGGCTCACAAAAATCTGAAAATTAACCCTGATGGTATGCATTAAGCATAATTTGATTTAAAAATTAAAACTGGGTTAAAGAGCTATGTTTTTAATGAAGGAGACAGCATATCCATTGAGTGCTTTGTATCACATGAGAATGCCAAGGATGTTATGTGGACACTTCAGGATGTCCCTCTCAAAAACAGTGTAAAAGTTAAACAGATTCTCAAGAAAATTTCGTCTAGTCCTTTTATATTTCTAGTCGTCTTTTTCTATGTATAACACTTCTTTGAATTATATTGGAGAACTCTTAAGGGAATGTGTTAAGAAATAAATGAATAATCAAAACTTCAGTTTTAGGAAGGAAAGAATTCATTGTTGCACATGTGCACAGTAGTGTAGTGGTTTTTTTTTTATATGTCAGCTTAATTATTAAATAAAAAATTTCAGGGTCTTGGTTTTTAGTCCTGAAACCACTCTTTTCCTTCACAACCATGTTTTTTAATGATTTATTACTAAAACATATTTGTAGCAGGCCTACTTTGTTAATTTAAAAATTTTACTACTTTCATACACGCATTTTTGTCCTTTGTCCTTGGTTTCTGAATTCCTGCTCTCCCATTAAGTTCCGTTTTGTCATGCTCACAGCAAGTTTTTATTTTTTCTGATCTTCATTTTAACGTACCTTTACTGCTAACTTCTGTGCAGCATAATAAAATGTTTGTTTGCAGTGGTACCTTAGTGAAATCAAAGTCTGTATTTGTTGCTTGTGCCTGTTGATATGCCATGCCCATAACATTTCTGTTATTTTTGTGATAATAAAATTTCATAAGATTAATATGTTTCGTACTTTGCCCTAATAGCAGTCCCTGTGAAGTCCTTTACCAAAGAATTGAAGAGCCAAGAGTTAACAGAAGGTGAAAGTGCCTCATTGTGTTGTGAAACATCTGTCCCTGATGCCCATGTGATCTGGAAGAAAGACAAAAAAGTTCTGTCTGAAGGAGAAAGGTATTCCTTACAGAAGAATGGTACAATCCAGACTCTGGTGATCCACAAGTTATCAATGGATGATGCCGGTGAATATATGTGTGAATTAGGAGACAGACAAACCAAAGCCATCTTGACTGTAAAAGGTAACTAGTTCCTTCTTTTTATTGTCCCCAATATATAAACATTCTTTACTACTATTATTCTAATTTGCATATCTGAGCATATGTATTTTGTTGCCCATTTAAGACATATTTTAATCCCACTGGTTTGAGTATGATTACCCTATTCTTCGTGTTTGAAAATAAAAATATTGTACATCGTTAGACAAAGAAATGCAATAAGCATTACCAAATATTTCAGTAATTAATTATATTCAAAATGTAACTTCCTACATTCTGAGAGGCCTGTGTTAATGAGTCTAATGTTAACAATTGATAAATTACAATCAGGTTGGCTTAGCTATTAAGGTCAGCTTAAAACCCAGACTCAACTTGTTTACTCTTCATATATTATGTTACATATCATTAAAAAAGTTGGCTTCATTATCATGAATCTGCTGGAAAATAATATTACTCTGTTCCCATCCGCTGCTCCATTACAGATTAAAGCGCTAGCCCAAAAACCCACCCTAAACCTGAGATTCACTCTGAAACACATCATGGCATGGAGGGTTATGATCGTTATGATCAGTGGTGTAGCCATTGCCATGACCAGTGTCACCCTCGCATGAAATATGACTTGAAATCACTCCACAAAAAGTGAGATGAGACATTGTGTGAACATGTACGATTTACAATGAAAATCAAAAACCAATCAAATACTAACAGTTTAATGCTTCACTATTTTCTGTTTTGGTGAGCAAAAAGATGAGTGAAAGCTTGTCAAAAATTCAAATGGGATTTCGGAAATGTGCGATGTCCCTATCATCTGAAAATTCTTTGTTATGCAAGGTGTCCAAAAAGATGAAACTGGCCTTTCTCTCACTGGGTGGCTGGTATATGGACCTCCCTGGACATAAAAAATCTCAGCATGATGCCAGTTTGGGCGCCTGCTAGATAGTATATCAGAATTGCCTGGGTTCACAAAGTGCATTAAGCTTTCCAATGACGTTGAATTAGTGGCATTTCATAAAAAAATGTGCAATTGACATGACTAGACATGAACAGCATAGCACAAAGTGAAACACAACAAAATGCAACCCCTGCTTTAAACCCATCCATACCGTGCAGAAGGAGGCAGCCCCCGGGGAGCAGTGATGGGGATGGTACCTTGCTCCAGGGCAAACTACTGGTCTGGGATTCCAACCCACGTGGCCAACCTAGTGGCCAACCACTAGGCCACCACTGCCCAACAAACCAGACACATTGGATTTATATATCAAAAAAAGCATTAATATATATTAGTGTTTAATAATACAGACTACAGTCCATTGGGAGGTAAATTCTGGGTTTGAATTCAGGTTACTGCTACAGGTTTTCATAATATTTCCCAGCATGGTCCTTAAGGCACACTTCCCTGCATATTTGAATGTTATAATCACAGTAAACATTGCTGTTAAAAGTGTTTTTTTTTTCCTCCTTTGGATGAGTAGTCTTTTTGCCCTCTTATCTCCTTATCTAGACTGTGTACGAATTACAAGAGAACTTAAGGATGTAACAGTGACATCTGGTGAGGATGCTGTCTTCCACTGTGAGGTGTCCAAGACAGGAATAACTTATGCTGAGTGGTGGCTAGGCTCCAATAACCTACAAAACAATGATTTGAACCAAATCAGCTACCAAGGGAGGGAACACAGCCTAGTTCTGAAAATGGTAACACCTGATGATTCAGGCGATGTAGCCTTTGTGGTTGGCAGTGAGAAGAGTGTTGCCTGTTTGGTGGTGCAGGAGAAACCCAAAGGTAATGGAGGCATAGATGCCTTCAAGTGCCCATCATTTGAACACTAGCTTTCTGCATCCTGAAATCATGCTACATTTAAAGTGAATCATTTTACTAAAAACTAATATTATGTGTAGTATACACATAATAATTTAATGTGCTTTGACCATTGATTTGATTCCAAATTCACAGAAAAGTAGTCTGTAACTTGTGTCACATAAGTAATGGATAGACGTTACATTAACTTTAGGGCACATAAAACATCTGAAAATAAATTTTTTTTTTAGTTTGTCTTGACAAAGTTGGCTATATAAGCATGAGGTAATAACTATCAATAAGTTATGATTGATTGAAAGCTTGATTCTGAAGTGAAAAACGACATTAATGCTCATGTCTATTCATCTGCAACTTTATTAAATGTAAATGCTACCATTTGTTTTTAAATGCTCATTGGCAATATTGTTTATTTGCATATTTCATTCGAACTTGAGTACTTGCTTAATTAATTTTGCTGCTGCTGTTAATTTGAATTTTCCTCGATCAAAAAACTGTTGAAAGTGAATTCTTTGCCAAAAAAGGTAGAAAAGAATGCTTGACAATGATGCTTTAGCAAGGCTGTACTCTAGACTCAAGCATAATGTTTAGAGACAAAATGCAAATGAAACATTTGAAAACAAAACAGTTTAAGGTGAGTATGCAAGATTTGTTCACCCTTCTCCACGTAAAACAACATTGTTGATAAGACCAGTAGCAGGTAGCAGGCTCAGGTTTAAAGACACATTGTTTCTGCAAAATAAATAATTAAATATAGTTGTGCCTTATGAATGATAAGAGTAATAATGTGAGTTATTATTATCTTTATTAGGAAATATGTGGACAACAATTTATATTCATTTTAGTTCTTTAGCATGATTTTATGCTTTTGTGTAAATTTTTTTCTTAGTTCTGATATGCCATGAAGCAAAAGCTAGATTTTGCCACTGATAATATATAAAAAGGGTGAGATTACTGTTAGATTAATACACAACATATCAAGTTAACTAACTTTAGCTTATTTAATGTGCCTTTACCATACACTCTTGAATCCCATCATCTCAGCTCTTAATCTACTAACTCTAAATTGTAGAGGCCAGCTATGACAAGGCTACGTTGAAAGAAACAGCCTTAGAAGTCTGCTAAAATTAAGAAAAAGCTGAAAATAAAAATGTAGCACTACTTTGATCTGAACAACTTTTGATCTAGTCCCAACAAAAAATTAAAACAAAACTCAAGATCAAGACCATTTCTTCAGCTTTCAGCTTTTTTTCATTGTTTGACAATAAATCATACATGTCTTTTGTTAAAAAATTATCTGAAAAATAATAGCTAGCAATTAAAACTAGTTAATAGTTCACTATTACTTTTGCATCAAGAACAATTTATGTTCCCTGGTTGTAAATGACTGAAATCTTAGCTTTAGGTTTATATGATGATGTAGCAGCACTTAGGTCTTGGTTTCTCCTTTCTATAGTCAAATTTTTAGAGAAACCTCTGGACATATCGGCCAAAGAGGGTGAAACAGTGACATTCTCCTGCATGACCTCCAACCCTGAGGAATCTGTCACCTGGTACAGAAATGAAGTGGTGATTAAGGCAGGAGACAGACACCAACTCTACAAGAATAGAGCCATCCACCAGCTGCGTATCCTGAAGGTAGAAGAAACAGATGCAGGGATATTTTCATGCAAAGCTGGAGATGCACAATGTAGCGCCACTCTTACTGTTAAAGGTAAGCAAAGATAGCTTCCAGAGGTTAACATAAAGGGCTCGGTATACTAATTCCTTGTCTCTTAGCCTCCTGATGTTCATCATTATCAGGTTCTTAAAAATTACTGATATTCTTCATTCTTATTCTCGCAACTGTTCATCAGAAGTACCAGCATATTTCTGCAAGGAGTTACAAAACAAGGATGCTGTTGAAGGTGACACCATAACTTTGCACTGTGAGCTTTCGAAACCAAGCAACAAAATAGAATGGCGTAAAGGTGGAGCAGTGTTACAAAGGGGCAAAAAATATGAGATCAAACAGGATGGATGTGTGCAAGAGCTCCACATACTTGACCTGGAACCAGGAGACAGTGGCTACTACACTTGTGATGCTGGAGACCAACTGACAACAGCTTCGGTTTCAGTCCAAGGTAATTAATTTTTTTCTTGATGTCTGTGCTCAAACATTTTATTTTCAAAAAGCCACATGCTTTCTGGGTCTATATTTATGTGGGTTTTGTTTAAAGGTGTATAAAAACCAAAAAGCTTTTTTAAATGTTGGATATTTTACTGTTCTTTCTGTCTTCTTATACTAAGGAATTATAGATATCCTAATATTGCAAATGTACCTTAATCATGGGTACTATATATCCATGTACTACATTTAAATTTTGTATTCAGTTTCATTCTCAAATACTTTACATTAAGTTTGGTACTCTTTCGTGACACATGCACATATCACACTGCCAAATAAGGCTAATAATGCCAACTAGGAAAAATAAAGCAAGGTATATCCCTGATTATTATGATTGTCATATGACTGTGTTCAGTACAGTTTGGCTGTTAAAGCATGGATGCTGTTGATTAGCTGAGTGCTGTTTATCTATGGTCTCTACAGAGGCTGAGATTCTCATAGTGTCTGCTGTAAAGAACACTGATGTCTTTGTGGGAGAGCAGGCAGTGTTCTCCTGTCAGCTGTCTCGCCGTGCCAAAGGGAGAGTCCAGTGGTGGCTGGATGGCACTCGTTTGGAGAACAGTCCTTTCAGTGTTATTGGGGTGGATGAAGACAATGTCCATACCCTCATCCTAAAAAATCTTGCAGCAAATGACTCTGGCACCATCCTGTTCAAAACTGGCAGCTTGACATCCACAGCAAGACTTATAGTGAAAGGTATCAGACTGGGTAGTGGTCTTGAGGGGAGGAAAAGATCTCTTTTGTTTAGGCACCACAGCACTGAGATGATTATAGAACAGGTTTTTGTTGAAACCCCCATGTCCATACATTTCTTTTCATACTTTCAAAAGTTTTATGTGACATATTTCCAACTGCAAGTCTTTAATAATTTTTATTGGGCATTGTTTGTAAGCGGCGAGTGCAATGAAAGTAAATTTATGGCAGGATAAAAAAACTGCAGTTTGGAGGTTCTATGACTGTTGAACCCTTTTGGACATAATCCATCTCTTTTTTGAAAATGAAAGGATAATATAAACCCAAAACACATAAGCTCAAAACATATACTGGAGAGTTCTGATCCAAATTGATTCTTGGACCCGCTGAATACATGTATATGAGGGAGCCAAGCATAAAAAAAGTCTCCAGAGAACAAATAAGTTTAACAAATATTTAACAAATATTTTTTATTGAAATATTCATCTTTGCAATGCTTAGGCATGCCTACAAAAGAGTCTGTTTCCTCCATGAAAGGCGAATAAAATGAGTAACTCGCATAACAACGCACTTGTGCATGGCTTAAATTTGCCAAATCCAAAGATAAACCACTTTAATGTGTACCTTGTGTCAATGTATTATGTATTTAACTAGCTACACTTACCATACTTTGTAGTTTGCAAAATCAGACTTTATTCGTTTTTTTTTTAAGTGTGTTAGCCCACTTTTATCCATTCAGCAGCCGTCAAGAACCCCAAAGAATAACCAGTGATCAGTATCATTTGTGTATGACTACATATGAGTATGTGATTGGGGTGAAAAAAGTTCACTAACTATATATATTCAGTCATCGATGTCATCTGGCAAGAAGCAGACAACTTAGGATAAGACAAATATGATGGATCACTGAAGATCACTGGCACAAACTGTGCTGTATCAGGTGAACAATTCTCAGTAACTTTAAGGTAAACCAACAGGTTTGATGTGTGTAGGTCTGGACAGAGACAAAAAAGACAAACCTGGCATTTTGTCTAGACTAGCCAACCACAATCAAAAACCTTTCTGAATATGTATAGAAACTATTACTTCTTAAAAACACTTAAGCCATTTAATGCTCTCACAGTTTATAGCCAAGGTTTCTAGGTTTTCCCACCAAGCAAAGAAGCATACATTGTCATTTGCATTATTTTGTTAATGGTTTCATTTATTGGTGCATCATGGAGCAGAGATGCCTCAATGCCATATCCATAAATCGTCCATCATCAGCCACACAAGTGCTGGCTTATAGACATTTTGTGGTCCTAAATAAGCAATGGAATGCCTAAAGCCTACAGAACAAGAATTGTTGCTGGTTAATGTAAATGATAATAAATGGTGGTTAACAAAATAATGTCATTCAACCAATAAGATAACAAATCAGAGTTCTTGATATTTTAGCTCACCAGCGAACAGGACTGGTTGGCTTATAGTAAAAATGTACTAATTGTCTTTACCATTGTATTAGCTTGCCACTGAAACCTCACTACATGGTATCACCATTATAACTAGCTTGCAAGTAAACTGCACATAAAATTAGTGAGCGAGCCAATCTGAGATAGAGCAAAACATGCAGAATAAGATTTATTGCAATGTTACCAATTTAGAGTAGAGTAGAATAGAATAGAATAGGACTTTTCAATTACAAATTCAAGTACAATACTACAGTACAGTTTATAAAACAATACTATAAGACAATCTGGGCAAATGGAAGGATGCAGAAAAGCACTCAGGGAAAGGATTCTAATATTTGCAACAACTGTCTTTAAGTCCATCCATCCATTTTCCAAACTCCTTATCCAGGACCAGGTTGTGGTGGTAGCTGACCTAGACATTCCTTTCCCCAGCCACTTCCACTAGCATCTCTTGGGTGATCCTTAGGTGATCCCAGGGCAGGCAAGATATGTAGTCTTCCCAGCATATCCTGGGTTTGCCTTGTAGTCTCCTACCAGTTTGATATACTTTTTCCCACCCCAGGGAGGACATTCCACCTTTTCTCGTGAAAGCTACAGATTATGATGTGCTGATCTTCATCCCCACATGTTTCACACTCGGTTACAAGCCACCTCAATGCACACTAAAGGTCACATCATGATGAAGACAACAGAACCTGTAAAAAGCAAAGGTGCAATCCTGAGGCCCACAAACTGAGCTCTTGCCATGTTTATACAGGGACCAGATTGATCGCAGAAAATCTCCTGGTAGCCCATATTCCCGACCACCCCCCACCAAACCTCTCAGGATTCACAAGCATAGGCTATTTCCAGAGGCACACATGCAAATGCAGACTTGCTTGCCAAACTTCCATGACTCTTCCATTATCTGTGAAGAACTGGTTCACTGGTCCACGGCATATGTGGAATCTGCATGGCTCCTCCTGAATCTAAGGTTCAGCAATCAGACAGTCTCCTTTGCAGCACAGGTGCAAACCTTTCCAGGCAGGCTCCTAATAATTGGAGTACACTGTGTTTTAGAAACTTTGAACAAGGCCATTCATACATGTCTCCAACCTCCTGTGGGATCTTTCATGATTTCATGGTGTAGTATGGCATAACATTTCCTCCACATCCCTTCAGCCTTCCTGAATTTCCTTTTCATTTGCTTTGCTACTGATTTTTCCATGGGACTAATCTTTTGATGCCTTTTTTAAATGCATCTATGTGTAGTATCTGTGCAAGGGTGAAGAACTGGTCCACTGCTTCATGGCCTTGGTGGAATTCACTTTGTTCTTCCTGAACCTGAGGTTCAAAAGATGGTCAGAGATTTTTTTTCAGCACCCTGGAGTAAACTTTCCTGGGGAGGCTGAATAGTTTGAAACCTCCAAAGCTGAAACAAGCTCTCTGCTGCCTTTTTAAACTAAGGTTTCACAACTGCCATCTCCAGAGGCACTGTCCCTGATCTTCACCCAGGCCTCATTCTGAGCCTTCAACATTTACGTATGTACAGTGGTTGCCATGATGTTTGAGACAAAGACATTTTTCCTCAATTTACCCATCTACTCCTCAGTGTAAAGATTTTAATCAAACAATCCAAGCATGACTTAAGTTACATTCCAGATTTTAATTTAACGTTATTTGTGTATGTTTCAGTTTCACCATGTTGACAGAGAAAAATCCCCAAACACAAAATGAGACCAAAAGGAATCTGCCCAAGATCCAAAGCATGTTAGCTCCTCTGTTAACCATGACAGTGGGAGTGCTATGGCTTGGGCATGTATGGGTGCCACAAATACCGCCGAATGTATCTTCACTGATGATGTGACTACTGATGCCAGTTGCACAATTAATTCTAAGGTGTATAAAAACACCTTATATGGCAATATCTATGAATTGCAAACTTCAAGCAGTCATTGCATGTGAGGGGTATGCAGCAAAGTAATAAACCATGACTGCTTCAATATGCCTTTCATTACTTTCTCCCAAACATTATGGTACCCTGAATTTAGGGGGATTATGGATACAAAGTGTTGTGATTTCTACATGGTGAAACTAAAATGTCCCTAAATGACTTTAAATTAAAGTCTTGAAAGTGCTCTTTAATCATGTCTGAATTGTTGATTTAAAATTTTTGTCTCATGGTTGATCAAATCTAGTTGAGGTCACAACCTCTCCATCCCTGCTTAAAATTACCTGATCCTATGGTATGATAATGCTTTGTTTTGCAGCAGTTTATCACAGGATGGAGATGCATATCTGAAGTAGCAGGAGGGGAGTAAATTCTTGGATTCCTGATATTACTATGCATTGAACACATAGTTCCTAAACACTTCAGTACCCAGGTCACTTGGATGAATTCCAGAAAAAAGTTGGTCAGTTATACAGAAGAGTTTAAAGTTGTCAATAATAACTGTAGCCATGTAAGGGCAGATATTTTGGAGCCAACTGCTGAGACTAAGTGTGCAGCTTAAGCATCATATTACTCTCCTGCAGCTGGATAATGAAAGGTCATGTTGTGGTCTTTTAGTAGGGTGAAAAGATGCATAAAACCTTGCTTCAGAATTTCTGAATTTTGGTCTCTAATGTCATTGTAACCCAACTAAATAATGAATGCTAGGAATTTGCTGTGATTATTGAAATCTCTCTTCAAGATGATACCTTCCTTTGATGACTTTAACTAAATTAAGTCCATAGCATTAATAAGAATTTTGAATGGCTCCTCTGAATCCTTTTATCATTTGCCATTAGATCTCTGTACATACATACACACATATACATACATACATATATAAGAGGGAACAAAAGAGGGAAAAATCATTAGAAGCATTTACATTTGCGGCATTTAGCAGACGCTCTTATCCAGAGCAACTTATCCCCCTGGATCAACTGGGTTAAGGGTCTTGCTCAGGGACCCAGTGATGGTAGTGCCAGAGGTGGGATTCGAACCTGGGACCTCTTGAGTCATAGGTCCATAGGTCCATAGGCAAGTATCCTACCAATGGAGTAGCCCATACCACCAGATGCAAATCATGGTGATGGGTGGTAGATGGCCTTCATCACGCCATTTGGGCACTATAAGTACCTGGTTTTGCCTTTTAAACTTATGAATGCACCAGCAGTCTTCCAACACTTCATAAATGAGGTCAAAGCACAAAGGGTAGAGTCTTTCAGTGGGGCTCTACTGGATAGAAGTGAATGGCAAAAACTAAAGGTGCCATCCTTCAGGCCAGGATGTGTAGCTTTCCACCAAGGATCTGCCCATCTGTGTTCTGAGTCCTTGAAACTGACCCAGTGATGTGTGGATCCTTTCAAGGTCCTCAGGAGGATTAACCTGGTTTCATACTTGGCTACTCCTGTCACAGACCATGCATATCAACTCTACCATCCATGTTTCCTGCATCAAGCCTGTGTTCTGTAGCACACATGCCCCAGCCCCACACCTTGTAAATGGTGCTTGGACTTACACTGTCCAGCATCTGTTAAAGGAATAGTGGGTTCGGGGCCACTCCCAATTTCTGGTAGACTGGGAGGACTATGGCCCTGAGGAGTGTTTATTGGTTCCTCCTCATTACATTTTGGACCCAGAGGTCATTAGGGCCTTTCAGCGAGACCAGGAATGTTGGGGGCTAAAAAATGTTATTTGGTAATTTGGTAAAGTCACCTCCCCCTTTTCTCTCTGTGTGTGTTGACTTCAGAATTAAACCTTTGAGTATTGTCTCATTGAGCTTGCTGGTACTATCCCCCCCTCAAGTTTACCCCCTCAAGTTTAACCCCTCAAGTTTCAAGACCAGTTTTTGTTTTCCACCCATTATGGGGGTTTCTGTAGGTCTTTATTTTCTACCCGCTTTAGGTTTTTTGCTGGTTTTACTTTCCACCTAATTTAACCCATTAGTTTCCACCTGGTTTTATAGAATAATTTGGGTTTGGCAATTGCTGGCTACATCAGGCCTTGCTCTTGGGTCCTAATCCAGTGTGGCTCTTGGTATTCAGGGTAGGCTACACCCTAACATGGTGAGGTTAATCTTTGGCAAAGTGATGGCTGGATAAAGAAAGTCTATGCTCATGATCCAAAACATATTAACATCTGTGATGCACAACAAGCAGTGTCATCTATACAGTCTGCTGAAACAAATAATTGAAAGATTAATATATATGTATATATATATATATATATATATATATATATAATTTTTTTAAATAATTAATTTATTTTTTTTTATGAACTCTTCAAAGCTTCAAAGCCAAGCCTATGAAGCCATCTTAACCCAATTATTTATATTAATGCTTACTATGAGCATTTCCTAATCATGCCCTCCTTAACAAGCAAATGTGAAGTGGGAACTTTCTGTAGCACTGTATTTGAAATAGTTACTTTAAGCTGATTTCTTGACAAGATGCATTTTTTAACCATTCAAAGATCTGATGAATGTAATTTCTAAAATAAGACAGCTCTGCAATATAGATGTCATACCAGACGCATTTTCAATATTATTATATTGAGCATGTCCTTCTTTGTACCGCAACTGCTCATACTTCACCCACCCTCCATAGATCCCATTGTGGAGGTGGTCAGTCCCATGGAAGACATCCACGTAGCAGAGAACCAAGCAGCAGAATTCATCTGCCAGTACTCGAGGCCGGTCAGGGCCAAATGGAAGCGAAACGGGCAGCCTTTGCAACCCGATGGCAACAGGGTAGTAGTGGAGCAGGACTGGAATGTAGCTCGGTTGTACATTAGCCAGGTAACCCCACTGGACATGGGTACATACTCCTGTGAGGCAGAAGGGATCTCTGTTGAGGCCAACCTGAGGGTGCAAGGTGAGCATGCCTGCAGCCCAACCTCACCCCCTGGAAGAGCCTAGATTGTGGATTGTTTCATTTAAAAAATAAGCAGTTCATTATTACTGAGAAAGACTATTACATGTTTCATATTAAAGACTTTTAAAAGGTCCTATAACTGAGATTACCCGTTTGTACCCACAGCTGATCCATTATGGCCCCTAGAAAGTTTGGCCAGTTTTTCAGTGTCTCTAAAACAGTCCATTTGAATGTGAGGTTTGTGATCCTGATGGATGACTTGCAATTTTGGTCATGTTTATCAATGTCTTCAAGAACTGTTGGATGTGCAGGTTGAAGTTTCTGTTGATGTTGATTCTGCTTTTAGATGGGTTTATGGATCTCTAACACAGTGCTTTTGGTTTTGAGATACACTCCCTCATAGTAGTGAAGTTGGAATGATTCAGGCAAAGGAATAGAGTAAAGCTTGGTACGCTTTAGACATTTAGCACTATTATGCAACTGAAATTGTGCTTTCTCATACATTTTGTTATGCTTCGTAAAAAAAGCTTTCTGTTATCAGACAGTGTCTTATTACTACTTTGCAGAAGACACTCTACTTCTGACTCTCAAAAGTGATCCAATGTCTGTCCAGTTTTTCATTCCGACTGTGCACTCATCCAATAAGCTAATTTGTTGCACCTTTCCTCCAGCTAAACCCATCGACATTGTTCAAGGTCTGGATAATGTGGAGACTATTGAAGGTGGAGAGGCACTTTTTGAGTGCTCCTTATCTCGCCCAGAAAGCAAAGACTGCCAGTGGCTGATTAATGGAAAACCTGTGACAATGTCTGAAAAAGTTGAAATTGTTTCCTTTGAGAGTGGCCGTCGCCATCTTTTGCTGCTGAAAGAATTGCCAGCTGGTGAAAACGCTACAGTAACCTTCCATGCCGGCACCACATCCACTTCTGCCCTTCTTACTGTTAAAGGTTGGTTTCCTTTGAATTGCCTTAGAAATGTCTTTATTTAAGAGATAAAGAAAACAGTAATTTCTAAAGATAGACAGCAATTAGCAAATTGAGTTATTTTAGTGTGTAAAAATGTTTTTTATATTATTTTATTTTTTTAAAATTAATGTTCATTTTAGGCTGGCAACTTAAAGTAGTAAAACCTTTGGAAGACAAGACAGTCATTGTTGGTGAGCAGGTGGAATTCACATGTGTTTTGAACGAGCCTGTGCCAGAGAATGATGTCACCTGGTACGCCAATGGCTCTGAGCTACAGCCAGATGATGTTTGGGATATGAAAGTTAACAAATGTACATGCAGCCTGATCCTCAAAAAAGCCCAGGTTCAGCCAGCCCAGGAGATCACCTTTGCTGCTCAGGATGCCATTTCAGTGGCTAAGTTGATTATTATTGGTAGGTGTAAGCTAGCACACCAGAACATTAACTTTCCCACATTTTCACTTAATGTACTGTATATACTTATAAGTACTTATAAGTATCTACTATGGTACAATTTTATATGATTCACTTAGTCTTTCAAAGGAAAGGACCACCACTGACCAGGTATGATTTGGGTAGTACCATCCTTAGCAATACACTGGCACTACAATTATCAGTTATAGGTGGTCCTTCAAATGTATGGCTTAGATAGAGGCTTGGGGGGTGCAACTTAAACAACTGGCAGCTCAATATTTATTCTTTTATGTTACACTAAACACATCTGAACCTTCATGAACCATTCAACTGTTGTTGTTTTTTAAATAATGATGTTAATATGCTACTTTTGGACTATATTAATTAATTGTGTTGACTTTTAGCTGTTCCTGATCCCCCTGAGGATCCAGAGGTTGTTAGTAAGGGGCCAACATCAGTCACCCTGTCATGGTTCACACCTCTAAATGATGGGGGAAGCCCAGTCCTTGGCTACCGTGTAGAAATGCAACAGATGGACAGTGCAATCTGGCTGCCCTGCCATGCAGAGCCAGTCTGTAATACTGAATTTCTGGTGGAAAACCTTATCCCTGGATTGAAGTATAGATTCCAGGTGGCAGCTATTAATCGCGCTGGCACTGGTGATCCGGTCCAGCTTCCTCAAACAATAATGCTTGGTAAGAGAAATAGCCTGTTTTGTTGATTATGTTTATGTTTACATACATGTTGACCCTCATACAGCTTTATTCTTAAGTTTCAACGGATCAAAATCTTCAACATCCTCCTCCCAATATAATCCTCATCTCACCCCTGGACATGTCCAAATCAACACAAGCTTTCTTCTCTAACTTTGCTCTAACCTGAGCTGTTCCGCTAATATACTCATTTCCAATCCTGTCCACCCTCATTATACCCAATGGAAATCTTAGCATCTTTAACTCTGACACCTCCAGCTCCTCCTCCTGTCTTTTTGTCAATGCCACTGTCTTCAACCCGTACAACATAGCTGGTTTCACTACAGTCCTGTAAACCTTCCCTTTTACTCTCGCTGGTACCCTTATGTCACAAATCACTCCAGCCACTCTTCTCCACCAATTCCAAGCTGCCTGCTGTCTTCTTCACTTCTTCTTCACGCTAAACCATGGTCTTTATTTTCCCCTATTTTAATTCAAGTTTCACGTTTAATGTTGGATTATTGTTCTACAATATTTTTTTCCAGTGCTTTAATTAGGTTCACTTTATTTACTTTTGGAGTATTTCAAAAGTTTTGCTTTATGTATGTGAATTTTTGCACTATTTTGTGTCTGATTTGAAAAATTCAGGATTAAGAGATAGCTTTAGATGTTCTTTAACCTTGAAATCTCCTCGAAAATGAGCCATGAATGTTTGATTCTTCTTTCTATTCCTGGCAATTCCAAAATTGAATCTGAGGTTCAGATCTTTCAGTCAGGCATGTGGAGTAAAAAAAAAAAGTCAAAGTTTAGGCTTGTGAGACATGGTTGTGTGTTGTTTACATGTTTTCCTTAATAAAACCCCTTTCCGTGATCCTGACTGCATAGCCACAGCGTGACAGGCTGTTTCAGGCTTTAGCCATTTTATTTCCTACTAAATGTAATAGAATAAATGAACCAAAAATTACAGATGTGTTTAAATGTTTTAGATTTCCCCAGAAATCATAAGCTTTCATGAAGGCTTTAAATGGCAAAAAGCCCAAGAGTTCAGGGGCTACTCCAGGACCTTGGTTTGGAAATTGTGAAGTAGTTAAAACTAATTTTTGCTTTATTACCTGCTTATGTGTACTTGGATAGAGTCCAAGTACACAAAACTAATGAAACAAATGAATTGAACACCATATCATCTAGTTGTCTAATAACTGTCTGTTTTCTTTTTGGCCTTCAGATGTACCAGTGACTGTGACCAAGAAATTGAATAGTTCTGAGCTCCATAAGGGTAAAATGACTCGCCTGGAATGTCAGCTCTCTTCAGAAAACATGTCAGTTTCATGGCTAAAAGACAATAGAGAGATCGAGATGGGAGCCAAATATCAAGTAGTAACAGATGATAAATCCCAGGTTTTGCTCATTAAGGATTTCCAGCCTGCTGATCAAGGTGTCTATACTTGTGTTGCTTCTAAGGACTCTGAAACCTCAATAACCCTAAACCTTGAAGGTAATTTACTTTGTTTAACTTACACTGTGCTTAAGCACTGATCTTAAGTTATAATGTAATCTGGATCAAGATAAGGATCTGTTAATAAAGTATATTCATCTTGGGTTTTCTGAGCAGTGTGGCAGGTCAAGCAGATTGTTTATTAAATTGCATTCAGAAGACAACAGTAATATGTGACCAGGAATCCTATAAAATACAAGTGGTCTTGTTTCAGGAGTGGAATTGATGACTTAGCTCTGTTCTCCTGTCAGTATAAATTAGTGCTGGTCAGTCAGGGCTTGGATCTTCTTTGAAAATGCCATAATCTGCTGTATGCAGCAGCTCAGGAAAAAAAAAAACAGTACGAGCTTGCTCATTTACTAATGTTTTATTTAACAAGTTTCACTCTGGCTCTATTTTTATGGGTGTATTTGTTTCTCCTTCTTTTAGAATATGACGTTGATAACGTTATGTTAGAATAATATAGGTTAGGTTAGAATAATTAGTGGTACATTTCTGTTTCTTACTAATCATTAATACTGGCAATATTTAAGCAATATAAACCAATATGGACAACAGGAGTCTGTTTCCAGGCACTGCACACTAGGGTACACATACTGACATGTGTTATTGTCATTGCAGAAGCTGACCCGATTGCTCATCTTCAGTCAGAGGAGGGTGGCCAGCCTAGCTTGCCCCTTGATTCTGCCTCTGAAGGTGATCTGCATGCTTTATGGGAAGCACTGGCTAAGAAGCGGAGAATGAGCAGGGAACCTACATTGGACTCTATCTCTGAGCTACCAGAAGAAGATGGCAAAGATAAGACGGTGGGCCATGAGGATAATGGACTGGAGAATGATAAGATCAAAGGGAAAGATAGTCCTGGTGAGCTTACCGCTATTAAAACAGAACCAAACCTTTATAATAACTCTGAAGATGAGTCTAGTGGAAGAGCACCAAATTTAGTGTCTTACCTTAAGAAGAGTAGCAAATCTGCCTTTTCAGTGGAAAGTCAAAGTGAGACCATTGCCTCCAAAAAGCTTCATGAACTTTTCCAAATGACTGAGGAATCAATACAAAAGACCACAGTTCAGACCACAGAAATCAGCAAGGAGGATGAGCCAGATTTACAGGAGGCTGCTATAAAGATCCAAGCAGCTTTCAAGGGTTACAAAGCCAGGAAGCAAATGCAACCTGCTTTCAAAGAAGTATTCAAAGAGCAGACGACAGAGCCTAATGGAACAATTCACCTTGAATGTATCGCAGAAGGAAAGCCAGAGAAGATTCGCTGGCTGAAGGATGGTGAACCTCTGACAGATAATAAGCATTACCATATTGATATCTACAATGATGGCACTTGCTCATTGGTAGTGACTGCTGCTACAACCAAAGACACTGGGGTGTATACATGCGAAGTCACTAACAAGTTTGGCATTGCCAGCCACAGTGGAAAAGTGACTGTTGGATCAATAAGAGAGTCATCTGGTCGTCGGCCACTCACTCTGGGATATAGTGCAGACAGTGAACCTGAGAGCTCCTCTGGCAGTGAAATGGATGAGTCCTTGCGACAGGCGAGCAAAAGATTACGGAGGCTCCTTCGAACTCACCTTCCACCAGATGTTGAAGAGGAGCCTTTTGTCAGTGCTGATGAGGGTGACTTGAAGCCACCTGATACACACTCATATCGTGAGGACGACCATTACATCTATATTCGCTTTGACACCCGCAAAGAAGCCCAAGTTGCATCTCAACATTTCCAGCAAATGTTTACACAAGAAGGAGAACCTGTAGAAACCACCATTATTGAAGCAGGAACTAAGGTGGAACTGCGCATCCTGAAGAAGGGCTTCCAAGATGGCTTCCGAACCCCAACTCAAGATCAACAATTGCCTGCTTTTTTGAATGGAGCCCCTGGTATGACAGCTTTACTGTTATCTTTTGTCTCCATTGTTGTATACCTAAGACCAGTTTGCTGTTTACTCTAGCTTGATAATCCTATATTTAAAGTCAGGTATGAAGTATGAAGCATGATGTTTTGTGACAGTTTCTGCTTTTTGGTTTGTTGTTTTTTTCCAAATTTCAAAGAGCCAGCATTCTTTTTTTCTTTGAGTTATCTTCTTGAATGTTTCTTGCATGAAAATCTTTTCTTTAGCTTATGCCTCTCCCTGCAAGTGTGCTTTGCAAAGTTCTGTCATGTTTTTCATTAACCCCTCCTGTATCTGAACCGCTGCTGTGCGGCTCACAGCGGCTCCAGTCTTTCTGAGGCAACTTCACAACCAAGAGGTTCCTGAGGGGTACCCTGTGAGCTTTGACTGTGTGATCATCGGCAAACCCCCTCCTGTCATACGGTGGTTTAAAGATGGGAAAGTGCTAGAAGAAGATGATCATTATATGATCAGTGAAGACCAGAGAGGCTGCCATCAATTAATCATTACAGCTGTTCAACCACCTGACATGGGTGTGTACCGCTGTATGGCTGAAAATGAGAGTGGCATCATTTCCAGCAAGGCGGAGCTTCGGGTAGAAAGTGAGTATGTTGTTCAGGAAGTGGAAAAACTCTTTAAGTCTTAAAATTCCTAATACAGTTTCTTTAAATTTCAATTAGACACAAACACTACAGCAAAGTATTCTAAGCAATAGCCTGTTTGTTTTTATTACCATTTTCCATTGTCTCCCTTTCTCATTACCTTTGGATTGACATTCTCTGCATCCAATGAGTCACAGAGAACACCATAACAGTTTAAAGCCAAGCTTAGTTTTAGAAATAATTCTTTAAACTAATTTTTAAATAAATGTTAGGGTTAGAACACAATTTTTTAATAAAATTGCTCCCATGTAATTAAAGTCTTATGATCAGGCTTTAAATAGAAACTGAAGAATTTGCACAAAATGCAAACTCAGACATGCTCTACAGACTTAAAAACATTAAACCCTATGGAAAATAAACACACACTATTTCAATATGAAAGCTGATGGTCTACAGATTAAATGAACAAAAGGTTCATGAATTGCCTGTCCTTTATTTTTTAGTTGGCACAGGTTATTAAGATAATGAGGCCAAAAGTACTAAGAACACACATCAAATATTTTTGTTATGTATGTGAATTTTTGGGAGGAGGATGTTGAAGATGGAGAATTTTAGTTTTTAGTTAAATTTAGATTTTAAACTGAGCAGAGAGAGGCCATCATTTACTTTTTCTTGCACATTAAACAGGGTTAGTAAACTTAATTATACTCTTTATGTGTACAGTCACGCGAAGAAAATCTGAATCAAATATTAATCTCTTTATTAAGAAATGTTCACATATCGATGTCTAATCTTTTGTTTTTGTTTATTTTAAAAAAAACATGATTTAATTGCAGGTAAACAGCAAAAATTAACATTGATTTATTCACTAAACAAAAGATAGCAAAAATGTGTATTCTAACTGTGGAAAAATTTAGGACACCCTACCCCCTGATATCTAGTGTTAATCCCTTTGGCTGAAATAACTGCAGTGAGACACTTCTTGTAACCATCTACCAGTCTCTGACATCGGTCTGAGGAAAGTTTGCTCCACTCCTCAATGCAGAATTCTGTAAGTTTTGAGATGTTTGAGGGGTTTCTTGCATGCCTGTTTCAAGTCACCCCACAGCATCTCAATGGGATTAAGATCTGGGCTTTGACCCGGATGCTCAAGGACTCTCAATTTCTTAGTTTTCAGCCAGTCCTTGGTGGATTTACTGGTATGTTTTGGGTCATTGTCATGTTGCAGGGTCCAGTTCTGCTTCAGCTTTAATGTTCTTACAGATGGTCTCACATGTTCCCCACTGATACATTGTAGAATTCATGGTGGATTCTATGATGGTGAGCTGGACAGGTCCTGCTGCAGCAAAGTATCCCCAAACCATGACATTTCCACCTCTATGCTTTACAGCTGGTATGAGGTTCTTTTCCTGGAATGCTGTTTTTGGTTTACACCAGACATGTCCCCTGTTCTGGTGTCCAAATAATGAAGTTTTAGACTCATCTGTCCAAAGAACATTATTCCAGAAGTCCTGGTCTTTGTATACATTCTCTCTGGCAAACTTCAATTTGGCCTTCTTGCACACCTTCCATGCAAGTTAAAGTTCTGCAATCTCTTTCTGACTGTAGAGGTACTTCAGTTAGAACATCAACAGTAGCAAGAGCCTGCTGTAGGTCCAGTGATGACATTTTAGGGTTTTTGGAGACTTCTTTTAGCATCTTGCAGTCTGCTCTCGGGGTGAACGTGCTTGGACAGTCAAACCTGGGCATGTTGGCAGTTGTTTTGGAAGTTCTCCACTTATAGACTATTTTCCAGACAGTGGAATGGCTGATTGCAATTTTTTTTAGATCTTTTTAAATCCCTTACCAGACAATCTACAATATTCTTTCTGAAGGCCTCAGACAGCTCTTTTGATCTCACCATGGTGTTCACTCTCACTTCAACAGTCAGGAGCACCAAACTAAATGTCTGAGGTTTAAATCAGGCAAACTTCCTTCAAAATGCTGAATAATGATGTTCTAATGATGTGAATCTGATGTGCTACACCTGTGTGTGATTTGAGCCATTTTAATTGGGAATAAATGTGAGGATGTAAAGTGAGTGAACAATTTATTCCTCACCAGAAATCGCATTTTTGTAGAATTACATTTAAAAGAAGATTTTGAAAAGTCTTTTCAGTCAGTCAGTCAGTCATTTTCTGAGTCCATCCCAGCTCACACAGGGCGAAGGACGGGGAACACACACTGGACGGGTCACCAGCCCATCGCAGGAAAAGTATTTTCTTCAGTTTAAATTGTTTAGTTATATTTCTTGAATCTCTCAGTATTGTTAAAATTTAGATTAAATATCTATGTGTCCTAGTATGCTACAAAAAACACAGGATTTCTTAGGGTGTCCAGATTTTTTCACATGATTGTACATACACCGAGCAATGTGGTAGTGGATGTTCATTTCACAATGTGTAAGAAGGAGAAATGCTTTGCTTTTGACATTTTGCAATGTTTTTGCATCTTTCTTTTACTGGTGATTTTGTAAAATCTTTTACAAAATCTTTACAATTTCTTGCGTTGGTTTGCCTTGACAACACCTAATAAAAAGTATCTGCTTCTTTCATTGTATGCTTTAATTACTAATACTAGTGTGACAATACCTACCCTTCACTTAGATCCCTTTTTTAAATTATGAAACCCATAGACAAGCAAGCATTTCCCATTTACCTACTAATCAGATTTTTGTGTAGAAAAGTGGTTTGCATTTACATAAATAATGCAAATTATGTTTTTTTTTTGTACAGTGTCTTGTAGTTCAGACTATGATACAGCTGCTGAAGCTACAGAGACATCCTCCTATGTTAGTGCCAAAGGCTATATATCCAGGTAAATTAGCCTTCTTTCTCATCTACAGTAACTGTACTGTCAGAAACAGATATGTGTGTGTGTGTGTGTGTGTGTGTGTGTGTGTGTGTGTGTGTGTGTGTGTGTGTGTTTGTGTGTGTGTGTGTGTGTGTGTATTTCCTGATTAATTACGTACTTCTTCGGAACACAGAGACACAGAAGCCTTTGAATCAGTGGTGGAGGATGAACAACTCCCTCAAGTGGTGGAAGAGCTACATGATCTTTACCTTAGTCCAGGAGCACCCAATGCCAAGATGAGTGTCAAGGTTAAAGGTCAGATATGTTTGAAAGTACAACTGCTAAGAAATTTCAGCTTTTCTTGTTAAGTTGATTAGTTAATATCAGTAAGTAAAATATCTATAAAAGATTTTAAATATGGTAATAATTCAAGTTGTTAACATTTTTATGAAACTTTGTAGGAAAAATGTTTTACCTTGTGAGCTGCTTTTAATAGGACAAAGTTTACTTTCAGGATTCCCTTCCCCAAGAGTGTATTGGTTCAAGGATGGCACACCACTGCAGCCCTCAAACAGGGTTTTACTCTCATCAGAGAGAAATGTGTACAGTTTAGAGATTGTAGAGGTGAAGTTTGAAGACAATGGGGAGTATTCTGCCTACATCAGCAATCCAGCTGGCTCTGCCTATTCCTCTGCACGTATTGTCATAGTTGGTAAGTATGATGGTGTGACCAAACCACCACAAATTATCAGTTTCTAAAAGATGATACCTCATTGAATAAATGTAAATGTTTATCTGTCTGTCCGTCCATCCATCCATCCATCTATCTATCTATCTATGTGTGTGGTGTGTACAGAGTATGCTGTTCTCTACTTATTTATTCTGTGTATATATTCTTATATCAGGTCCAGGGGAACAGATACCTGAGCATGTAAAACCTGGAGGTATGTACAGGAAAAGTAAAAGATAGTAGTAGAAGTTGGACACTAATATAGCATTTTTGAGAGAAGTGTGATCTAGCAAATAGTTGTGGCAAAAAAAGTTATCCTGTTCCATTACAATGTTTTCAACTTTGCTGTACCTTACAGACTCCAAAGAGCCACTGGTGCCTCCACGATTTCTTGAAAGGTTCTGCAACCGGACAGTAAAAAAGGGAACGAGTATCACACTATCAGTCAAAGTTGAAGGTGCTGTACTAAATTAACATTTTTATAATTGTTTCATAGTTTTCTTTTACTTTCACAATGTTACGGACTTTCTGTCAGCACAATTATACTAACTACGTAGTTGCTAACAAGAACCAATGTGGCTTATAGCCACCAGTCTTTATTGTGCAGTGAGTACACTTGTTTCATGTTAAATCTGTCAATAATGTTTCAAATCTGTCAGATCTGATAACGTACTGTAATTTATAAAAAAGGTCTCTTAAACTCTTATTTTGTGTTATTGATTATATATTGTTAATAAATATAAAGGATACTTAACCAAGCAGGATAAGAAAAACAACATGTGAATGAGTATCAGATATATACATTCAAAGCATCACATGTATGGAAGAACTGTTGCAAACTGTTAACTGTGACTTTTTACATCTACAGGCTCTCCGACTCCCTCTATAAACTGGTTGAAGGAGGAACCACTGAAGGATGTTTTGTGGATAAAAGCAGACACACCTGGGTACAAGGTTGCTAGCTCAGGCTGCCAGCATAGCCTGATACTGATGGATGTGGGGAAGGAACACAGTGGCACCTACACATGCATTGCTACCAACCGTGCCGGCCAATCTCTTAACACTGCTTGTCTGAATGTGGAATATGGTAAAACTCCCACCTATTTCCTTATTTCTTTCATTATACTTATTATCATTTAGAAGCTGATGTCTAATGTCTGAACTGTAAATGGTTTCTAAAAAGATTTTTTACACATTATTAATATTTTCCTGCAGAACCAGAGAGCAACATTAAATCTGAGTAAGTTTATGAACAGTAAAGCTGCCATCATTTCAGGAATTTCTTATACAGCAGTGAGCATGAGCTACTTTGGTTTTACTTACCACTTCCTTTTTATTTGTCATTTTAGTATTTTGGGAATTACAGTTAGCTTACCAGAAGATGAAAGCAAAGGTAAGAAAACTGTTTATTGATAATAAGAATAATCATAACTCCCGGTCGTGGTGGTCCAGTTCCTTTCTGTGAGGAGTTTGCATGTTTTACCCCTTTCTGAATGGGTTTCCTCTGGGAGCGCCAGTGTCTTTTCACAGTCCAAAGACATATATGTTAGTTGTACTGGAGATGTTTAATTGCTCCCTAGATGTCAGTGTGTATGTGTGTTAGTTTGTTAGTTTGTGTGTCTGCCTTGTGCCCTGACCTTGCAAGGCAACTCTTGCCCATGCACATCTGGCTAAGGATCACATGAATAAACCAGAAGGCTATTGCAAAAATCTTTGGTGGCAAATGTATGTATATATATATACAGTAATGCGCAAAAGTTTTAGGCAGGTGTGGAAAAAATGCTGTAAACAAAGAATGCTTTCAAAAATGGAAGTGTTAATCATTTATTTTCATCAATCAACATAAAGCAGTGAATGAATAAAAGAGAAATCTAAATCAAATCAATATTTGGTGTGACCACCCTTTGCCTTCAAAACAGCATCAGTTCTTCTAGGTACACTTGCACACAGTTTTTGAAGGAACTCGGCTGGTCGGTTGTTCCAAACATGACTGTGTTTCAACCTCCGTGTGACATTGATGATCATCAGTACCTGTTTGGTAAAACTGGTTGATCACACACCGACTATAATCCTACAAAATCCCTGACTTTGTGCAAGTGTACCTAGAAGAACTGATGCTGGTTTGAAGGCAAATGGTAGTAACACCAAATATTGATTTGATTTAGATTTTTCTTTTGTTCGCTCACTTTGCATTTTGTAAATTGATAAAAAATAAACAATCATTATTTATATTTCTGAAAGCATTCTTTCTTTACAGCATTTTTTCACATCTGCCTAAAACTTTTGCACAGTACTGTATATATATAAAATACCAATACCATACCAATGATAAGGTTCACCAACATAGTCACCTCTGTACATTTCTGGGAAAAGGTCCATACTTGTATTTTTTGTCAAGAGAAAAAAGCAGGAGATGTTGGGTTAATTGAGAGCAGCCAGCAGTCTTTTTGTTTGTGCTCGGTCATAATGTTTCATTTGCACATGGTTGGTAATATCATTTCTTTCTCCATGAAAACACAAATGCTTCGAATTATTGAAAGCCACATTTTTCTTAAAACATTTTTTACCATCTTAGCAAAAGGAGTTTTTGTGAATAAGGTAAGTGAGGTAGTCTCTTCCTTGACTCTAACTGAGTAATATTTATCCATATTTCAGGAGAGACCAAACTGCCATACTTAGGTGGAGTAGACACTGCAGAGTTGTTACAGAAGCTCACCTCCCAAATCACTGAGATGGTATCTGCCAAGATAACTCAAGGTGAGAGACAATTCCTAACTAGGTTTGTTATTTATTTAGCGGTTAACT
The DNA here is from genome assembly GCA_017165825.1 of Hepsetus odoe. Classification (NCBI taxonomy): domain Eukaryota; kingdom Metazoa; phylum Chordata; class Actinopteri; order Characiformes; family Hepsetidae; genus Hepsetus; species Hepsetus odoe. The sequence continues at coordinate 18,495,031 of CM029377.1, read as the reverse complement.
TCAATTGGTTTTAAATAAATGCACACTTCTGTATATGGGTCAGTGGTGGATAACTTTCATAAATGAGTCCTTCCAAAGAAACATTTTAGTTAATATAATGGCATGCTTTCATTATGATTAATGTTTGTGAAATATTGTACATGATGAAAAATTAATGTTCATGTTAAGTCTTTGAGCCTGTTTAGTTTTGTGACTTATCTTCAGAATTGTTTATTAACAGCAAGCCCATACAGCAAACATTTCTAGACAAGCAAATAATAATCTTAATTAAAGTCATATATCAGTATTCAATGTAGGTCACATAGTTGTTAGCTGTAGGTCACTTAGTTGTTGGCTGTCAAACCATGATATATATTAAAATTATACATGTAAAATATATTCATACATTTTCTTAATATGATATTTTTCTTTTTCAATATGTGTATCCATTTTCAACTGCATCTGCACATTTCAAAACTAATCAATGAAGCTGCCTACCTCATGATTTGAATTCTACTTCACTCATAATTTTCCTCTAATAATTAATTAATCCATCCTACTACATCTTCACTTGATCCAAATGCTGACTGAAACATTAATTTGTTATTCAGACAGCTTACAGAATCATCAAGTGCTCCAGTGGATGAAATCATGGCCCAAAGTAACCAGTATGTATCCAGTATGTATGTACAAATAAAATTATAGAATCCTGATCTTATTCCCATGTACCTTTGCTGGAGCACAAATGGCAACATTTCCTTATGAAATATTTTATATATGTATCTACAGTATCTCACAAAAGTGAGTACACCCCTCATATTTTTGTAAATATTTTATTATGTCTTTTCATAGGACAACACTGAAGATACAACACTTTGATACAATGCAAAGTAGTCAGTGTACACCTTGTATATTGCTGTCAACTCAAAATAACTCAGCACACAGCCATTAATGTCTAAACCACTGGCAACAAGCACACTGCATCTGCATGGATGTCATCCCAGAAGAAACCCTCTTCTAAAGATGATGCACAAGAATGCCTGCAAGCAGTTTGCTGAAGACAAACATTACTGGATTATTGGGACCATGTCCTGTGGTCTGAGTGTGTCTACAGTCAAGCATGGTGGTGGGAGTGTCATGGTTTGGGACTGCATGAGTGCTGCCGGCACTGGGGAGCTACAGTTCATTGAGGGAACCATGAATGCCAACATGTACTGTGACATACTGGAGCAGAGCATGATCCCCTCCCTTCAGAAACTGGGCCACAGGGCAGTATTCCAACATGATAACGACCCCAAACACACCTCCAAGATGACCACTGCCTTGCTAAAGAAACTGAGGGTAAAGGTGTTGGACTGACCAAGCATGTCTCCAGACCTAAACCCTATTGAGCATCTGTGGGGCATCCTCAAACGGAAGGTGGAGCAGCACAAGGTCTCCAACATCCACCAGCTTCGTGATCTCGTCATGGAGGAGTGGAGAAGGATTCCAGTGGCAACCTGTGAAGGTCTAGTGAACTCTATGCCCAAGAGAGTTAAGGCATTGTTGGAAAATAATTGTGTCCACACAAAATATTGACACTTTGTGCACAATGTGGATATTTTTCACTTAGGGGTGTACTCACTTTTGTTGCCAGTGGTTTAGACATTAATGACTGTGTGTTGAGTTATTTTGAGGGGACAGCTAATTTACACTGTTATACAAGCTGTACACGGACTACTTTACATTGTATCGATGTGTCATATCTTCAGTGTTGTCCCATGAAAAGATATAATAAAATATTTACAAAAATGTGAGGGGTGTACTCACTTTTGTGAGATACTGCATACAAAAATATGCAAAAGAATAAATGTAAGACTTTAATTGACATGAGACAGCGCACCACTGACTACTTTTCATTGTATCAAAGTTTATTTTTAATTGTTCAAAATAGGGGTGTATGGAGATATTTTCATGTTTCTTTTTTACTAGGGCCATAGTTTCACACAAGTCTAGAATTTTCAATATAAATATGCATATCTTTATGTGTTGGTAACTGTGCCTTCTTGATTCACTCTCTTTTTCAGGGTTCACACAGTTACTTGAAAGTATGATAACAATGGATGAATCCACATAATGGAAAGCACATGTATTAGAGCTCTGCCCAATAGCCTTTCTTACCTTTACCAGTCAGTTACAAATTATTTATATATACATAACTGCAGAAAACTTTTAGGCACTAATAGAAAACTCTTTTTTGCAAAAATGCAAGATAGGATTAGAATAACTACAAACAAACAAAAGCCAGGTAATTCATTTTGTTTTTAAGTTGATTAGTTGAGTAGTTATCTTGCTTCATAGCTTTCTCTAACATGTAGCTAACATTGTGTTGTACTAGGATGAAGTTAATGTAACCACAAAAATTGATTTATGAGGAAATATGTTTTGCAAATAAAATAAAATTTATAAAGCTGACTTGTTTTTCTGAGAGTGCAAAGATATAAGGAGACATAAGCAAAAAACAATAAAAACTCAAAAAAAACCTTCCTTGCTTATTAATAAGCAAAATATTTCTTTGCCATTCTCTCTTCAATGACCTCTCTCAGTTGTCATAATATAGATTATTTTTTCCAAAATGATGAGAACACAGATGTGAAAAATGGGATAACAATCATAAAACCTAAATATCTGCAATCTGCTGTACAATCAGGTTTTATAAATTGTGCAAAATATTGTGCAAAAATAAAATTCCATATAAAAGACCTATGGCATCCATTTTGTTTTTCCAAGTGAATGTTTTCTAGAATGAGTAGGTAACAGGAAAGTGGTGACAGATAAATGATAAATCATCAAATGTTCCCTTTGCCTGGTATTGTGAAATAACTGACATACAGGAGAAAAGCTACTTCATTTTCCTAGCTAATATACTCCCACATTTTCACTGTTTTTCTTGGCAAGTTTGTTTTTTCAAGCCTTCCAGTGTAAAGCAGAAGCTCCCAAGCACAACACAATAAGACACTAGCATCACTGTCTTATCTTCTTCCCTTCTTAGCATCGTTGCGTGTCCCAGGAGCTGATAGTGATGATGAGACTAAAACTCCTTCTCCATCTCCCCATCATGGCCGCTCACGCCCTCCTTCACTGATTGTAGACTCCTCCTCAGAGTCCGATGAAAGTGATGCCAGAGGAGAGGTAAATCTCATTGATTCATTGAAAACACAAAGACTTTTTTATATAAAAAAATTTTAAAAAACATTATTAAAACCTTTTTCTTTTTGGCTCTGTACTCCCATGATTGAGATTCACTTATTCTATGTGTCCATTTGTCACTCTTTTATTACCTACATTTTGTACAGCTTAACTACTGCTCATTGGTTTATTTATTTATCTTTTTTCATTATTGAGTAATGTGTGCTTACATGACCAGCATTATCTTAGTAGACTGTCTACAATTTAAATTTATTTTTTTGCTGTGCAGATGTTTGATATTTATGTAGCTACAGCAGACTATAACCCCATGGGATTGAGTAAGGACACCATTGCTCTGAAGGAGGGACAGTACGTGGAAGTTCTGGAAGCTCATTCTCTTAGATGGCTTGTACGCACTAAGCCAACCAAAAATACACCATCACGTCAAGGATGGGTTTCCCCAGCATATCTTGACAAGAAACTCAGGGTGAGTACAGAAGTTAAAATCTTATTCAAAAATATTTGTTGAATAGCAGTTTTGAACGAGAACTATGTAAATCAAAGTTAAAAACACTTAGAACTGTTTAGAACTATTTGACTTTGATCATTAGAAAAAACATTCTTTATTGTGAATAATTATACATAGTACAGTAGTTTCTCACACTTTGCTGTAGCCTTCTGCAGACACACTGGATGTTCCAGAGACCACAGGTGAGGAAGTCACTGAGGGAGAGTACAGAACGAGGCTTTGGTGAGTACATATATATGATGCAATACTTTTTTATAATAATATTATGTAATATTATAATACTATAATATTATATATAATATTACTTTTCTTTTTTCATAAAATGTGTAATCATACAAATGAACATCTCTTTTTATTATGTTACCTTTTTAGCATTTTTCATAAAATGTCTACAACAAATTCAAATGTTCTTGCTTCTTCCTAAACCAGCTAAATCATTTTGCGATCTTTTCTATGTGCAGTCAAATCATCCAGGAGCTCATCAACAGTGAAAATGAGTTTTTAAGAGAGATGGATTTCTTTACATCACATCATTTGAAACATATTGATGATGAAAGTACTCCACCTGAAATCCGCAGTCACAAGGGGGCCATCTTCCGCAATATTAGTGACATCAAGTCGTTCCACTGCAGGTAAAGATTCAAATGCTTCAGATACACAGTACATTTCTACTTAATCGAAGAGTTTAAAAAAAAGAGGCAACCAAAGACATTACCCTATGATCTTTGCTTATTATTAAATGAAGAGACATCATACATGCATAAGTAATTATATATGGGTGGTCTAGTGGAAGGATACTTGCTTATGGACCTATGGCTCAAGAGGTTCCAGGTTCGAATCCGACCTCTGGCACTACCACCACTGGGTCCCTGAGCAAGACCCTTAACCCTGAATTGCTCCAGGGGGACTGTCCCTGTAATTAGGACATGGAAGTCGCTCTGGATAAGAGCGTCTGCTAAATGTAAATATAATTTTATAACTTAGTTATCTATCCTCGCTTTCAGATATACATAGATATTCTTGTTAGTATGTGCTTTTTTTAATTATAATTTTCTAGAGTGAATAAAAATGTATGCTCCATTATTAACTATAGGTTGCCTTAAAAAATTATACAATTATTTTTGGAGTTCGATTTCTAAGACATACCTTTTAAAGTTAGCTTTACCCCAAAAATTAATTTTATTTCTCTTCTAGAGATGATTGTAGAACATGAAGAATAGATTTTCATCTTATATTACATATTAAAGTTTTTGCTTTACTGTTTTATAGTTCTCTCTTCCCTGGACTTAAGGAATGTGAAACAGATGATGATATAGCAATGCATTTTCTAAAAAACACAGAAGGATTTGAAAAGTACCTGCAGTACTTGGTGGGCCAGAGTCAAGCACAGGCTGCTATAAGTGAGAAACCCGTCCACCAGTATTTCAAGGTAAGGCTTAAGGAGAGATTTTGTGTATCTATGAGAGATATTTAAATATCCTGCACTTTATTAAATAGTATGTGATTTTACATTACAATCACAATGGCATATGGCATGCCTGCAAATGACCTATGCCATACCTCCAAAACCACACAGAAATGGTTAAAAATTGTTGACTCATGAATGGTTGACCTTTTCTTCTTGCAGTGGGTGTCCTCTCTCCTTTATCTTAATGGGAGTCACTCTGCTGAAGTGAGGATTAAACTGAACTGAACTGAATTGAACTAAACTAGACTAACTGTGTTTATCAACTTGGCCAGCAATTCAGCTTAACAAACACAGTGAATTCTTTATGAATTAACTGTACACAGTATAACAGTGCAGAATTATTATTGCTTTTTAGATGAGAAGTACTACAATTACATGGCAACTCCAGAAACACAGAAGATGGACAATTATTTTTAGTTGTTGGAAACTCTTTCTTCAGACAAATGAATATGCTATACTGCATGCTTGTTTGAAAAGTTCTAATACAAAACAACTCATTCATGAATTCGGTCATGATTAAAGCGATACACATACAATCAATTTCCATTCTATCCATCCATCCATTTTCTGCCGCTTGTCCCAAACGGGGTCGCGGGGGAGTGCTGGGGTCCAAACCAGCGCACACAGGGCGAGGACGGGGGACGCACCCTGGACAGGTCGCCAGCCCATCACAGGGACAATTTCCATTCTATATACTGCTTATTCATTTGGGATGCATAAAGGTGTTTTTTCACTGATAATTACTCAGATGTTGATGTCTGAGCCAGTTAGACCTTTTATAATGGCACACACAGTCAGGATTTATTTGCAGTAATGCCCCAGGTTCTGTGCAAGATTTAAGTAAAAAATGTCTATATTAAATATTAAATGTCTTTGTGAAAATAGTAGGGGAAAGTAGTAGGGTATTATTCAGTATTATTGCTGGTAATTTGCTGTTTAAAAATATTTAAGTGTGTTTTTAAATGAGCAATGTCCATTAAAACAAGAACAATTTTTTACAAGGAATACACAGGTTCTGAGTTGGCAAAAATGGAACATTTGGAAGGTCCCGTTTTGAGTATTAATAGTTATCTTCAGAGACCACTGGAGAGAATCCAGAAATATAAAGACGTCCTTAAGGTAATAATTAATTGAACCCTTTAATAGAAAAGTTATAATAACAACATGAAATTAACTTGAGACATTCCTTTCATTCATAATGCAGGAACTGATCAGAAATAAGGCAAGAAATGGACAGAACTGCTGTCTTCTAGAGGAGGCCTACACCATTGTTTCCTCACTTCCCACACGCTCTGAAAACACCCACCATGTCTCTCTCATTGAGAATTACCCTGCCAATTTAGAAGCTTTAGGAGAGCCAATCAGACAGGTATGGGTCTTCAAGATATAAAGTCTAAAAGAATTACTGTGTAAGAAATCTTTCTTACAAACTTTCTTGTCTATTTGTAGCTTGAGCAAAGTTTTTCACCATGTTTATTATAAAAGTGTATTAAAAAATGAACACAGTTTATGGAAATGCTTCAGCACATGTAACTTGAAAATAACAAACAACTCAAGGTTAAGTACTATTTTTGGGGCAGAATAATGAATTTTGTAATAATTAAGATAATTAGGACAGTACAGACCTACGGGATATTAATATAACTATTATTGCTGTGTTTATCTCAAGACACATTTCAACGGTAAGGCTTTATTTATTAAGCAAATGTAAGCTGTAAAACATTGTTTTATGCATACTTGTGTATTATACATGTGACCTAGTATTATTTTATATGTTTGTAAGGTGATGTCACAAAAAATTAGAACGTCAGACAATTTAATCCTATAGGTTTTTCATTTGTAAACTGTTAACACAGGCAAATTAAGCCACCCTGATTGCACACAGTACCATTTTCATAAATGTTCATTTTAATTAAAAGGAATAACTTAAATAATTCCAGCTTTTTGGTCATTTTGGATATTGTGAGTTCCCCCAAGATTGCTTTTTGTCCTTGGCAAACTTCATACTGTGAATTGAAACTCTTTTTAAAATGTAAGTGACACCTGTACCCTTACACTTATATACCAAATATAAGTACCAAAAATTACTTAATGAACACATAAATATTGCAACTCAATGATCATAAATAATGTATCACTCAGTATTGATATCATGGAATGCCATCACTACAGTTTAGTCTTCAGTTCACAATACAAACAGGGACTATATATTACTTTTTCCCTTGGCAATCAAGCTATGATGTCCAAGATGTTTGTATGTCGTGGTTAATCATTAGCTAGTCAAAAAGAAATTGCTGTTATACATATGTAAGAAAACTCTTTTAAGGGAAACCATCGCCCTCTGGTGGATTTAAAATTTAAAGTGATTTGGGACACAACACAGCCTCAGTCAAATTTTCTGATGGTATTACACCCACAAAGAAAGAAAAAAATATTTTTTTTAATATTTGTTTTTGGTGATGTTGATGGTTTCCCATGCCAGACCTCTGCTTACTGTGAATTCAATTGCTTAACATGACAAAGAATTTTCTGTTATGCTATAATTGACCTAACATGCAAAACAACCATTCACAAAATGCAAAGGTGGCCATTTGTGCAAATGACGCTTTGACTTTGAATTTGATTTAGTAGTAACTGTTTTAACGGTTTTACTTTAGTTTAGTACTGTGTATTTATTTACTCTGTCAGGTCAGATTATCTTGAATGCAATGCTTTATTAGAATAGATAATTTAACTTAAATTAGACCTGATGTTGTGCGTGTTTTTTCTGCTAGGGTCCGTTCATAGTATGGGAAGGTGCTCCAGGAATCAGAACATCTTCAAGGGGTCATCACCGCCATGTCTTCCTTTTTAAAAACTATGTCATCATCTGCAAGGAGAAACGAGACACAAACACCGACACCCAATCATACATATTCAAGAACATGATGAAGGTAAAAGACATTGTGACTAAATCTGCCTCTGACTTGTGTAGTGGGGCTTACACAATTAACCAGTTGTTTTTAATCTTGTGGGTGATTATTGTTTATTTATTATAATATTGTATGAATCAAGTGAAAGATCAAATAACCAAAATAACAAGTTTCATTTAAATAGCACTTATGACAAAACCAGGGATGCTCTCCAGAGTTATGGATAAAAAAAAAAAACATTGATTATTACATTTATTACATCTGTAATATTATTTATTTTTATTCATGTATTTTTACAGCTCACAAATATTGATGTGAATGAGACTGTGGAAGGTGATGAGAGGGCATTTGAGATTTGGCATGAGCGTGAAGACTCTGTCAGGAAGTACACATTGCAGGCACGCACAGTTATGATCAAGAACTCCTGGCTTCATGACCTTCGTGACCTCCAGCAACGCTACAGCATGCCTGCATGGAGTGAGTTATATACTTCTCCCACCTGGAGCTTTTATATAAATACATTATTCAGTTTGGAAAGAATAGAATGCCATATGCATTTTCTTGCAAAATGATGTTGCATTGCTAAGCTGAAAATGTTCATATCTTACATTCTGTGAGAAAAGGAATTCCAGCTCTATAGTCTTGGTTCCAAATTTAGACACACAACCCAGACAAATATTTAGACTTTTTAAAAACAGGTGCAGAAAATTCCACTCTTCAGTATACAAAACACAAAATCCTGAAGATGCTCAGCTAATTAGTTACTACTTTGAAAACAAACAAACAAAAAAAAACAACAAAATAAAGATAAGGTGAAGGATGAATTGTATGAGAGGTTGGACAGTAAGGAGGGAGAAAAGGACCTATAGTGATTGGCTAGACAGAGAGGCAGACCTGGCAAAGATGTGCAGCTGATCAGGGTGACAAACGATAGAAATGGAAAAGTACTCACAAGTGAGCAGACTGTATTGAGCAGATGGAAAGAGTTCTTTGAGGGGCTAATAAATGAAGAGAACAAGAGAGAGAGCGAGAGAAGATTAGATCATGTGAGGAAAATGTACCAGGAAGTGCAGCAGATAAGCAAGATGGAAGTAAGGGCAGCGATGAAGAGGATTAAGATTTTAAGGGCTGTTGGTCCAGATGACATGGAAGCATGGAGGTGTTTATGAGGGATTGCAGTTGAGTTTCTGACCAGATTGTTTTACACAATTTTGCAAAGTGTACTGGTACCGATTTTCAAGAATAAGGTTGATGCACAGAGCTGTAGTAACTATAGAGGGATAAAGTTGATCAGCCACAGCATGAAGTTATCAGAAAGAGTAATGGAACCTCAATACGGTTGGAGACAAGAAGTCAGGAGGCGGAGCTGGAGGTGGCAGAGATAAAGATGCTGAGATTTTTGCTGAGAGTGATGAAGATGGACAGGATTAGAAATGAGTATATTATATTATAATGGTTTATAAGTACAGAGGAGAGACAAGGATTATATCAGGAGAAGGATGTTGAAGATGCAAAGAGGAAAAGAGGAAGAACAATGAAGAGGTTTATGGATGTGGTGAGAGAGGACATGCAGGTTTTCAGTTTGAGTGAGGAAGATACAGAGGACAGGAAGAAATGGAAATGAAGGATCCAATGTGGTGACCCACTAAACAGGAGCAGCCGGAAGAAGAAGAAGAAGATACAGTGCAGCAGGAGGCACTTATATCCATCTCTGGGGAGTGGTGATGGGGACGGTACCTTGTTCAAGGGTACCTCAGCTCAACCTACTGGTTTGGGATTAGAATGCACGAACTTCTGATCCTGAGACCTAGACCCAGAAATCTGGAAAATACCTAATTATAATAATCATTATCTGAGACTATTAATTCATATGATTGATCCATACACTACTGAAAAATTCAGAGTCCTTAGTGTTCCATTCATGACTCACAGTTTACCTTGCTTAAATTTACTGCCTGTTGTTTACTGTGTCAACACAGCAAACTAAATGCACTAGTGACTGTCAGTGTTTCAAACACGCATCGTTTGTTTATACACATCAGAAAATGAAGTGATCATTAACTATGTATTCAGATACTTAGATTGTGTTTTGCATATAATCTTTGTTACGCTAAATGTGAAGATTTAATTCAGTTATATGTTTGTATGTTCATATTTAATACAGATCCACCAGATTTTGAAGCGGTGTTGACTGATTGCACAGCACAGTTAGGACAGACTGTTAAACTGGCCTGCAAAGTTACAGGATTGCCCAAGCCTGTGGTGACATGGTTCAAAGGTAAAAATGACTTGTTGAAACTCTCATTCATCAATGATCAGGAACACCAGCATGCTGATATTATTTAGGAGTGGGACCTTAGTACAGCAGTGACAAAACATTGTTAATCAAGTCTCTTTTATATAATCAGTGTGTTGTAACTGCAGTGGATTTCATTTCGTTTGTCCTGTGTGTCATTTATTTCTAAGCTTTTATAATCCTCTTTTTGAGGTTTTAGGTCAGAAACTGCCTGGATATTTGATAAATTAACTATACTAAATACTAATAAATAAATGAAATACTAATAAATAAATGTTTTTTTAATGGAGCATTCTGTAATTGACAAGTTAAAAAGCATACAATATAGGCAGTGGAAAAAAATATGATTGACTAGGTTAATTATTAAGTCTCTTAGATCAGAGTTGAACATTAGTGGAAAAAGTAGAAGAAAAATCATTACTAATTGGAGTTAAACAATATCTATGAATCAATAGACGGCCGGGCTGTGGAGGTAGACCCTCACCACATCATTATTGAGGACCCAGATGGCTCCTGCACGCTCATTCTGGATAACATGACTGCTGATGATTCAGGCCAGTATATGTGTTTTGCTAACAGCGCCGCAGGAAATGCCAGTACCCTGGGCAAGATCACTGTGCAGGGTAGGTCAATGAACTAGAAAAATATTACCAGTAAGGCTTCTTTATCCTCACTTTCAAGCCCAGATCAAATATATTAATTTTTTTCTTCCTCAATTTTTAGGGCCACCATCATTTGTGACAAAGTTTAGGAATGTTGCTTTAATCACAGGAGAAGACGCTCAGTTTACTTGCAGAATACAAAGTGCCCCAAGCCCCAAAATAAGGTAATTATCCTCCCAAACCCAATATGAATTTCTATGTCTATATCCTTTGAAAACTGCACAGTAGAAGCAATGCATTCAGTTTATTTGATTTCAAGGATCAAAATATCTCTGTGTGTACACTAATATATCAGATTATATCAGCAACATCTCTTTTCATTGTACTTTAAGGTAATGGGTTTACTAAAGTAACTTTTTAAATGGCGTATTTCATGTGATTGTGTCAACATCTAATTATCTATTAAAGATTGTTCACTTTTCATCGCTGTTCAGGTGGTTTAAGGAAGGCAAACTGCTAACAGACCAGGAAAAGTACCAGACATATAGTGAACCACGCAGTGGAGTATTAGTTTTGGTTATTAAGAACCCTTTAGAGAGAGACCTGGGGCATTATGAATGTGAGGTACAGTACTGAACAAACTGCATAAACATATACCCTTCATTGCACTATATTTTATTTGATTCTGTTTAGTACAATTAAGTGGTGTCTTGATTAAAATGCATTTCTATTACAGCACACATAAGGAGTTTTTATTTAATTCATATTAAACTCTCTTTTTTACTCTTGACTGCAAATGCTGAACCTGAATAGGGTCACGGGTGCTGCTGGAGCCTATCCCAGAGCACAAAGCATAACATCAAAATTGTCGTGAGCTGGCTATTATTCTAAGTGATTCTAGAGGAATCCAGCAATTCACCACACATAAACTTCAAGTGTATTAAACAACACAAAATCTTACATACTCACTAACAAACACAATATCCATATTTACAATGATGCTATTTACAAAGCTGAAAGTTAATTTGCCTTTGTTTCATTTTATTAAATGAATATGTATGTAAATGTCCTCTACTATGGTACAATGATTAAAGTTATATAATTAAATATATTTGTAGCTGTCCAACCGGCTTGGGAGTGCTAAGTGTGCAGCAGATCTAGTCCTTCCTACAGTGGCAATGGCAGGAGATCGCAGTGGAGACCAAGCCATCACTATTGAAGGTAAAGAATTAGAATCACAAATCCTCAGCACGATCATCCCAAAAAAAAAATTATTAATTTAAATTAATTTAATCAAGAAAAATGTAATCTGCTTACAACATTTAGAGTCACACTTTTTTTAAAAAAAAGATATATTGCATTTATTTTTTTAATTTTTAGTTTTGAAGGTAAAGATGCACATTTTCTTCTTGATTATTTATTGTTTCTAAATTATTTATGGGAAAGTGTCCTTCCATATACAAGACATACAGCATAGTGGCAGATTGAGAAATAAAAAAAATAACATAAAGGTATTGGGCTATTATTAGCTGTTCCATAATCCCTTTTGGAAGATGTTTTGATGATGGTGCTGGAGAGTGCTGTCTTACACACTGATCCAAAATCTTGCATAGGTGTTCAACATGGGTGAGCCTGGTGACTGTGAAGGGCAAGCATATGCTTAATGTTGTTTCTATACTCTCCAGTTTTTTTCATTGTGTCCTATGGATGAGGACTTGTTCTGCTTCCTATTTCTGCTTCTACTTTCTATTGAAAAAAAAGAGAGAGAGAACAAGATATAGATGGTTCATATGTTAATAAAACATTTTGGAAACATGATTTTCAATTTTTCTAAGATGGTCTAACATAACATCTTGTTTTCCTTTCAGTAACAGAGCAAGAGACCAAAGTACCAAAGAAAACCATTATCATGTAAGTGATTATCAGATTTTAAGAATAAAATTAGATGACTCATGTTGGACAATAATCACAACACCTAACTAGATCAACCAGGCTAGCAGCTGATTAATATTCTAATAAAAGGTCTATAAAGGTTTAGACAGAGCTCGAAGCTGTTTTATCTGGATGCTTTGATCTGCATGAATGTCATAACATGACCTTGTCAGTGCAGTTTGGGTTTGACCTTTTTTTATGCCCCTAGTATTTTTTTCTCAGTTAACCCATCCGGTCCTGCATGTGTTTTTTGGCATTATACACCTTAAATCATGATTGCAGCATCATCTTCACTGTCGTTATCAATGACAATGCAAGGAGGCCCCATGCACACAGTAACTGACATTATTAATGTTAACTCAAAAAATGCCTGCTAAGTGATTGTTTCCAAAGCATTTGAGGTAGGAGACAAATTTTAATTTAAAGTTTTTGGACTGCAAATAAAATTAGTTCCCTTTTGTATTTTGTTACTTTTTTGACAGTTCTAACATTAGTTGTTTATATAATTCACTACGAAAAATATTGCTATATTCATTGCATTGTATATACGTTAACAGTATTACCAAAGGTATGGATAGTTACTGTTAACAATAAATTTTTATTAGTTGAAAAAAAATAATTTTTTACTTTCTGTCTTTTTTCCAAAGGATGTAAAAATGCATTTGTATGTAAAGTAGCTCAGGTACTACTTAGAGATCCAGAGAGAGATAAGTGGTAATCAGCAGAGCTTTAAAACCCAAATCTCAAGCACAACACAAGGCTATAAACCAACTGGCCAAACACATACTCTGCAGATCACCAGTCTGCTTTTTTTCATCTTTTGGGGATGTAAAAATTTTATTTGTATGTAAAGCCTAAACATTTTTTGCTTGAATGTTTGCTTTGTACAGAGAGGAGACCATCACAACTGTTGTGAAGAACACGCGAATGAAGCGTCATATGTCTCCTCGCACCTCCTCCATGGGAGTTTACCGCTCAGAGACTTCCACTCCTGAGCCCCCAAGGCCGAGACGTACCGTGTCTAGAAAGCCAGTACCAACTCTTTATGTTACAGAGCCTGAGGGGGCCACAGCCAAATCCCCTAAATGGGTGGAAGTAGAAGAGATTATTGAGTATAAAGTGAATAAATCTCCCAAATTGCCCAGGAGAAGAGGTGTTTCACCCTCCAAGCGACAGCCACCTGATAACCCAAGTTCAGCTCCAACAACAAAGTAGTGGAGGCAATGAAACTGTGAGCAGTTAATGTGGACTCCCCATCTTTGGCTGTAAACAGTTGTGAGGATGTGAGATTGACCAACAACAGTTTAGGACCTGATTCAACTGATGGTGTAAATTCTGTGCAGTCTTGGTGGAAACAGATGTAGAAAATGGAGATGTTTTAACAGTAAATGTTTCACTGTATGAGGACATTGATGAACGAGTGCACGAGGGTGAGACATTTGTTTGCTCTTCAAATTCTCAAAAGCATACAGTGAAGCCATGTTTTCAATGAAGGGCATCTGGTGGCAACCCAAGATCCTATAGTGGCTTCTTTATTTGCTATAAGGAACATTTTTGTAATGTATTTGACTCCTGTATATTTGTCAGAGTTATTAAACCAAGGGGAGAGAAGATGTCAGCATTAGTTAATCTACATTCATTGCTAAATCATCCAGGAGCTACATTGAGCTTAAGAAGCCCAGGTACTACTTAGAGATCCAGAGAGAGATAAGTGGTGGTCAGCAGAGCTTTAAAACCCAAATCTCAAGCACAACACATGGCTATACACCAACTGGCCAAACGCATACTCTGCAATTCACTAATCTGCATAAGTTTGAAAAGCAGCAAATGTGAAAAAAGGAGAAACAAACTAATTTTAGAAATGACAAATGTTTAGACAAACTTTTTTCTTAAAGGGGAACAGTGTCCTTGCATTAAAGAAATGAAACATTTTTCAGTTTTTATTGAGTAGCTTAAAAAAGATTTATGCAAATGGTTGATCATTCCAGATTGCAATAATATTTTCTTAATATTCTGAAAGCCAGTACTGGGATAAAGTTGGGCAAAAATGTGTCTGCAAATTTAAATGGTCACAGATATTAACAGACAGGCTCAAGGCAAAAAGGCATCCAGTGAAAAACTGCTGAGCTACCAACACCTGATGACAGACATGCGTGTTCAGTTACTGATGCTGAATGAGTTATGAAGTAAATAACCTGTTGTTTACTAATGAAACAAAATTGAGTAATTTTGCACACACACATACATTGCTTTTAAGTGGGAGTTGACAAATTTTAAAGAGTAGTACTTATTCTGCCTGAAGAAAAACCCTCAGTAAGGAGTTCTTGCTTTATGAATCAAGGAATGATTGAACCTATATATGAAAAGGGACAGATGCATGGAAACTTAACAAGTGTGTTTGTTAAAAATGAGAAAAGTAGAAATTCTAAAATGTATTAATGAGTAAATCATGTTCAGTAAAATGTCTGATGTGAATATAATAGGTATATTTATTTGCACAATTCTGGCTTCCTAAAGAAAAGTGTTTGGAAAATATGGGTGGGTGTGAGGAATGGCACTCAAAGTTTCTATATCAACAAAAGGCTTCTTCCTAGAATGTTTTAATTATGTGGAGGTTTTAAAAGGCTTGTCACACCTACATATCTCATTTACTAAAGAATCTTTCTAACAAACCCTCCACTGACAGGTTTTTAGGTAAAGTGGTTCATCTTTGTCATCACAAAAAGAGAACCTTTTTGGCACTTTCATTTTCAGAGTATAATTGATATGTTAAAGCATTTTACTTTGCAGATTGCTACAATACTTTACCATTTGTTTTTACTCTTACTTTCTCAGTTCCTCATGCGAATATGTATGGTCTGCATATACTTCCATGCTGAACTCTGGTGTGGCAGTTATGCGACTGTGATTTATTCATACACCATATGTGTGCAATGCCTAAGTTGATGATTTTGCACAATGTAATGCAGTGAACCATTGCTAGGTTTCACATTGTATGGAATCAACTCATGTTCTTATCTATTCATATCTACTCATGGAAGCTTAAAACATTAAAATTCATCTGCTGTTTTTTTGTGTAGTACAGTGAAGTTTGTCAGGGTCAGACAGGGCTGTACATGAACACCTTGAATCCCTTGTACTCAGAAAAAGTCTGAAGGTATGACTGGGGATATGTTTGAGGTTTTGTGATCATAGATCTAAATACATTTTGATTTTGTGTTTTGGTTAAGAACACAATCTGCCTTGAAGTGTTAGGTATCTAAATAAAACATTTTTTTGTGAACGATCAAAAAGTTAAATTTTATTCAGTTGAGCAAACTTTTCGCTGACACTCAGTATCAATATTTAAGGTAATTGTTATCATTTTTACTGCTGGTTAATATATCCCTGATTGTTAACATTGTTAATGCCTTTTTTTCACTGCAGTATTAGTAGTTGTTGACTAATGTCTTAACAGTTTAGTCTTTTTTTGCTTTTCTGTTTATCGTATTTATTGTATTTGTTTGGATCAAATATTTCAAGCAACATAAAGAGCAAAGAAAGACAAACCCTTTCTGCATAAGAAAGAAAAAATTATTAAAACATCCAAAACCCAGTTATTATTAAACCCAATTATTTTAATTTTAATATTGCAGGCAGAATCTAAGGACAATTGCTGTGATATATGGTGTTTTGGTGATGTGTGTTAGTGTACATGCAGAAGGTCCTTTGCAATCTGTCCTACCCATCATGTCCCATTATGGGTTACTGTGTATGATCATAACAATTTTACGTCACCATTACGGTGTTTAGTCCTACAACCTTAAATAAATTTGCTGTCTTAGATTTCTCATATATAGCCAAATGTACTATGTACTCTGAAATGTTCCATCTTCTAGCCACCATTACATTTTTCAGCCAGAACAGATCAGTTCACCTCCCATGCACATGTATGAAACTTGTGGGCCTTTGACCCTTTTGAAATTGAGTGCACTTTGGTATCAACAATTAGTAGCATCAGTCAAGCCATTTCTCACTGGCAAAACAGCAGGGGAGTAGACCGTCACAGTAGTCACATCTTTGAGAGTGCATTTACATTTCTGTAACACCTGGCTAAAATGGGTCTCAGGCCACCACTTTAAGAGGGTTAAGGGTTTGGAAATAAACCTGTTCATAATACATCTAGAATGTGCTCAAGCATGAGTTTTTAATGGAGATAAACCTTATCCAAACAAATCCTGATACTTTGAACACATAAAACGATCAGCTGTAAAGTGTCTTATTGCAGCAAAACTGTTTGATCTTTTGTACTATTAGCCTGCCTTAATATAGGATCTTTTGTCTGTGTGTCAGTCTCTGGATACTTTGTGAAAAATATGCTAGGACATATAAAACGGATATCAGTATTGCACACTCTCATTTATTCCATATGTTCATTTCACTCCAAACATGCTTATCTATGTGTGTATGTACACATTTTTACTGTATACATAGAAAGGCATGTATACACCTAAGCACACACATAATTAAACATGTAGATTTGTACATATATATTTATATATACCTATAAATTTACATGTACGCATATTTATAATAGAGTGCACACAATGCACTCTTGCACACACACCACAAACATCATGCGTCTGGCTCAATGTCGTTCCTGCACACACATTCACACGCATATTTGCACTTGGTCTCAATGAAAACAACAGGTTGTTTTTCTTGAACACCTTAATGGATTTTCAATGGTTTAAAGCTTAAAAATAAAAAGGAAAATAAAAACCAAACACAAAAGCATGATGCTGTCTTGTGCGATGGCAATGGGATTAATTTGCATAATGTATACAGATTTTTTCTTGTTTTGTAACTAAACATTTAATCATTTTAATATAAACAAAAACACAGAATGAACTTAAAATCCGTAGTAGGTCCCCATCTCCAGTCTCTCCTGCTGACAGGGTGACATCAAGCTGTACAGCGCAGTCAAAACATACATCTCAGCTTCATTTACAGGTACAGCCATAATGAAGGCACAAAGATCTACAAGTAGATTTTTTTTTCCTCTCTTTTCATAAAGTTACAAAATAACTTGTTATAGTCTGTACAGAAGAAAAGTAACCATTCACAATTTGTGAGCTAAGAAACTAAATTAGAAAGTCAATATATTTTCTGTAAAATTTCTGGAGAGATCAGAGGGATTGTGGTTCCGTTACTTTTGCAGAGTGGACAAAGACTTCTCTGGAACCCCTGGAGACTCCCTTACCTGTACTCCAACCAATACAGCTTAAAGAAAAACACAGAATCAAACATTACAATGCTACATTGGGTGTGTCCATCCTCAAAAGCAAATACAATCAGTTAAAACCTGATGCAAAAGTGCATTACTTCCCTTTTTTTCCCCCCTCCTCTCCAGTGTTTCACCCCTACTTCTCCAGTAGTGGGCACTCTTCAGAATGAAAGAGCAGCAGAGAGCCCAAGAGAATGAGAGGTCTGGGGGCCTGGAGGTCATAAAGCGATGCAGTCTCCATTAATTGGCAGAAACCCGATTGCATGTGAAAATGTGTTTTACACACACACACACACACACACACACACACACACACACCACACACACACACACACACACACACACAAGCAACCCCTATACACCGTTTCTTCATGTTAATAAATAAAAAGAAGGAGGTAGCCAAAGGCTTAGTAGAATGGCAAAAAAGAAACATTCCTCATATCAACAAAGTTAAAAAACAGCGAAACAACAAAAGGAGGATCTGCCAAACTTCAGTAGCATATATTGTCCATGGTTTTGGCCACATTTGGGAGTAGGAAGAGAAGGACAATGGGAGCTTGGAGACAGGTTTGTAAAAAGCACTCTGGCTATAGAAAACCAGATCATAAGAGTTCATACTGCCGCAGGTGCATTCTCTGGATGATGTCCCGACAGTCATTAAAGACCCTGCGGATATTCTCTGTGTCAACAGCACATGTGAAATGAGGATAACAATAATGACGTCCATCCCCACTTGCAGTGCTGATCCTCTGTTAGAGAGAGAGAGAGAGAAATACATCATAGTCTAGATTTTATTCTGACATCAAACCCAGTTAACTTTACCCTTAATCTTTGAGACATTTTAAAGTGAAAACAATGAATAGTGATGGTTGCAGTAAAAATTAATGCATTAACACTCTGTTTTGCAATTTGTGAGCCAAGATCAATAGAATATATATTTCAAAACTTACCAAAAACTCGTCACGTATGAAATATTTGGCTCTCGTAACTCTTGGGTCTTCTCCTGGTTCTGGTGTTGCTGTAAAGCAATGACAATTTCATATCACTTTTGGACTATAGAGAATTTTTCACCTTTTACTGTTTTGCCCATAAAAATGGGATGTATATGTAAAAGCCCTTAGACTGGCAGTACATTAGGCTTTGTGGACAACACACAAAACCCATAAAATAATATTGTTTGTACTACGGAACAAGGCATAAGGACCAGGCTTGGATATCTGCATCTTGCATTGTGAAATATGAATTTAGGGTGCCTGATAGGGATGAATTATTGTGATATAATTTATCAGAATGTGACAGAGTACATCATAACATCATGCCATATTTTTAAAGAAAGAATGTACTTTGTAAGAAATGTACTTTTTGTCATTTTTCTCTTTCATTCTTTCTTTTGTTCTCAGCAACCTATATATAATACTCCACAATAAACATGCAAAAACAGGATTTTCAGAAATGTTTTTTGTAAATGACTTTTTTGCAGTCATTTAAGATACTTAAAGCATCTTTGACAGCAATGACTTGCTTACAGTCCTTGGAATAAATCAATTCTTCATGGCAGTATTGCAGTGGTGAACAGCCGGTTTCAGGTCTCTCCAAAGGTATTCTATTCAGATACACTGCTCAGGTGCATAATTCAGACTGGACCACTGCACGCCTTTCAGGCTTCTTAAAGTCACACCTAGGTCTTACTGTTGATGTGCTTCAGGCAGTGTCTAACTGAAATGTAATCTACTCCCCAGTCTAATCCAGAGCACTCTTGAACAGTCTTTAATTTAGAACTACTTTCTGTTTTTCTGCATATTTCCCTCTACAGTGATTAGTCTCTCAGTCTTGTCACAGAAAGTATCTCCATAGGATGATGCTAACCTTCATCGGTGTAGACTCAAATGAAGTTAAAATGTCTCTCAAGGACCCCTGACAGAAGTAGGGGTCACCAAATCTAAATGGCAAATGTCATAACAAATGGATCTGACAAATGTAATTGGGATATTTGTTGTATTTCTATTATAAAAAACAGTTTTTCCTTTTTCAATGAGGAGTATTGAATGCATACAATAAAAATTTGTTTCAACCCTTAAATAAACTTAGTTAGTGACTCAAAGACCATGAAGAAGATTAAAAACAATATAGCATATTAATAAGCAGAATTTGTTTAACTGACACCCGCAGCACCACTGACACCATCTTCTTAAGAGCAAACAAAATTGGAAAACAACTGTAATTTCTAGAATCACCTTCATTTGGTATGGTGTAGCGAGCATATTCTGGAAAATAGTCTTCAATTTTGGATTTCCCAGCTAACACTTTCTCAGCTAGCATGTCCTGTTTGTTGAGGAATAAAATAACGGAGATGGTCCGTAACCACCTGCAAAGAAAGACACACAAAGTGACAAAAAAGGCTTTTAAATAGCTGCAAGGGTTAGATTTTACATTGTTCTCTAGAATTATCGACACCCCCTGGACAAAAAAAGTACACTTAACAACTTCATAAAGTAAACTTAACAGCTTTTTCTGGGTGTGTTCTTTGATCAGCAAAATGACAAAGTATATCATTTTAATTGAATAACTGCCCAGAAAAAAAAATTATTATTTATAACTTTATTATCCAAAAAGAAGTTTGTTTATTCATTGCTTTTATCCTAAGTACCTAATCAAGTCAAGTCAAGTCAAGTTGGATTTTATTGTCATTTCAGCCATATACACAGTACACAGTGAAACGAAATAACGTTCCTCCAGGACCCTGGTGCTACACACAAGACACAAGACAACATAAGACACAACACGGGGCAACAAGTGCAGACAAGTAATTAGTACGTAATAGATGATGATGATGATGATGATCTAATGTGGAAAAAAAGCACTGTTGTAAGTCACTCTGGATAAGAGCATCTGCTAAATGCCGTAAATGTAAATGTAATAACACTACATTTTCTGCAAAATTCAGGCAATATTCACTTGTAAATGGCTGTGTTGAGAAGGAATGACAAGTCTGATTTTGACTTACTAACATCCTACTAGGAACATAACCTATTGCAACATCACTTGGTTTACCTCTTTAAGATAAATACTTCTAAAATTGCAGTTTTAGATTATGTTGGACAAGATTCTAATAAGTTTTTTCCCTCATTACTTTTACAAAATAAGTTACCAAATCTACCAAAAGGTAGTGAGAAAAGTACATTTTTTTGTCATGTAATAATAATAAAGTGTATATTTGACACACTTTACTTAAGGCACACTTCAGGTAAGCCTAGAAAATACATAAAAGGAGAGTCACCTGTTGTTCCAGATACTACGAAAGAGGTCGAGCGCTTCTCGTAGTCTGTTTGTGTTGTTGTCTTCTCTAATGACCATATTATAGCTACTGCTGGCAACCACAAAAATAATTGCAGTGACATCTGGAAGAGAGAAAGAGAGAGAAAGACCTGAAATCATGCCAGAACATATTTAAATCTTTCAGTTAAAAAAAAAAAAGACAAGACAGTAATTGTTAATAAATAGAGTTAAAATAGTTTGAGTTAAAATTTTTAATCTGAAATGGAAGGTATGGAAGATTGCATTTAAATCAGGTGATTGGCTTGGCCTTTCAGAATTTTTACAATTGTTTAGCTTTGAGAAAATTTGAGAAACTTGCAGAGTATTTTTGTTCATGAAGTCTTCTGCAGATAGACGTTTCTGACAAAGACAGACTTGCCACCTGAAGACTGTTTCTGATCTGTTTTACAGGTGTTTGGGGATTTTTCTCTACCATAATGAAGATTCTTCTGTCTTCAGCAGAAAGTTCTTCCTTGGCCTAAAAGACCCTTGTGGAGGTGGAGGTCTTTCTTTGCCTACCAGACCATTTGCATTTACAGGGCTCACCCGTGCATTCTATCTTTTAAATAATATTCCAGAAAGTTGGAAAATTTTTGGTATTCCTTAAGTTTGACCAATGTCTCTGATGATTTTATTCTTGTTTTTCAGCCTCATAATAGCTTCCTTGACTTCCAATGGCACAGCTTTTCTCCTCGTGTTGAACAAAGATAACTAGACTCCAAATGGTAGAAGCAAGCATAATCTTAAGCATTAATGCACTTAAGCTCTTGCCACAGCAGGTCTGGACTTTGAATTGACCATTCCATCACCTTGATATTTTTCTTAAGCAATTCAAATGTCAATTAGTTGGCATGTTTGGGATATTGTTTCTCTTACATGACCTTTTTTTGACGTTAAGCTGCTAGATGGATGTTATTTTTCTTCCAGAATTTTTGTAGTTTGTTGAGATGTAAATTTGCAAGCCTAAGTCTTACATCCATATTCTTTTGTAATTATGCTTTTAAATGTACGTACAGAGGCCTGTAGGATGCATGGTTTAGCTCTTGACTTTTTCTGTGAATTTTGTAGGATTTACAATCTTGGGAAATTCAGCAACTACAGGTTTGATGTCTCTAGAGGCAACGGTGGTCCCACACACAATTTTACCAGCCATGTTGCTGCGTATTTTAGAAAAGGCCCATGAGCCGGTTTTAAAAGCGCAACTCTATTTTTGATGGATCCCGTGTCAAAAATACTTCAATATTGGCTAAATTTAAGAAAAGGAACTACAGTATTCTACTTATAATTAGGCACTTACAATCAAATACAGTTTTGAAGGATGTATTCATAACTGTGCTTAATTATACTTTAACTTTGTAGGCTACAAAACAACAAAGTAGAAAATAAACAGAAAAACAGACAAAATATAAATACTTAACTATGTAGTCTTTCATTAAAAGCACAAAATGATTGGTTTACCAAAAGAGAGACAAAATGCTTTGCTTCTGAAATGCACCAGCTAAGGTTAAAACACCTCGCAGCAGACAGAAAAAAATCGCATTGCTGACTTGATGCCATGGAGTCACCAGAGTACTTCTAATTCTAAATACAGTGACAATTAAAAAGCTTTTTTTTGCTCAAAATCTGCAATAATCAATCTTTCAGTAAAAGTGCAAGAAAAAGTCATCATTCAGAGTGGTTAACTGTAGAGAAATGTAACAATAAATTTGTAATAAAAACAATGAAACATGACAAAACTTAGATTTCAGATTTCAAAAACCTAGATTTCATAATGTTTCAGACATCAGGAAAAATGTTTATCCAAATCAAATAAATTCAAAATTTTTTTTTATTTAAAAGAAAAAACAAACACTGGGGTACAATTCCACCTTAGAAATTGTAAACCCAAACATACAATGAAAGGCTAATGGTAACTGAGTTTTATTAGTAATCAGTATTATTTTGTAGTTTTTTTTGTACACTGTAAAGCATCATTGAGTTTGTGAAAGGCACTGTATAAAATAAACTGTAGTGCATTGCTAGCTGTCAAGCATACCATTAAAGCACTGGATCCATTTTCTCCTCTCGTCTCTTTGTCCCCCCACATCAAACATACTAATAGAAAGAAAACAGAAAATATGGCCATGGAGTCAGGGCACTTTTTCTTCTACAAGTGACTCCCTCTAGGGGGACAAATACAACACTTTTGAAATATCATACTTTACTTTTTTGTTATGGTTTAAAAACAATAAAAACGTATTAACTGAACAATTTTGAACAATTTGGTAAATTACAACTTCATGATGTAAAGTTCAAAAACACTGTGTTTTAAAAAAAAGAATAGGAAATATTTAAGAGAATTCCATTTTCTAATATAAAAATATACACAGATTCGTGTACAGACAAATAGGCATTTCTGCCATGAAAAGAACACTGGCAAAATAGCTCAATTAAGACTGACTTGCCTGAGGCGTGGGGATTTTTGAGGGCACTTTTAAAGACATTTTACTTATGATAACAATTATATGATATTTTTTGCAGTAGTCTCTCTAGTTTGTTTTGTGTAGAGAGTAGAGTAGGAGTGATCTTTATTATCCTACCAATGGGAAATTTGGGCGTTACAGGCTCTTATAAAAGTGACAGGTGCACAGAAGAAGAAAAGAAAAATATATAAAAATATAAAGACAGAGAAAGAGCAGAACAAGTACAGGAGAAAAATGCAGAGGAGCTTATAAATAAATAAACAATAAATTATAAATTATCTATCTTTATATCTGTCTTTCCATATATATATATATATATATATATATATATATATATATATATACACACATATACATATACATATCTACAAGAGTAATAATACACGGTAATAAATAAGTTTTGAATAAATTATAAATATAAGTAAACAAGCAGCAAAAAATATATATATATAAATATAAATGTAATAATAAATAAATGTAATAATAATAATAAATGTAATAATAATAAATGTAGTAAATAATAATAAATAATAATATACAATACAGTATTAATAATAATAATAACATACAATAATATATAATATATTATAATAATAAACAAGTATTGTAATGTTATGCTATGTTGAGTTGTGAATGCATTATCAAAAAATAAAATTAGTAGAGAGTGTGTTCATAACAAAACTTTTAATGTAAAGTAATGTAATCTATGTAACTGCAATAAATAAAAAGAATGGAAGGTACCATTTCTGCATGTTTGTTATTTAAGATTTACACACACTTTCTCAAGTAATATGAGCAACAAAAAAATAGTCAATTCATGGAGAAGGTAAATTTTAACAGAGGATTTCTTTGCTGAATCCTGTAACTGTGACATCCCTAGTTTAATTATAAGCAATATCTTTAAAAAACATCTTGAGGGTGACTATCCTTTGAGTAATAGATTAACTCACTGAAAGTTGACTTTGTCTACTTGAAATCGCGTTTCAAAAATCCCTGATGTTAAAACTCTGCAGCGCAGCAGGTCCTAGAGGAAAAAGAAAAAAAAAACGAATGAAATATTTATCTTTCTTCCAAGCATGAAGCACTGAATTATGCAAATCAAAGAAACTGCGGAGAGAAAAATGAATATAAAACTCAATTGAAGTAAAAATTGAAATACCTGATCTGTTGGTGTATAGTCACTCTGTCTTACTGCATCAATTCTGTCAAGAAAGCTGTGAGAAGAAAAATCATTTGATGAAGCTGTGCATTTGTGAATAGCTTATTCAGCTTCCTCAAATGGAATCTGAGCTAAAAATCAGTGTTAAAATTGGTGAGCTGGGCAAATGATGATATGGTATGTCAGAACAAAAAAACAAAAAACGAATACATAGACTACAGGCCACAGATTTTTACAAAAGATGACTACGACAACAATGAACAACTTTTCATTTTTATATTCTGCTATTCATGTTAAATAGCTTAGAATACTCTACTCTAATACCATCACATATATGGCACTGAAAAAAGTGCTTTGTGTTGCATACTATCCAGGTGTTTGTTGTTACACCATGCCCTATGCATTGACTGTTTAAACAAATAAATAACTCTTGATATCTATTTGTATTTCACCTTTGAAAACTGCATTTTTTTTCTTAAAAAGAGAAAAATCTATTAGAAGCATTCAGCAAACATTGGGTAGAAGCAGTAAAACTGTGTAAATGTGAATGTGCATAAAAAGAAAAAAAATTGCTGATGTATTGGGCAAAAGGCATTTAACTGGTTGGTCAAGCAAACACAACAACAGCTGATGATGAGATGATAATGAGACAAATTGAGTGGCAAAGAAAAACCCCAAAACAACGGTCAGTGGCATCATGAGCAACCTCCACAGGGCAGCCCAAAAAAAGAACAGCAACAAACCACCAGCGCAAATGTTTTGATGAGACAAAAGTTAATCTCTAATAAAGTGGAATGGAAAGGCCAAAGTGTGTCGAGAGAAATCATTTAGTTATGACCAAAACATACAAGCATATCTGTGAAGTAAAGTGGATGTAGTGTGTAGCATGGACTGAGCTACCATGACAGCTTCTGGAACAGGCTCAAACTAAATATTTATTGATTATGTAAACAAAACAACAGGACAATGTCAAAAGAACACTGGTAAGTAAAAAAAAAATGACTTCTTCAGGTGAAGTAAGTGGATAGTTTTGGACTGACCAATTCTGTCACAATTTTTTTTCTTTTTTACATTGTAAATTTTTACATTTTTAAATGAACATGCAATTTGTATCCTGAAAAGAGAAAACAAACAACAACTGAACAAACACCAAAGATGCTGTGATAAAAGCCTGGAAAACCTTGACCAAAGAAGAAATTACCCATTTCAAAGTCAGTGAGTCACAAGCTTGATGTGGTTATTGCAAAAAGGATATGCAACCAAATGTTAAGTGCAGTTTAATTTGACTTTATATTCCAATACTTCTGCTCACTTGAAAAACTCACTTGGTGGTCAGACACAGAAGGTACTTTTTCTATGTAAGTTAGCATAACCTAGATGTAAATACCAGAAACTAAAATATGAAAATCTGATCTTTCAGCTTGCAATCAAGTTTACATTTTAAACCCAAATGTCTTCAGGGCAGTAGTGGCCTAGTGATTAGGGAGTTGGCCCCAGGATCGCAAGATTGTGGGTTTGAATCCCTTACCAGTAGGTTGCCCTGGAGTACTGCTCAGCAAGGGCTCAGCTCCACATAACATTAAGATGTGAATTTCTGTCCATAATTTCAGACTGTAATCCATTTGTTACACTTCTTTATCCCATCCGTCAATTGCCATGACCCCAATGAATCACCTGTGAGTTGGTATTATTTCAATCTGATGGAACGTTCTCACTGCAGCAGTGATACTGACACATCACAGTGGCTTATGTGCCTGTATTTGTATGTAAGCACATAATAGACAAAGGGTCAAAGCAGTGCTGATGGGACTATTTAAACACTGTTTACAATGCCTGTTCAATATATGAAAGTACTCAGCTTCCCCTTCACTGGACCCCCTGCAGTGTGTGTATGGTCCTTACCCCCACCCTTAACCTGACCCTTTCCCATCTGGGAAGAAGGGACAGTTACGTTAGAATGCTGTTCATAGGTTTCAATTCAGCATTCAACCCAATCATCTTTCAACATCTGTGGGGAACTGGTTGGGCCATACACATGCTATAGGACCTGAACACCTCCCTCTCTAACTGGATCCTGGGGGTCTCCCAGGCAGTCAGGGTTGGGAAGAACACCTCCAGCACCATCACGCTGTGCGCAGGGGCCCCTCAGGTCTGTGTGCTCAGCCCGCTGATGTTCATACTGACCCATGACTATGGAGCGATGCACAGTTCAAACCAAATCATCATACAGTTATCTTATGGATTGGTGCATGGTTGTTGACTTCAGGAGACCACATCGCAACCACTCTCCACTGAGCTTCCTCTTGGAGACATCAGCTACATAACCAATAAAGCCCAGCATTATCTCTACTTCCTGCAAAGGTGAGTCCATCTTTCTCTACTCATCTTCATCATGTTGTATACAGGAACTATAGAGAGCATTCTGAGACAACTAAAGAGATCATCAGGGTCTCTCTGCCTTCTGCTCAGGACATTTTCACCACTCATTGTGCCTGCAAAGAAACCACTACTTTCAATGATGCCACACACCCCTCCCACACTCTCTTCTCTCTCCTGCCATCTGGGAAAAGACTGTGTAGAAGGCTGCCCTCTACTACAAGAATGGAAAACAGCGATTTCCCCCTGGCCATCTGATTCCTGATTTATTTATCATTATATTTAGTATTTGCTGTCTGAAATCTCTAGCATAACACTATGTTAACCTCATGACTGGATTCATTGTTTCTCATCTGACATTCTCCACCATATTCATGTGCAGCACTGTCTGCCCTGTGTTGGATATTTGTACTCTGTTGTGTCATATTGTTTTTGGCACTATATGTTTTAGTATGCTGCTCCTCCATGTAGAAATGAGCCAGCTGAGGTAGCTCAGGCATCTGGTTAGGATGCTTCAGTTGGCAGTTCGCTCTGGCTAGCGGCTCGCTCCGGCTAGCTCATGTGACCCCAGCTCGTTGCTAGCTCTGACTAGCTTGTGTAGCCCCGGCTTACCACTAACACCGGCTAGCTAGTGCGGTCCTGGCTCGCCACTAGCCCGTGCAGCCCCAGCTGGCCACTAGCTCTGGCTAGCTTATGCAGCCCTGGCTCGCCTCTAGCACCAGCTTTAAAGGGGTAGCACAGTGTTGAGCAGCATTTCCTGAGCTGAGAATTCCCCAGTCTTCCAGTGAAGGTCTGCATCTTCTCCTTTCCCCAGCCAATCTGAAACTGCCCCCTTAAACATGTAAAAAAAACGAGATCTGACTCAGATCGGTGCAGTGTGGTGGACTTGACGTAAATACAGAGTCGGGATTCCAGCATAAGAATTTTATTAATATAAACCAATGCTGAACACAGTACACACAAGACATGCACATAAGACTGGAAATGTATAACGTGTACACAGTGCAATGACCAACGCTCCAGCCTGACTAACTGGGATGAGGCGCCAGGTGTTCCCAGTCAGGGCAGAACACAACATACCATGACAGGTGTTTCCCTTCTCCCTTTGAGAAACCAAAAATGAGAACGTGTAGATAAGCAGAAAGGGAAGCCTATAAATATCTCTTTTAAAAAGCAGATGTTTCAAGAAGCACTTGATGTTAAGGAAAGCTATACAATATTTTGCAAAAAAAAATAAAGATTAACACAGTACAGAAACAATAGTATTGAGATAAACATAGTAAAGACACATTTGTCTGTCATTTGAATAACAGTGAAAGCTGATTCCATTTTTGTGAATTATCAGAACCCAGAGCGAGCATATGAAATATGAATATAATGGGTCCTAGGACAGAGCCTTGTGGGACTCATTAATTTACTTTTGTACAGACTGACATTTCTCGGTTTAAACTTGATGGGTCAAGTATTAATTAAACCAAGAAATGGCTATTCCTGTTATCCTAACCAGCTTTTGTAGTCTGTATAATAAAATATTGTATTCTCTGGTGTCTATACACTAATCAGCAATAAAATCAAAAGAAACCTACCAACTACTCTAGGTACATGCAAATTTAAGACATGTAGGATATGCACTTTTGCTTTTTTTTAGTTTGACTACAGGCACACTACATTCACTTTCTCAGTATGTAAATTTACTTATATTTTGTCATTTCCAATGAAAAATAAATCAATAAATATAGAGACTGGAGTCATATTAAAAAGTTCCCATGTAAAACTTTACAAACACAGAAGTCCATAGCATGGCAGCTAGTGTACTAGATCTAGAAAATGTAATTACATTAGTTCTATGAGACTTAATTGGCTTCTGATCAAATACCACATTGACTAGAATAATTCTCCTGTTGACTTATTCTTCTCTCTGCTACTCCCATCTAGGGGTCGCCACAGTAGATCTTCCGTTTCCATTTTTCTTCCTCATTCAAACTGGCCACTTGCATGTTCTCATTCATAAACCTTCTCTTTGGTCATCCTCTTATCTGCTTTCCAGGCAGCTCCATCTTCAATATTCTTCTCCCAGTATAATCCTCATCTCTCCTCTGCACGTGTTCAAACCAACACCATCTTGCTTCTCTAACTTTGTCTCCAAAACACGCAGCCTGAACTGTCCCTCTAATATTCTTATTTCTAATCCTGTCCATCTTCCTCACACCCAGTGAAAATCTTAGCATCTTTAACTCTGCAACCACCAGCTCCACCTCCTGTCTCCAACCCATATAGCATAGCGGGTCTTAAAACCATTCTGTAAACCTTCTCTTTCACTCTTGCTGGTACATGCCACAGATCACTTCTGTTCCTCTACACCCATTCCAACCTGCCTGCACTCCCTTCTTCAAACTCTCTTCCACACCGCCAGTTACTCTGAACTGTTGATGCCAAGTATTTTAAATTGCTCCACCTTTGTCACCTCTACTCCCTGTATCCTAACCTCTCCACTCTCCTTCCTTTTGCTCACACTCATGCATTGTCTCACTTTCATTCCTCTCTTCTGTAGAACACATATCCATCTCTCAAGCTGTTCCCTACTCTTGCTACAGATTACAATATCATCGGCAAATATCACTGTCCACAGGAACTCCTGTCTATCCTCGTCTGTCAACCTGTCCATTACCACGGCAAATAAGAATGGGCTCAGCGCTGATCCTTGATGTAATCCAACCTCTTAAAAGCACCCAGCACTCCTACTGCAGACCTCACCACTGTCACACTGCCTTCATACATGCATTCTTCTCCTTGGCACCATGCCTACCCATCACTACTGTTCCATTCACCAACATGTCCATTAAAATCTGTACCAATCACTTCTCTCTCCCCTAGGTACACTCTTTAATACTTCATCTAACACACTGCAGAACTCACTTCTTTCTCCTCCATCTCAACTAATTTGTGGGGCATAAGAACTAACAACATTCATTTTCACACCTTCTCTCTTCAGACTCATCACCCAATGTGACATTCTTTTAACCTCCAAAATGTAATCTTCTTTCAAGATAAAACCTACCCCATTTCTCCTTCCATCCACATAATGGTAAAACAATTTAAATCGACCTCCAATACACCTGGCCATATTACTCTTCCATCTAGGCTCTTGTACACACAAAATATCAACCTTCTTTCCCTCCATATCAGCTAATTCTCTACCTTTACCAGTCATGCTGCCAACATTAAAATTCCCACCCTCGCTTCCACTCTTCTATACTGCTGTCTCGCCTCCTCTTCTTTTTCTTCTCTTTTGGCCAACAGTAGCCCAATTTCCACCACCACCCTGTAGTAATACTGTTAATGGTTGTTGTTAACCTGAGACATGACCGAGCAGGTATGGAAATCCGCTTCATTATTCGCATATTTGATTTGGCAAAAGTTTTACTCTGGATGCCCTTCCTGACCCTTACCATTTATCTGGATTTGGGACCAGCACAAAGAAGTAAACTGATTTTTGCATCCCTATAAGTTAGTTTTGAAATACATCTGTTTCCAGTTAAATTGATATGGTTTGCAACAATCATCTTGCAAGGGTCTTGGGAGACGTCTTCACTTTTATGCATCATGTTTTTGACACCTTGGAAGCAAAACACCTTTTTATAGCATATCATTATGTACTAACCAAGCTGATTTTCAATTGTACAGATAGGAATGGGAATTGTTGGCTGATGAATTAAACTTTTTAACTTTTTAAAACTGTTTAAGGAAGTACAAAGCTAACCTGTGATATCTGGAATTAGACTGCAATTAGACTCACATACTCACAAAACAAGTAAAGACTGTAAAAAATTGTTAATTGTTTTAAGTAAACTGTTTTCAAACAATCTTATGATTAAAAGAAACTCATCAGTGCATATATAAAAATGTACGCAACCATACTCATGACAAGTGGCTAGGAAGACGAGTGAGACATCTCAACAATTTTCAGGTCAGGATTTTGACTGGGCCAGTACAAATTCTTAATTTTTTTTTTTTACTTAGTCGTTTATGCTGAAATCGGGAAGGCTCTCATCTTAACAAGACTGCACCAGTATATGGTGCTGTCTCCAGTGAGTTGTTACCTTTTGTGTGTATCGTTCCGGGTGTCGTGGTTTGATTGATCTTTACTGATGATGATATGTTGCTTCATATCTAAGCTCATGTTGCATGCACTCTTGATTTAAACTATGGTTGTAAGTCTTCAAAAGACTATTTTTCACCTGTGGGACATATCTGTCACCTTCACAGCTTTGCTGCTGTGGAAGTCCTTACCTGAGAAAACCATGCTGGAGTAAATAAACAAAGGAAAAGAGCAGGTGCTTTTCTTCCGAGAAGACAAGAGAACATTTATTTTGCTGGTGCATTCAACTTGCAAACAGTGATCATATCTCATTAGCTGCCGGCGTTCTCAGACAGCTTGGGTATGTTATTGCACAGCAACCACTGGAAGAATCAAACATTTGGCTGTGTCCACTCTCAGAGTTAACAATCCCAATCTAGACCTAGGGGTATTAATAGTAGGGGGCATTTATTAAAATTAAAAAAAAAAGAGGGGGGATTAGTCTCTTGCTTATCCTTTTTCAAAATGGACTACCGCTCTGCTGCTAAAGCACTAATCAACATCCAGTCATCCAAAGACATTCTTCTGCAATGATTTTATCAGAATTTTAACAGAAACCTGAATGAGGCCTGGGGAAAATACTTGAAATTACTTGAAATACTTGAATTTTTTTTCTTATTTTTCCTAGACTAATTGATCAAGGTAGTAGCCTCATTTGTTTTTAAGAATAATTTAAAACATTCCCTTTTTTGAGTGATTTCTCAATTTCTGATTAAAATTTTGGCTTTTGAAATGTTTAATCATTTTGTGTTTATTGTCCTCCTAATGTGTAATGTACAAAATTGAATATGGCATCTTGAACAGAGAGTCACTTTAGATGTCAGTGGTTGCTTTAAAGTCGTTCTCGTCTTATTTATCCAACAAGAAATTCCCATTGCCTATTGGACACTGGTCTTCCTCTATTGTAGATCTTACCTGTAGGGTGCCTCAGAGGTCCATTATTGTTCCCATTCTATTCTCTTTATATGCTTCCACTTAGTTTCTTAACTCATCATTTTAATATTTCATTTTTATGCTGATGACAAGCTGTATCTTTTATCTTAAGTGCAGTGAAAGCAATAGACCAGCCAGTCTAATTGAATTTACAGTAGCCATTAAATACTGGATATCAAGTGATTCTAAAGTTAAATGAGGATAAAACAAGTTTGATTTGTTGGGCCCAATAATTTCTAAAAGGACTGCAGGTAGCTCTCTCCATTATCCAAGGTTAATTCTTTTCCTAGAATACACTGGCAACGTGCAAGTAAGGTTTGGGATTTTAGAATAGATTTTAAAATACTGATGCTTGCCCATCAGACCTTTCAGGGTAAGGCCCCTGAATATATTTGAAAGTGAAAGTGACAACCCTTGTCATTGTGAGGTCAAAGCACAGCAGACAATGAACCACAACGAAATTGGACCTCTGCATTTAACCCATGCACTCAAACACCGTGCAGCAGTGGGCAGCTATTGAAAGCGCCCGGGGAGCAGTGATGGGGTCGGCACCTTGCTCAAGGGTACCTCAGGGCAACCTACTGGGAAGGGGTTCGAACCCCCGATCCTCCGATCATGTGGCCAACGCCCTAACCACTAGGCCACCGCTGAAGTGGTAAACCCCTTATACAAATAGCAGGACGCGAAAAGGGGATTTGCATTTGCTACTTGTGTCCTAAACCAAACTTTTAATAAAGATTATGTAGGTGCAATGACCCTATGTAATGTGCTTGCATGTATATGTTCTTTGTTTTGTTGTGTTTATTTTTGAGGTTTAATATGTCTTTATTAACCTTTTAGTATTCTGATGCTTGAAAAGGGGATATATTAATAAAGAAATACTCATTTTAGAGATATTCTTATGCTTCAGATGGTTGTGCTGCTGCATAATCCAACTGTGTCTGAGTACTTCACATTATGAACTCATTACTAGGAAATACTGAAGGAGAATGTCAGGTCTTGAGTCAGGTAGAGAACTGAATTAATCCTTTTCTCAAGTATAGGCCTTGAGAAAGCAACACACCCATATACTAAGACACGAACGTCATTAGGTCTGACTGTGGGCTCCTATTGCAGAATGCTCTATTAGCTTTATGTCAGATGTAACAGGACCCATTTAGTTTCAAAAGGTTCATTTATGAGTTCACAAGAGACTATCTTCCCAAAAAATCTGGATACAAAAGTTGTTTTTAGCAAATGGTAGATGATAGTGGCTCGGTGAAAACTACCGCTAACCAGTATCACATAAATGCTATTTTGCACTGAGCCTTTTGGTGTAACTGAGCTAAGAGAGGCCCGCTGCTGTTTTGATGATGATCTGGATTCTTCTGTGACTTTTAAGAGTTTACTATTCACTATGAGTAATTTTGTTAGTCCCACTACTTCTGGTCAGATTTACCACTGTACCATTTTTTTCTCCATTTAAAGATAGTGGCTCCCCCAAAAGCTTGCTGGAATCACAGGTTGAGAAACTGATTTGTAACATGGTTCTAACTGATATACTTCCATAAGTCTTTTGTACATTCACCAAAATGTGCTGGACACTCCAGGAGTGGAGTTCAACACCCCTGCTCTAGAACCACATTTAATAGATAAAGACAGTCATCTGTGAATTACCACATACGTATATGAAACAATCACTGATTTTCATGGCTGATCCCAAATTCTTTACAAATAACCTTTTATTAAGAGTTTATTAGGTAAAGTGTTTAAAATGGAGCAAATAGGGAAATTAAGATGAAAACAGACATAGTTTTAGGGTACAATGGGGTTTCAGAAGAGGGCTTTTAAGCTATAGCCTTGATTTTTTTTATTTATTTATATTTTTAATTTAAATTCTGCTGGTCTCTGTTAACATTATTTATACTTGAGGGCTTGCTTACTTGCTTGGTGTAGTTGAAGTTACAATATATATATGCACAGTACCGTGCAAAAGTTTTAGGCAGGTGTGAAAAATGCTGTAAAGAAAGAATGCTTTCAGAAATAATGAT
Organism: Hepsetus odoe; assembly: GCA_017165825.1. Taxonomy (NCBI): domain Eukaryota; kingdom Metazoa; phylum Chordata; class Actinopteri; order Characiformes; family Hepsetidae; genus Hepsetus; species Hepsetus odoe. Next base: position 18,460,466 of record CM029377.1, on the reverse strand, counting down.
TGTTTATTTGTATCAATTTACAAAATGCAAAGAGCGAACAAAAGAAAAATCTAAATCAAATCAATATTCGGTGTTACTACGTTTTGCCCTCAAACCAGCATCAATTCTTCTGGCCCCCACCGAGCCCTGATCTCAACATCATCCAGTGTGTCTGGATTACATGAAGAGACAGAAGGATGTGAGGAAGCTACATCCACAGAAGATCTGTGGTTAGTTCTCCAAGATTTGGAACAACTCTAACAGCCGGAAGTTAGCAATTTAGAAGAACTGATGCTGTTTTGAAGGCAAAGGGTATTACACCAAATATTGATTTGATTTAGATTTCTCTTTTGTTAATGCACTGCATTTTTTTTGATTGATGAAAATAAATGATTAACACTTCCATTTTTGAAAGCATTACTTGTTTACAGCATTTTTTCCATACCTGCCTAAAACATTTGCACAGTACTGTATATAATTGTAAAAACCTTGGCAGTGGTGCCTACGTTGATACGTGTTATTGATGTGTTCCTCATGTTGCTTTACTATACATATTTTTGACTTCTATCCAGGGGGGACAACAAAACACCACCAACATACACTAGACAGGCACATGAGACTACACTATTTCAGTTCCACCACTGTGTAGAATTCAGAAGAATTTTTTGCTGGAGAAATAAATTTTGCTTTTCACCATGGAGGAGGAACTAGTGTTGTCAGAAGTATCCAAATAGGCTTTTAAGTTTAGTTTTTTAATATTTATTCATTTCCACACTTCCACAAACTAACAAAAATATTCCTAGCCATGTAAGACTTTTAAAATGCAACAAACACATGCCACTCAAGCAGAAGTGAAAAGCTGTCAAAATACTCACGGGAAGCTATTTAAAAAATAAAACTAAAATAAGAATCATCATCCACTAGATGTTTAATTTATTGAGATATATATTTAAGTAAATCTCTTTGAACAGGTTTAATGAAAAAAAAATTATATATATATATATATATATATATATATTATATATATATATATATATATATATATATATATATTTTTTTTCATTAAACATTGTTCAAGAGATTTACATTCCATTTTAAATGTAATTATAGCAAAATAAAACTTAATTTATAAACATATCAGGCACAACAACTGTCTGCGCCAAGGGCTTAGACTCCAAAGTTCAAAGGGTAAACCCAAAGTTTTAAGTCTAAACCATATAATTTGAACTCCGGTTTACCATAGACATAGGAACACTGAAGAAAGATTAACAACTGTGATGACATTTTAAGATACTTCATGCAATTTCCAAAAGTTTCATGAATTTCCAATAGTTATTTCCGGATTTTGTACAGCAAATTATATTTGTGTACAGAGATTATGCTTCTTTTTTTCCAGTCAAAGAAATACAGAAAGGTCTCAGCCAACTTACTAAAGTACTACACTGTAAAGTGTAGCATAAGCACATGGTCAAAGCAACAAAGGGCAATGGAAAATTCATCTGAACAGGCCACAGTGGTTAATACGCATATTTAAAATGAAATCTTTCCCATGCTTAAAATGATGGAAAATGACAGGACTGAAGAGTATGATGAACCACATTAAGAAAAGTAAATTAATATATTAAATTGGAGCATTCTGTAATTTTGCCTTATGCTTGGAAACTCTAAGAATACTGCCAAAAACATTAACACAAAAAAGCTTGTGTTCAAATATTTTTAAAGGGTGCTGTGACATCCCCTTTACAACACTTAAAATGTGTAATTTCTTTTGCACCTCATCTCTTCCTGACCACCTTTTGTTTACAATGCATTGCTAGAATACTCCTTTTAATTGGACTGTGGGCCCACTCCTACAGTTTGTGCTCTGCAGTGCTATTAATAGCTGCTGCTTGCTCTGGCTCCATGGCACTTTTATAAAGGCTTTGGAGGGCGGTGTGTGTAAGAGGGGCTGCAAAGAGGGAGTTACAGACATTTCAACAATTGGCAAGCATGCTCTAATACTCCTACTATCTCGATTTCATCTAATTACATCATACTTATGCTACAGTACAGTATAAACAGTACACTTTGAGGTTAGACATATTTATGGACTTATTATATGGATAATAAAATGATAAGGATAGTAGAGAGGTAAGGAGGTATCAGATTATGTACTTTCATTTATATTTTATAGTCTTTTACATTATAACCTTACATGAAGGATTCCTGCACTAAAGTAAAATGCAAAACTGATTACTTTCCCATTTATTTTTGGATACACCGACAAGCCATTTTGTTAAGTCCATCCAGTTATAATTTTAGAATCCATTTTAGAAGCTCACAACCTGTAAAACATCACATTTGCCATCAACAGTGACCTTATCTGGTGAAGCAGCAGGGTAAATGGGTGTAATAGAGTGGACACAAAGTGATTATTATTAAGCAGACAATAAATGTAGGGCAACCTATAGTGGCTAGTCAATCTATATTTACGATTTTAAACATCCAAACTGCTAGTCGGTCACTGTCAAGTTCATTCAAGCAATGGCAACAACTATTTACACGGGTAAAGTAAAGCTAGAATTGGAATTTCAGAAAATTTAATTAATGCTGTATGTAAACAAAAACTTTACAAAAATGTAAAAAAAAAAAATTAATTAATTAAACCAGATTAACACCAGAGCAATCTTAAAACTGTATCGTTTACAGTTTTGTATTTAAATCAAGACAGAAGGCAAATGTATTTTACAGTATAGCTTGTGACTAAACCAAATACTCTTTAATTTCAGTTAGCATTATGTTCTGAGTGCAGTTTTAACCACACAGATTACAATCGAAGGAACAGACTCAGCCTGTTTCATAGTAGTTAAATTAAGCTTTTTCCTGTCTGCTTGCCCTAATTCCACCTATTTGGAAGCCCCTTGCCTTGCAAAATATTTTAGTAATACTGACTAGCCAATGGCTCAATCAGTCAAAATCAAGGTTCCAGTCTGTACTGCTTTAATTTCTTCTTTTTAAAAACTGGCACACAGGCACGAGAAGTATACTGCTGTCTCCAGCAAGTAAAAAACAACAATCTAGTCTGCAAACAGAAACTATTTGTATGTTCATGCAGAGCAGGAAAGTGACATTCAAGTGGAGATTCGAGACATGTTTAGAGACATATTCTAATGTTACATGTGAAGTAAATTACCTAATGTTATCCACTTGTGCTTGGATCACCCAGGATGTTAGTTAACGTATGTTGATGCTAGGTGTGAACTGGAACAATAGCAGTCAAACATCCAAGATTAATACTCCTTCAAGCCATTTCATTAATAGAAATCCTAGTATCTGAAATAAATGCTCCAATGGATTTGTTTTCACATTTAAATTTCACAGTATGTGATACTCTAAAACACTGAAATCATTTAATCAGATTGACGTAATGATTTTAGTGCAAGGCAGTGGTGGCAAAGCTGTAGGTGCTTTCCCCTCATTGGAGGGTTGAGAGTACAGGAATTTCACGTTCATTTTTTACCAAACCATTCCTTTAACCGTCACTTGACTACTGGTAACACACTGGCATTTAGCTTGATCATTTACTTTCAATACAATGAGCTCATGTGTTTCACCCATTCCAACACACAATGCCATGACAACCGTGGCTTTCAATAACACAGTGGCATAAATATTACCGAAGCAGTATTTTGTGTCCAGCATCCCTACTCTATCCACTTTAACATTATACTTGTACCTATACTTGTAGTTTTTCCTCATATTGCTTATACAATAATTTAAATAATAATAATCATAATCATAATCATAAAAAAGAACAAAACAGAACAGCACTTACTAATGTGCACAGTCGATAAGCTGATATTCATTGGACCTCTCATAGCATGCCTTCACTCCTTCATCATCCCAAAGTTTCTTGGCATGGTCAAAAAATTCCTGCAACAAGGAAATATTATATTTAGTATGTAATATAAGGTTAAATAGACAGAGAGGCAGATAGACAGACAAAGTATAACATAACGTATTGTAATTTTTAAAATGTATATTATACTAGTAAAAACTACACTGAAAAACTACTGGAATCAATTGAAAGATCACATGGTCTCTCTTAATACAGCTGGACTGATGATATGCAGTATTCCTCCAAACAACATGCAAAACTCATAGGTGAAATCTGGCTGCCTATCCTTATTTGTCTCTATTATAGGGTTGATGGCCTAGATTCAATTGTAGGTGATGTCCACCTAATGCTAAGAGTGGAAATGACTACCTTAGCTGCTCCGACATGTTAAGAGTATCCACATGTAGTCAATATGTAGTCAGTCATGACCAACAATCTTAACCCACTGACAGTACATTAGAGAGAAACACTCAATAACAATAACATATGACTAGAAATCTAAAAAGTATGAGGAAGCATTGAAATTTATAACCCCTTGCTGAAGTGTGGTCTGTTTACATCGAATATGGTTTAACCAACTTTCTATTGAACTATCTATTTAATCCCTGTTAGGTAATTACTTAATAATACATACATATATTTTATAAATAAAATATTTCAATTATTTTTAAGAAATATGCCAAACCACTGAAATCATGCCTAAGTGCAGCACAGGTTATGGTATGTTGACAGCATTAGTGGCTTTTAACAAAATAAAAGTCTTGCTCTTGAATGGGTCGCATGATGGGTCAACCTTTGTTTCACAGAAAAGGTGTGTACTACATTGCAAACCTACTCACTGTGTCATTCATGGCAAGCAAGAAGCTATCATCAAAGCTTAACAGTGTATTATTGGACACTGTAGCCTGCTGCTTCCTGACACCGTAGCTTGCTTCTCGACTTCAGCCAAGTTTGTAAGGTCTGACCAAGGACCAAAGACAACAACAACATCGCTAAATTGCCATCCAGTTAATGTCTAGACAGACCATCAACGGTGTGAGTATCAGTATGGCGGGTGCCATGTCTGTTGTTCGTTCAGAGTGCAGCATGTTTAACTCTAGCTTCTTCTCTGTTGGTCACAGTGGCAAAAAATTTTTTTTTCTTGAGAAGTGCCAGTTAGTTTAATCTTTGATAGAGTAGGTATCAGAGGAGCGCTTCCAGATTTAGTGAGGGCTAGAGAGTCTCTCTTGCTCTCTGCTCTGGGTGCCTCAGGGAGAGTTAGCCCACCCTTGACTCCGAGTGTAGAGCCCTTGCAGCAGGGCAAGTGGGTGACGTCTTGGCGGCATAGCCCTAGTATTAGAGGGGTATATTGAAAATTGGTCTGCTTTTGAGGGCAAGCCTGGTCTTTCAGGTCTGGATGGTGTCCACCCCTCACAGGAGGGTGCTGTTCTCGTTTTTTGCAGCATAGCCCATAGTTTGTTAGTTAGTCAGCAGAGTAGTTTAGGTAGCCTCTTTTGACAATCCAGGGCTGGGACTTAGCTGCAAACAGACTGCCTAAATCACTAGTCTGTGAGCTGCAATGAGGCGTCACTCACCGCTCACCATGTTGAGACAGTGTCTGTTCCCTGAACAAAACTATACAAAAGAAAATCTCTGAAAATTTGCCATACCAATTTGATTAATACTAAACTTTATAAATCAGCCAACAACAGCAGGTCTAAAGCTGAGACTTCTCAATTCATAGCTGCCCACTGCTGCACAGTGTTTGTGTGCATGGGTTAAATGCACACAATTTCATTGTGGTTCACTGTGTGCTGTGACCTCACAATGACAAGAATAGTCACTTTCACTTTAAAATCTAAAGCTGTAATTGTAAATGAAATGATTAATGAAAAGGATTTTGAAACCCAACAGGTTTCTTACAATAAATGAAACCACCCCTACAGGTTATACTTATGTACATAATCTTCATTTTAGTGGCAGAGGGGGAAGGTATAGCAGTTATACATAAATAACACCATAGTGTCAGAGAACAGGTTTAAACTTCTCTTCTTTTGAAACCCTTTTCCTCAATGTAATTAACATAAATACAAAATAGACAGCCTTTTCACGGATTACTATCTATAGGCGACTAGGACCCTACTCACAGTTTCTAAAGGAGTACAGTGATTTTCTAGCAAGCCTAGCAGTAAATAAAATAATCATTGGTGACTTTAATACTCTTGTTGAGAAAAACAAGACTCACTGAAATTAGCCTTTAACTCTATCCTTAATACTATGGGCTTTATCCAGAATGTAATGGGTGTTCAGGTGGACAACATGGCCATTATTCCCCAGTCAACAGTGATCTCAGATCATCATCTTTTCACATATGAGATCCTCAATTGCTCTAATTTATGTACATCACCTCGTGATTGTTTTAGTCTTCCAATAACATCCTCCACAGCATTTTTCCCCCAAAAACCTTCCAGACTTGTTATCCAAGTTAACACTTAGTTCTCCATCTGGTCCAGAGGAGCTGGATAATCTAACAGAATGTTTAGAGAACATGTTTAATTCTTTTGAATTTTAACGGTGCTACAGAACAAGACATTAGAAAAGAATATTAAAAAAAAAAAAAAAAAAAAAGAGCTTATAACATATACCAATCAAGCGTGTTCTAAAGGCGTAAAAACTAGAGCATAAATGGCAGATGACAAAATCATTAGAATCATTTAGCTGAGACCATTTTTCTAGATTTTATTCTATTAGAACCGTGGAGGAGCTGAAAGTCAGATACCTGCAATGTACAACAGCAATAATTTTATGGATTTCCTTAGTAATAAGAAATCATTAAGAAAGAAATCATTCAGCAAGAAATTCCAAACCAATAACAAATATAGACATAGATCAAAACCTAATATCAACAGAGAGATTAGCCTACTTTAGAGCAGTTCTACAGATAAGCCTCATCTAAACTATTTCCTCTTCCAAATCTTCTACTTGCATCCTCGATTCAGTCCCTACCAGACTCCTTAAAGAGGTCATGCCAGTAATAATCAGGCCTTTATTAGAAATAGTAAACTCACCTCTCAATCTGGGCTATGTGCCAAAAGCATTCAAAATAGCAGTTATTAAGCCTTTACTTATGAAACCTAATCTTGATCCATTCAAATTACCAAATTATCAACCGATTTCTAACTTGCCATTTGTATCAAAGATTCTGGAGAAAACTATGGCCCAGCAGTTGTGCTCATATCTGCATAAAAGTAACATCTTTGAGAATTTTTGTTTGGTTTTTGGCCATACTATAGCACTGAAATGATCTCTTAATGGCATCTGACAAAGGTTTGGTATCCGTACTAGTCCTGTTGCAGCATTTGACACCATAGACTACAATATCTTACTACACAGAGGATTGTATCCTCAATAAAAAAGTGAAATAAAAAATAAGTAAATAAAAGAGTAGATGTCACTCAATTTTCTTATGTTAAATTCAGGTCCTAAAATTGCTAGAGACAAACTGTCAGATTTTATGCTAGACTTTGCTATTTTTACAGTTAATCTAAAACCCATTGTCAGAAGCCTGGGCGTCACAATTGACTCAGATCCATCTCTAGATACACGCATTGGAAATATTACTAAAATAGCTTTCCTTAACCTGAGACAAATGACTAAACCTAGAAGCTCACTCACTCTACATGATGCAGAAATATTGATACATGCTTTCATCACCTCAATACTAGATTATTGCAATGCCCTGCTGTCAGGAAGTTCTAGTAAAAGCTTTCATATACTCTGATCTGAAAATCTGATCACATTAGTCCAATATTATCTAGACTTCACTGGCTTCCTGTGAAATACCACATTGACTATTTCTCTACTGGTTTACAAAGTCCTAAACGCCTTCGCCCCCGAGTGTCTTTCCGAGTTTATCCCAAGTTATGAACCCCAGCGCTTTGATCACAAGATGCTAGTTTTCTAACAGTTGCCAGAATTTTGAAAACAACAACCTTCATTCAACATTTCATTCAAAGCCCCCCCATCTCTGGAACAATCTTCCAGCTATAGTCCGGGACTCAGACACACTCTTAGTATTTAAGTCCAGGCTAAAAACCTACTTGTTTATTCAGCCTTTTAGTAAGTAATCTTCTTGTTGGTTAAAAGGTACAGATCCAAGGTTTCAAAAATAAGAGAATTTCAGTAAACTAAGATGTTGCTGCTGCCATCACTCAGGTTTGTTGACAGTGGTGTGGTGGGACGTTCTTTCCTTTCTAGTCAGGCTGTAATAGTGAGTTTGCAGGGTCAGAGTACTGCACTCTATAAATTCATGGTCTGCACAATGTGAGTTCAAAACAACTAATTTCTCTCTCTCTGTTTGAGATGAACAGCTGTTCACCACCTGTATGGCTTAGGCATTTTTGGCAAGCAAAGGCTGGCGGTGGTCTAGTGGTAGGATGCCTGCCTATGGACCTATGATTCAAGAGGTCCCAGGTTCGAATCCCACCTCTGGCACTACCACCACTGGGTCCCTGAGCCATTAACCCTAAATTGCTCCAGGGGGGACTGTCCCTGTAATTAGGACATGGAAGTCACTCTGGATAAGAGCGTCTGCTAAATGCCGTAAATGTAAAGGCAAACCCACCAATTACCATGAGGGTTTCCTGAACTCCATACCAGCTAGTCCACCAGGTTGACAAAACGACTATTATCAGATTCCTCTTCTCACCTGAACTTGAGATCAGCTACATCATACTGGATCATCTGCATGAGCTGCTGTCACTAACTAGGATTAACAAGAGTTTCACCCACTCGAGCAGAGCCCACTCGAGCAGAGCTAGTGATGGCTCATCAAACTTCCAATTACAGACTGTAATGGACACTTTTATAGTAACTCAAACTTTACAAGAATTAATCACTAAATCTATTCATTGATAAAATGCACTTTCTCTTTCTTTTCCTTCTTTATTTCTGGTGTCAACCAGAGGAGGATGGGTTCCCCTTTATTGTCTTGGTTCCTCCCAAGGTTTCTTCCTCCACTTTTAGGGAGTTCTTCCTTGCCTCTGTTGTCCTTAGCCTACGCAGTTGGGGCTTGGACCCAGATTCCAAATGTATATATTGCTTCGCTATATAAATAAAACTGACTTGGCTTATTGAATAATGCAGTCCAGTTCAAGGTATTTGAGCCAGGCTAGCCACTAAATGGTTTCTTTAGCCATTTGTACTGGCAGTACTGGATAGCAAAAAAGGCTTGCATGTGTGAAATTTCATTGCAACTCAAAAAGGCCTCTCATGGGTTCACCACCTGCGAGAGTAGAAATAGTGGACAGCTGCGAAGCCTCATGGGTGGCTGGTTGGGGCATAGGCCCTTGCTAGCATTTTGTACATCTTAGATGGTGGCTGGACTCTCTTCTACTCTGGAGTGGTACGGGGTAAAAGGTGGCGTGCAGGTGTGGGGTTATTCATCGACCCCTGATAGAGCGTTTGTCCTGGTATCCGAAAAGGTCACCTCATTGTGAATTCAGATTACTCAATGGCAAAGCTCAGACTGTCGTGACAGCATATGCACCAAAGGGCACACCAGTGAACCCAATCTAGGGGATCTGACCATCTGGGGACTCTTTGGAAACTTTGAGGGGGTGATCAGGAGGAACAGCCTACCAGAACTAAACCATAGTGGTGTTTTGATATTGGATTTCTGTACAAGGCATATTTGTCCATAACAAACACCATGTTCAAGCAAACACCTCATAAGTATACATGGTCTCAGCACTCCTTAGCCAACTAGTATCACTTGAATCAGATGTTAGGGGAGGGTGTCAGAGAGATGTGGTAAACTTAAATGGGTAGTCAGTTTGAAATGGGAATCTCTGGCAGAGGATCCTATCCAAAGGTTCTTTAAATTCCATCTCTGGCAGAGCTTCTCCCTGATCGCACAGGAGGTTGGGGACATGGAGTCTGCTTGGACCCTGCTCAAAGCCTCCACTGCTTAAGTGGCGTCATCCAAGCAGGGATGGGGAGGTTCTGACTTCACCTGGTGAGATGAACACTTGGAGGAACTCCTAAATCCTACTGACATGCCCTCCATAGAGAATGCAAGACTAGAGGATTTGAGGGCATCATCACCCATTTCCCGGCCAGAGGTCATTGAGGCAGTAAGAAAACTTTAGTGGCAAAGGCACTGGGGGCTGGATATCTTGGACAGTATCTCTGGAATGGGAGATGGTGGTCCCCATTTAAGAGAAAAAAAAAAAGGGGGGGGGGGCAGGAAGGTGTGCTCCAATTATCAGGGTATCACACTACACCAGGGAAAAGAAGAGGAGGTCCAATTGTTGGATTCAGCACTGGAGCAAGTGCAATGCAGATTGTGCCCTGGCCATGGAACATCAGACCAATTATTCACCCTTGCAAAGATACTGGAAGTCTCATGGGAGTTTGCCAAGCCAGTCTACATGTGCTTTGTGGACCTGGAGAAGGCTTACCTTCATGTACCCAGAGTGGTTCTATAGGAGTTTTGCGGGAGTACGGAGTACTAGGATATCTTCTGCAATCCATTCAGTCCTTGTATAACCACAGTGAGAGTAGTGTCCATATTCTAGGCAATAAGTCAACCTTGTTCTTGGTGGGAGACTGTCAGAGTTGCCCCCTGTTCCCAATCCTGTGATTTTCATGGACAGGATTTCAAGGCATGGAGGAAGGTATCCAGTATGGGGGCTTTAAGATTGCATCTTCGCTTTTTGCAGACGATGTGGTCGTTTTGGTTTAATCAGGCATGCACATTTCCTTTGGAAAAAGTGGCATGCCCTCTGTGAATTGTAAAGCAGTCATTGCCTCAAGTGGAGGAGTTTAAGTATCTTTTTCCAGGTATCTCTGTGTTACTGTTGTAAAGATACAGGCATCTAGAAATGCTCAACCAAACCATTTTGCTAACAAAATCTTACTATAAAGAGCTACTATAAAGGGGCAGCGGTGGTCTAGTGGTTAGGGAGTTGACCACATGATCGGAAGATTGTGGGTTCATACCCCTTCACAGTAGGTTGCCCTTAGGTACCCTTGAGCAAGGTACCGTCCCCATCCCCGGGCACTTTCATAGCTGCCCACTGCTGCACGGTGTTTGTATGCATGGGTTAAATGCAGAGGTCCAATTTCGTTGTGGTTCACTGTCTGTTGTGCTGTGACCTCGCAATGACAAGAAGTCACTTTCACACTTTCGCTAAGCCAGGGAAATTAGAGTTTCACATATTGTAGCAGAGGCAAACAAAAAATGACCTTTATGCATACCTTAAAGCTAAATATAACATAGTAATGCATAACCAGTTTTATAACCTTTGATTGTATAAGGACTGTTGCAGGAAGCAGCAGCAAGTTAACTTTGTGCATGAAAAGTATATGCAGTACTGTGAAAAAGTGACCCCATTTTATTTACATTTTACAAAGCAATCACCGAGTTAATGAAGAACATTTTTATGCCTGTCGAACTGTACTACTATCTAGAGTTGATTTAATTGAGAAAGAAATATGAAATATTTTACTGCAACAGACTGAAAAGTGCTGAAAGAAACAAACTTCCTAAATAAAGGGCTTCCGACCAATCAACAAGCAACACCCATATACAAATTACTTGCCTGATTATCTTAAAATCATATGCATGTTAAAATGTGGCTTAAGACATTTGCATATAAACTACAGGCCAGAAGTTTGCGCCAACCCCCTGGTTTGAAGAAAATAAATAAATAAATAAATAAAAATAAAAATACACAATACAATATCTTTTCAAACTTTTGTTATAAGAAAGTATTAGAATCATTTAAAACAGGTGAAAATGTGACCGTTTACAAATTTCTATAGATTGTGGTAACACATTTAGACACAAAGGCTCAACTGGTTTTGAAGAAAATTAATCAGGTCTACCTTTACATTGAAGTTGACATTGGCTTTGTGTTGGAATTATTTTTATTTATGTCAGAACTCAAGCTGATGCCAGAGAAGAGGGAAGGGGACCCTTTCTGGATATTAATTAAAAAATTACTATGGGCCAACCAACCCAAACACTGGGGTCTTCAGGACCAGGAGCAAGTTTTGTGGTTGGACTCATGGAAGTTTCAGTTATTTGGGGGTAACCAAAATAGTGTCAGGTGGTGGATTGAGGACAAGGGGGTTTTGGAGATGAAATAGACTGTCAGACAGAGCGATGATTATGAAGCTGAAAAAAGTGTGATAATGAATGTTGCCCCACAAAAAGAAGGGGGGGGGGAAGAATTCTAGAGTGAAGTGGATGAAGTAATGAAGAATGTACCCAAGAAGGAGAGAGCAGTGATTGGTGGAGGCTTTGGTGAAAAGAGTGGTGTCAAGGACAGGAATTCTGAAGATCAGATGGTACTGGATTTCACTGAAAATATGGAAATGGCTGCAGTGAATACTTACTTTAAGAAGAGGAAGGAACACAGGGTGGCGCTTAAGAGTGGTGGTAGATGCACACAGGTAGATTATACCCTGTGCAAGAAGGGTCAGTCTGAAGGAGATTGGAGACTGCAAAGTAGTGACGGGGGAGGGTAGCTAAGCAGCATAGGATGGTGGTCTGTAGGATGACCTTGGAGATCAAGAAGAGGAGGAAAGTGAGGGCAGAGTCAACAATCAAATGATGGAAGTTGAAGAAGGAAGACTGTAAGGTGGAGTTCATGGAGGAGTTAAGACACTGGGAAGTAGTGAAGAGATACCAGACGGCTGGAAAATTACTGCAGAAGTGTGAAGGGAGACAGCTAGAAAGGCACTTGGTATGACATCTGGACAGAGGAAGAAGGATAAGAAAACTTGTTGGTGGAATGAGGATGTTCAGCAATGTATACAGAAGAAGAGGCTGGCAGGAAGGAAGTAGGACAGTCAGAGAGAAGAAGAAAGGAGACAAAAGGAGTATGGTGAGCTGTATGAGAGGTTTAACACAAAGGAGGGAGAAAAGGACATAAACAGATTGGCTAGACAGTGAGACCTTGCAGGGAATTATGCGTAGCAGGATATAGCAATAAAGAATAATGTAGAGCTAGTTGAGCAGACAGAAGGAGTACTTTGAGGGGCTGGTGAATGAAGAAAATGAGAGAGGGTTGAATGGCATGAGGATAGTGTACTAGGAAATGCAGCAGATTAGCAAGAATAATAGAAGAAAAGAGAGGGGATCAATACTGAGTGAAGGGTACTGGTATTGACTTTCTTGAATAAAGATGATGCGCAAGACTGATCAGGCACAGCATGTAGCAATGGAAAAGAGTAGTAGAAGCTAGGTTAAGTGGTGCTTAGTGAGCAGCAGAATGATTTCATGCCAAGAAAGAGCAAGACTGATGCAATGTCTGCTCTAAGGTTGTTGATGGAGAAGTACAGAGACAGTAAGAAGGAGCTGCATTGTGCCTTTGTGACAGGGTGCATAGAGAGTTGTTTTGATATTGTACAAAGAGGTCCACAGCTCAGATAAGTATGTCAGAGCAGTAGAGGATATGTATGAGGTGCAGTGTGACAGTGGTAAGGTCTGAAGTAGAGATGACAGATGCTTTTAAAGTAGAAGTGAGATTTAAAACCAGGCTAAGTACTGATCCCTTTCTTGCCATGGTGACAGGTTGACAGGAGTTTAGATAGGAGTCCCCATGGACTATGATTTTTGCAAGTGACATTTTGATCTTTAGTAAGAGTAAAAAGCTTGTGGAGAACCTTGAGATGTGGAGAAATCCTCTATACAGAAGAAGACAGAATACATGAGACTGAACGAAAGGGAAGAAAGCTGAATGGCTAGGATGCAGGGAGCAGATGTGGCAAAGGCGGAGGAGTTCAAGAGTAAAGGAGAGTGTGGAAGAACGTGAAGAAGGGAGTGCAGACAGGTGACGACCAGACAGATGGAGCTGAAAGGTAAGAGAAAATGAGGAAGGCCAAAGAGAAGGCTTATGGTTGTGTTGAGAGAGGACATGCAGGTCGGTGTAAAAGACTAAGATACAGAGGACAGGATGAAATGGAATGTTTTGCTGTGGCAACCCCTAACTGGAGCAGTTGAAAGAAAAAAGAAAAGGGTGGAGAGGGGTACAGAATGTATAGAATGTGGATTGGTGAGAGTCTATGGCTATTCTGTGGGAAAAAGATCTGGAGGCTTAGACCAAATTTAAGGGACCACACAGTGGCTCAAAAACCACACAGTGGCTTCTGATTTATGTATCACCTTACAAAAGTTTGTTTCTCCACAGGATAATGATCCTAAGCATGCTCAACAAAATACCATATCCAGTCCAAAGAAAAGTCTTGGCCTCCTTAGTCTATAGATCTTTTCCACCACTAAGCTGGCATGAGATGAGATGGAAGTTTGAAATGATCGTCCAGTAAATTAGACAGAGCTGTTTGCATGCTTAATAGGCAGCTGGGGGGGCTTGGACTCAAGCTATTTTCAAAAACTAATGGAAACAATGCCACAAATCTGTGCAGTGGTATAGCAAGGGGTGGTTATTTTAATGAAAGTCATAAATAAGCACTGACATTCATTAAATTGCACCTAAAATGTGTTATAGATCATATATTACACACACACACACACACACACAGAGGGTAGGCCCAAACTTCATATATGGCAAGAGTGTATGGCCAAAATGTTTTTTTTTTTTTTTTTTGCTTTTTACTAAAGACATTAGATTTGATTAGAAATAGGATTAAAAATGGAAAATACCACCATTTTGAAACACTATTATACCAGAGCGCCAAAGCTCAATATCCAAAAATATCCAAAACTTCCAACAACTGAAAAACTGAAACGTGCCCTTACCTGTGAATAGTCGAAGTCAGACAGTGGTGCTATGCTTTTGATGTAATCAATCCTAAATTGGTCCTCTGGATTGGCAAGAGGGACAGGTGGGATTAAAGTGCTCATTGCAGAAACTATTGTCTACGACACAAATACATGAAAGGGGAGGGAAAAAGTACAATGTTACAGCATTAGCCTTTATGACATTTATATTTATATGAGTATATGGAGTTAGTTCCTGTATGCACTGTTAACTATAACAGAACTATTCTAAGGTAAATAACAAATCCCCTAAAAAGAATTTTCATCTGTGTATTGTATAGCAGTAAGAAGAACACAATCACAATTTATTGTAATAACACACCATGGATTATACTTTGCAGCTAAGGTCTACTTACCACTATAGCATCCTTCACATTTTTTCGAATGTCTTGGATTTTCAGTTTCTTTTCTCTGTGTAGAAATACATATATTCTGAGAAAATACTTATATTTAAATATTAATACCAAATAAATCACTCAAACAAAGCCGACATCAACCCAAGTGTTCTGTTAAGAGCAGCTTAATGATTTTTGATCATTTTGAACTTTTTTTTCATTGTTTATAATTTTATGCTGCCGTCTGCGTTGCAACATGGTCCTGGAGGAAAATTTTTTTGTTTCACTTTGTACTATGTATGTGGTTGAAATCACAATAAAACCTACTTGGCTTGAAAGCGGTCAACTTCTTTTAAATACCATTTGTTTAGACTGAACATCTGCGGTAATCTGAAATTTCACCTGGCTGTCTGGCTATCCAGCGACCAGATTTCTAAAACAATGTCCTCCAGTAAAGGAGTTCAAAATTCAGAATTCTAAAAACATTTAGAGGACTTCAATGTACTAATGAAACTAAAACTAACTGGGAGGGGGAGGGTGATGTATGACATGAATGTGAGGAACTAGATTTTTGATAAGCACTGGTTGAACACAATGCTGGGACATTCATTATCATAATATAATGCTGGTGCCACCTGGGTGATCAGATCATTCAAGAATGACTTAAAAGTAGAGAATCCTTACAAGTGTCGGTCAGTCCTCTGCAATGGAAAATACTCATGTTAATATTGGCCTATAGATAAATGCACAGTGGGAATCCACACATGCATCGCTTTCATAGAAAGCAACAGGTTACAGTGATATTGAAAAAAGCTAATTCGGGGCAGCGATCACAACGCCACTGCTAAGCACTGAGCCCGGCGGGCGCCTATTTTCTCCCCTGCTTGCCTATGTAACGGGGCCGATTTTGGCCACTCTTCATTCAAAGTACATGTGAAAAGATATGAAATGAAAAGGCCTGCTTACTCTGCGTTAAAGCCATTGACGTGAAGAATTCTCATCTGCTTCACAATAGTGCTCTTCCCAGATTCTCCAGCCCCTACAAAATAACACAGAAGATTAACGGGGCTAGAGGCAAACTTCTGTCATCAAACAAGTAAATAAATAAATAAATAAATGAGTAAACAAAACAAATAAATAAATAATTGAACACAGACGATGCATGTGCCCATTTTCAGATCAAGGCATCATCAACACCTCGGTGCACTGACGGAGCTGTTTAACGCCGAGTCTTGGCCATATCTTTCTGGACACTGCTTACCTAATAAGAGCAGGCGGTGGGTCGCCTTATAAGCCTGCCTCTCTTTCTGCAACTGTTTCTCGATTTTCTTATTCGCCTCTCGCTGTGCTTTCTCGTCGATGCGCTGGTCTTCCGTTTTACTGCTCCCCAAACACCCCATGTTATTACGCTGCAATTAACGGCAGGAAACTCGACGCGCTTCTTGTGTTCTATGCAATTATGACGACATAATGACCCGAAACATCAGCGCGATGAGCTTCTGTCGCGGGAAAGAACCCCCTCCCTGCTTCGACGCCGTCTTCGCCGCAGCCAGTCAGCCATTTGGCGTTCATGCGATCTGGACCCGAATCTGGACTCGTGGGTTTGCCCTTAATGAAACGCTTTCAGTTGCCCTCACCCATCAACTCGGCACTGCCTCTCGTCTTTGACACTCTCAACCACAGCAACCCGCCCGTCGGTGACTTCGCTCCTAAACACGCGAGCCCAGTGCAGCCCCGCCGCGGACAGCCTACATGATGTCAGGGTCTGTCACGATGTCGCATCTCGGCATTGTAGAGCAGTCAAGCCTTCAGAAAAAGACGACAGCGAAGCGATGAGAAGCGAACAAACGAAGATGAAAGAAGACGAATGTGAATGAGCCGGGGCTTAGCATACTGGACGCAGTTGTCGTGTGACCTCCATCGGTTGTGATCAAGCCCACACAGCCAGTGTCCGCGACGAGGCGCACGACTAAATCGGTGAAGCCATCAAATCCTCCTGCGCTGCTCTAACGGCCGCTTAAGGCCTGGAAAGGGGGGGGGCGCATCTTCGCGCCGTAGCATCTGGCTCACATCCGAGTGCAGGATCACACTTGTAGGCTATCTAACTGCGTCCCCTGTAGTTTGATAGAGCAGGGATTCGCAGTCTCGCCGAACACCAGAGAGGGCGTGGCTTCATGGCGGCGCGTTAAACCTTCGCACGAACGCGCCGCCTAAACCACAGACCCCAAAGACAATGCGTCAAGGGAACACCTCAATATTGGCATTATACGAAAAGGACAGAAAAAGGAAGACGTGAGCATGCGCTCAGTTACGACATCTGTGTGAACCCGAGCCCCTGAAATCTAGCATCTGCCAATGGGTTTCAAGCTTTAACATTTTTAGGCAACCGAGCACGTGGACACACACGTACAAGCGCTCTAGATCTTGAAATGTAACTCTCAGCCTTGTTCTGCCCGCGTGGATCTCCCTCTCCCCCTGCATGTCCTCTCTCAGCACATCCACACATACGGGGCTTATCTTATTATCTCCATCTATTTTGGGGCTCTCTTCTGCAAATGTCCAAACCAAAATGAATTCGCTTTCTGTCTAAATCGGCCAACTGAGGTGCCCCTCTAATATGCTCGTTCTTAATCCCACACCTCATCACTCCCATTACTACTACTACTATTAATAATAATAATAATAATAATAATGGTAGTAATCATTTATAGAAATATAATACATTTGAACAGGAGTAAGGGGTAGCAACTATTTCAGCACTTGCTCACTTAATTACATGATCCATTATGTTATACAGTACTGTGCAAAAGTTTTAGGCAGGTGTGGAAAAAATGCTGTAAACAAAGAATGATTTCAGAAATATAAATAATGATTTTGTTTTTTTTATCAATTTACAAAATGCAAAGTGAGCGAACAAAAGAAAAATCAAATCAATATTTGGTGTTACTACCTTTTGCCTTCAAACCAGCATCAGTTCTTCTGGCCCCCACAGAGCCCTGATCTCAACATCATCCAGTGTGTCTGGATTACATGAAGAGACAGAAGGATGTGAGGAAGCCTACATCCACAGATCTGTGGTCAGTTCTCCAAGATGTTTGGAACAACCTACCAGCCAAGTTCCTTCAAAAACTGTGTGCAAGTGTACCTAGAAGAATTGATGCTGATTTGAAGGCAAAGGGTGGTCACACCAAATATTCATTTGATTTAAATTTCTCTTTTGTTCATTCACTGCATTTTGTTGATTGATGAAAATAAATGATTAACACTTCCATTTTTGAAAGCATTCTTTGTTTATAGCATTTTTTCCACACCTGCCTAAAACTTTTGCACAGTACTGTATAACAACACATTTAGGAAATTCTAAAATCACAGCTGGAAGTTAAATGGAGGTGGACGGAGATTAAAGTGCAACAAGTAAAGCCTAGAAATAAAAAGAAGCCAGTGTGCTTCCGGATGAGCAGCAAGAGAGGGATAGCTAACAGAAAACCTGAGGAATAGGCTGAGATATAATTATTATATAAGCATTTACATCCATACTAAAATATGCAAATTAATGCAAAGTTGAAATTTCACAATGCATTGACTCTGTGGTTAAAAGACTTGAATCACGGTGGAGTATGTTACAAAAAACACCTTTAAATGTATTTTTACAGTAAGTTTTTAAAACAATTTTTAGGCTGAAATGGTGTTTAGTTATTGCTGTTTCTTAAAGCCATAGAATGTGACTCGTTAAATTTTTTTCAGTAGTCTTCTGGCACAACGGTCATGATTTAGAACATGATAATTGAAACTAATGGATATTTAAATTCCGTGCTGAGTGATATTATTGCTTTCCTTCCCCCGATGCAATATTCAAAAACTATTTTTGAATGGTGCTTGCAAGTAACTTACGGTTTGGTGTTTTCTATGTGTGTGCATGAGATTCTTTTATTTTGCTTGTATATACACCAGTGGTCCATCCAATACTCTTTCAAATGTGGACAACAATCTTTTATTTACTGCCATTTGTGCAAAAAAAAAACAGAAAAATATCATCTTTTTTGTCTTAGCTCATTTTTTACCATTTTTGCTTTCTTGCTTCCAGAATCTCTCATTTGCTTTTGACACTTCTTTTAAGGCGCGCACACACAATAACTTTATTTCCCAGAACTGGGGCATTTTAACCAAAGTCTGGTAAATCTGGCAGTGTAAACACTGTTTTTAAGGCAAAAAAAAAATTAATTAATGCATGACTCATTTCATTCTTCTTGGCTAAAAATCTCAGTGATAATGGGTCCTTATCACAGAGGACATTCTGCACAACCAATAAGCACTGCTCATCATTGTTTAACTGACCAAAGGAACAGCATGCAAATAAATGAATTCCATCTAAGTGGAAAATATAGGTTTAAGTTTAGTATAACAACTTCTTGCAGTCATATTTCACATACAGTACTGTGCAAAAGTTTTAGGCAGGTGTGAAAAAAATGCTTTCAAAAATGGAAGTGTTAATCATTTATTTTCATCAAGCAACAAAATGCAGTGAATGAACAAAAGAGAAATCTAAATCAAATGAATATTTGGTGTGACCACCCTTTGCCTTCAAAACAGCATCAATTCTTCTAGGTACACTTGCACAGTTTGTGAAGGAACTCGGCTGGTAGGTTGTTTCAAACATGACTGTGTTTCAACTTGTGTGACATTGATGATCATCAGCACCTGTTTGGTAAAACTGGTTGATCAGACACCGACTATAATCCTACAGAATCCTACAGATGATGTTGAGATCAGGGCTCTGTGGGGGCCAGAAGAACTGATGCTGGTTTGAAGGCAAAAGGTAGTAACACCAAATATTGATTTGATTTAGAATTTCTTTTGTTTGCTCACTTTGCATTTTGTAAATTGATAAAAATAAACAATCATTATTTATATTTCTAAAAGCATTCTTTGTTAACAGCATTTATTCCACACCTGCCTAAAACTTTTGCACAGTACTGTATATACACATATATTAAACACACACAGCCTTGCTTGTGTGTAGAGTAGCATTTTAATTTTTTAAGCCAAATCAGTTAGCCTGTTTCTTCTTTAATTGAACATTGCTAGCTTAGTTATCACTGCAGCAGCTGCAAAATAAAAGCTGAAAAAATGTCCCTACTGGAAAAACAATGGAAGACATTTGAAGGAAGTGTTTTTTTTTTTTTAACTATGATGAAAATGTCCAAAGGCTAGTTATAGTGTTTATTTATTGATGAGCTGATGTCATGTTAAACATTATGATGGTTTACACTGCAGCTGCTTCTAGATCCATTTTATGGCTTTACAATGAGGACTATGGTTGCTATTAGAAACCATTGGGCCAATGGGACACAAAGAAAAAAATAAAAGAAAAAGAAAAAGATATCAGATTTGTTCTTTTGGTATAATGGTTCTCTCTTTACAATGGTTAAAATTTTATAATATTTGACCACACCTGTTCAAGGACATGTCATTTTCCTAATATTTTACTAATAAATGTTATTCCAACCAAAAACAAAAAGCTTTGCATCTTTCATGTCTGTGTAACACAAACAGCACTCTCCATAATGTTTAGGACAAAGAAACACAACAGAGTAATCCCAAACACCTCTGATGCCAATTGTCCCAATTATTATACAGCCCTCAATAACTCATACAAAAATAACTTCAAAATAAACTCTGGAATGTGCAGTTTTATCACATCTGAATTATTTGATTAAAAGGTTTAGACTGAGGAGCAGAAGGGTAAATCAAGGAAAAATGTGTCTTTGTCCCAAACTTAATGGAAGTTACTGTAGGTATGCATATCTGTGGTTGCCAGGTACCTGAATTTGAGCTCCATCTAGTAATGCCCAGTTGGTACTGGAAACAAGCAGTTAAAATGAATTTGCTGAAGCAGAGAAAGTGCCTGACTGGCCCTATCCTTACACTTCGTTTAACATTACAAATGTCTGGTCTTGTTCACATTCAACCATCTCAGAACTGAAGCATTAAATACTAAGTGCAGTTGTAAAGTTTGGTGATTATACTTATAATACTGACACGCTGGTGCAGAACCAACAACCTGTCTTTGATAGTTCACAAGACTAAA
This sequence comes from Hepsetus odoe, assembly GCA_017165825.1. Classification (NCBI taxonomy): domain Eukaryota; kingdom Metazoa; phylum Chordata; class Actinopteri; order Characiformes; family Hepsetidae; genus Hepsetus; species Hepsetus odoe. The sequence continues at coordinate 18,439,419 of CM029377.1, read as the reverse complement.
GAGATGGTTGTCGACTTCAGGAGACCATATTGGGACTACTCTCCACTGAATATCAACAGCTCCCCTGTGGAGATGGTCCAGAGCACCAAGTTTCTTGGTGTTCACATATCCACAACCTCACGTGGACCCTCAACACCAATTCTATAACAAAGAAAGCCCAGCAGCTTCTCTACTTCCTATGCAGTCATCCTCACCATCTTCTACAGAGGAACCATCGAGAGCATCCTGAGCATCTGCATCACTGCCTGGTATGGGAACTGCAATGTCTCCGACCGCAAGTCCCTACAACGGATAGTGAGAACAGCTGAGAAGATCATTGGTGTCTCTGCCTTCTGTTCAGGACATTTTCTCCACTTGCTGCATCCGCAAAGCAACCAGCATTGTGGATGATCCCTCACACCCATCCCACACTCTCTTCTCCCTCCTGCCGTCCGGGAAAAGATTCCGTAGCATACGGGCCTCCACTACCAGGATGGGAAACAGTTTCTTCCCCCTGGCCAACAGACTTCTGAACTGTTAATGTCTTTCCAACTACCTACTACTTCTGGAATTTTTCCTGTTATGCACTAATGACCATTCATGCACATGAACCACCTTGCCACTTATTTATTTATTTTTGCATACCGCACTTCAGTTACAACACTGCTGCTCTGTTATATTGTCCAATAACTTCTGCTGGGGGGAGGGGGGGGTGAAAATCAACTAGGAACACATTTAGAATATTTATCTTAAGATGTGTATACAGGCTAAATAAAACATTTAGACCAAAGAAGTATTTTCACAAATTTTCTAAACCAATCATCATTTTTTACAAATGAACAAAAAACCTCACTAAATTTCAATACGGTGTTACTTCTAAACTATGAGCTAGGACAGAGAAAGTTAGGATTTTTTCTTATTGGGTATAATATATTGCACATATTGAAATTGTTCAAATCTGAGCTGGTCAAGGACCAGCTGTGTTTATAGGTGGTCCTGTAGCCTATCCCAGTCCACATAGATTGAAAGGGAGTGAAACATCCTGGAAAGGTCACCAGTCCATTAGAGGGCAGTTCAGTTCAGCTGTTCAGATTATAGCTCAACATTGAAATGGGGGGGGGGGGGGGGACACCATTTTTTTTTTATGTTGAAAAGTGAAGAACACAATGATTTGTTTTTTTTTTTGTTTTTTTTTTATATATATACACACACACACGAATTTAGGCCAAAAATTTGTCCTACAATTTTTTTTAGGTGCTTGGTGTTTCATTTGCAAAGATACAGACAGCAGAAGTGTTCTATGTAGAGCCATAAGCAATAGTCTTAACAGTTCTAAGTGAAAGTATGTTAACGCACTCATTATAGGTCACAAATGTTCTTGTTTATTAGTTGAAGTTTGACAAAGTTGGGGGAAAAAAAAAAACATAACATGTATATGCAATATAAAAAATTAATTGTAATTTGCAACCACCGATTTTGCACAGTCCAGTTGTTTTTTCAATATCTTAAAATAACTTTTTAAATTATTAGTAATTCTGCATCAAACTATTTTGAAATCTGTTGTGTATAGAGGATATAATGCAACATAATGTGTCATCTGACCAGGGGTGACCCAACTTTTGCCTATTTACAGCCACATACAGAACTGTGCAAAAGTTTTAGGCAAGTGTGGAAAAAGTGCTGTAAACAAAAAATGCTTTCAGAAATAAATAATGAGCATTCTTTGTTTACAGCATTTTTTCCACACCAGCCAAAAACTTTTGCACACTACTGTAGGTTTTGTAAGGTTATGTTGGCAATTAAGTAAAGTAAAATTACATTTTTGATAACTAAAAATGTAAACATTATGCGAAATTAATTTAGTCTTTTAGTGACTTAAAAAGCCTACTTGAGTAAGCACCACACGACTAAGTGAAGTGAAATCAAATCAAGTTTAATCACATTTGATATTATTCTCTGATTAGTGCATATTGGTATACACACTGAACTTTTAAAAGTTTTTTTTTTTTTTTTTTTTTTTTATGGACTGTCTTTATATTGCTCTACTCAAACAATAAACCACTACTTTCAGGGGGGAAAAATAAAAAAAATTCAGCCTTTGATTGAATTATATTTATTCAAAAATCCCGTATCAAGAAATTATTTATCAAAATTTTTAAACTACATGCATTTAATACTTTGTGCAATTTCTCAATGTCATTAAAATATTATGGAGTTCCTATAACATTTTATAAGGTTGATTAGTAAAGAGTAAGGCATCCGAAACTTAACAGTATCTTTCCAGATCATCAGTCCCACAGGTTTTTAGTTGGGTTCAGATCAGGGGACATAGACAAAAGTCTGACTGTTTTCTTAAAATTTAGACAGCAATCCTTGGGGGTTTTTTTGCCTCACTGTTCACGAGGCAGAACTTTTACAAATTTTGCTAGAAGAGGATCCACATTAGGCAGCAGTGGCCTAGTGGTCAGGGAGTTGGCCACAGGATCGGAAGATTGTGGGTTCAGTAGGTTGCCCTGAGGTACTCTTGAGCAAGGTACCGTCCCTGTCACTGCTCCCTGGGCATTTTCATAGCGGCCCACTGCTGCACGGTGTTTGCATGGGTTAAATGCAGAGGTCCACTTTCGTTGTGGTTCACTGTGTGCTGTACTGTGACCTCACAATGACAAGAAGTCACTTTCACTTTTACAATGGATTACAGCTCCTAAGTGTCCTTCTCCCTTCCGCTAACAAAAGTTTACACTTTACATGAGAAATATGTTTCAGATAGTGTTGACAATCTTTTCCAGTGACGCCAATAACTGACTGAAAATGACCATCTTTATGGATTTTGGAGCACAGTGGGTCCTGGGTTTGATTCCCAGGTGGGACAGTCCAGGTCCCTTCCGTGTGGAGTTTGCTTGTTCTCCACTGTATTTGCATGGGTTTCCTGTGGTTCCCTCCCATCATCCAAAGGCATGCATTTCAAGCAGATTGGAGATGCAAAATTGCCCAAATTTGAGAGCGCGTTTGTCCGCATGTCTGCGATGGACTGGTGACCTGTCCAGGGTGTTTCCCTCCCTTTCGCCCCAAGAGAGCTGGGATAGGCTCCAGCACCCCCTGCGACCCTACTTAGGACAAGCGGCTATGAAAATGAGCAAGAGAGGGGTTGGATTTTTCCTCATTTTCCGATATAGATCATACAAGCTTGGTTCAAGCTGGTGAGGTCCGGTGCTGCCAGGACATTTCTTTTGCCAATTAGTTCTCAAATAAATAATTATTTATTACTAGGTACCAAGTGTCCAGCTGTGCAGATGTTACCCCCACGAAAACCAGGAAATCAGGAAACATGAAACTGACCGAAACAGCAAACCCCTACTGATGTCTCAGAGTGAGAACCAACCCCTGACACACACCACCTTCTCATCATACCCGCACAAAAACATAACAAGCCCCCAAAAAAGCACGTTAGTGTAGTCCATGTGCTCGTCGAAAAAACATCGGAATCCGATCGCAAATCAGCGCAAACCAACACCAAACAAGGCCAGAACTGACCTCCACTGCATTCGTGTTGCATTTAAAGGAATTAAACAGTCATCTCGGAGACGTACTTTGAAAATGGGTGGCTTACCTAACAAGAGTAATCGATGGGTTTGTTTATATTCGCGCTTAAGTTCCTTCAAGGCCCGGTCTATATTCTTACTGACTTTCTTCGCTTCTTTCTCGGCCTCTTTCTCCTCCACCACTCTGTCACAGTGTTTGTGTTTGGGGCCAGTGGACGCCTGTGCGAGCTGAAGTCGTCGACTCCGCTCTTTCCCCGAGCCCTTCGCTCCCGCTCCCGCACCTCCTCCGTTCTGGATCAGCGCTCGAGCGGCGCCCGAGTCCTTAAGACGGTGCTCCCCACCTGGAAGCTTGCCAGCGTCCCAGCGTTGCGTGTGGCCGCCGCCGCCGCCGCGGAATGGCGATGTCTCGCTTCCCCCGGAGGAGTCTTCCTGCCGCGATTCCCCCGCATGCGACACAGACAGGGAATCCGGCCCTTGATCCGAGTCAGAATTGGCATTGGAAATGGATCCGCTCAGATCCCCAAACAAACGTGGACGCAGACTGTAGCACAGCCCCATGTTGCGGCCGATCGCTTCCAGTGCGTCGTTCCTTAAATGAACCGCGCAAGCAAGCAATCCGGACTCCAGCGATTTAGCGCATTCTCAGAGCGCTGGAGAAACACTCACAATAAGAATGTAAGTTCAAAGTGAAAACGAGCTTTCCCACGTTTTTGAAGTGTATCATTTTGTGCTCTCCACAGTCAGCTTTGAGTCAGTAGATCACCTGATGCCTTTGCGGACGCCGTTTGCCCACTTTACCGTAAAGAACCCAAAAGCTCGACCTTGCGAAAACACGCGACGCTGGATGTCAAAATGCTGGAAGTTCGCCTCGGCATGGTCTTCCAGATGATGCAGAATAACAGGAAAGCCCTTTGTCAAGCCGAATCACCGAATGGATATTAATATTCATATCCAGCATTTGCACTCTGCACGTCATTGGAGCTGCTTTATAGTGTTTATGATACTGTATTGGTCCCAGTTCTGAACCCTGCTGCTGTTGCTCACCTGGTATTCTCCACCGTATTCATATACTCTGTAATCGGATGACTGTACCTTGTCGTGACTGACACTGTCTGCACTTGTTCATGGCGTGTTCCTTGTCACGTTCTGGAGGAACGTTGTTTCGGTTCACTGTGTAAATGGTTGCGACATTAAAGCCTGCTTCTATGACTACAGAAGACAAATACATTACATTAAAAAAGGCACCACATTCAAAAGGTGGCTCAGGAAGTGAGCAGCCTACATTTTTTCGGAGTAACTTTTTGGGTGAAATTTGTGTATCAGGACCATTCTGATAGATGCTGATTGCAACATTGAACTTTATCTTGAGCTTGTTCTCAATAGGGACGTGCGGTTAGGGGAGGCATTATGAACAGTGAAATAACTAATAATGATCTAATTATTTTGTTCCCTGGTCTGTGCTATATATTTGTTTTTTGTATGATTCAAACACGGGAAGAACACGAGGGGTGGCAGCGACTCAATGCAAACACCGTGCAGCTATGAAAGCTGGGGAGCACTGACAGGGACGGTACCTTGCTCAAGGGTACCTCAGCTCAAGGGGTTTGAACCCACAACCTTCCGAGCCTGAGGCCAACTCCCAAACCACTAGGCCACCGCTGACCAGTCTGGCTGATTGGACATAAAACTGAAGGCCGAAGGTGAGGCAGACAGTCGTGTGCCGCAACGCAGGGAGCACATGCGAGTCCAACAGTAATACATTAGCGTAGTATCAGAGTCAAGCGCGCTTTAATTTTTTGTTCGGACTGACTGATTAACCTGATTGTAAGTATAGATCATTTAAAACTGAATCGTCAAGTAACTAGGGAAGCATATCCTTGAGTCACTTATACAATCATGAGCCTCTGAAGATGGAGGGGATTATGTCCCTGAAACTCAGGTATATTATACTGCAGATATAATTCCAGATCAGTTTGGAGATGGATCTGAATAACCTCATAACTCCTCATAACCTCATAACTTTTAAGCTCTAGATTTAATTAATAAGTCGTATTTAAACCCTAGAAAATGCAGAAGACTTTTAATGTTTAGATTGTTTGTTTTTTTTTTCTTTTCCACATAGCGGTACGGCAAAGTGGTTACTAGACAAAAATCCATGTTTTTGTCTAGTAAAATATAGCTAATGTAGAGTTATGTACAGTATAAGATTCACAGAGACATTAACAGCAATAGGTACTATCAAGAGAAAAAGTGTAGTTTTATTTAGAAAAAAATATAGCTACATTGGTAGCTGAAACTGCAAAACAGTACTAATAACAAAGATTAAATGTCTGAACCCACATCCAGCCTGTGCAGTTTTATAGGTCATTGGAACATTAAGCCACATCCTACCTTGCACAAACTAAAAAAAAAAAGATCAATACATACATCTTAAAAGATTGTTTATTGATGGTTCTTTCTTTTCTTGTTTTTGGCTCTTTTCATTACGGTACCATCTTCTTCTAAAATCACCTTCTCTGTTCTGATCTTTCTTTTGTTGATAAGAGAAAGAGCAGCCTCTTTGTCCGCTGTTAAGAGAGAAAAAAACAAAGAAAACAAAGTCAAACTTTGTTCACACTTGCACAGGATTTAACTGTCAAACTGTCAGTGTCAAATAAAAGAAATTGTTTCAATCAAGCTCAAAATGCAATCAATGTGCTATATGTAGTTGTAAACACTTCAACTTTCTTTTAACATACAATGCACAGTTGCCTCCTGACTGGTTGACTGTGCTGCGGATTCTTTCTCTGTGGGTTTCCACAGTGACAGGCAAGTGAGACGAGCTGTGGTGTTCACCTGGCCTAGGAGACATACCATCTCTGGTTTCTGGGGAGGGGGCAGTGACAAATCATGAAGAGATATGAAATAACATAATAACGGCTAAACTATAAAATCAGTTTTATGTTATGCAGCTGATGTAAAGCATCCATAAAACCACAATGTAGATTTGACAGCGAAAAAACGACGACGTTAAGGCAAACAGTAAATTGCACCTCCACATTGAGCTTCCACAGCTTAATGAATCCATCGTTAGATGCTGTGACCAAGATACACATTTCATCGATCATAAAACTCTCCACTGCTTTTACTCTACAAAGAAATATAATGAAATACAATTAGTGCAAAATATGAAATAGCACATGAACAGCCAATTATAAGTGAAAGTGAAAAGTGAAAGTGACAGCCCTTGTCATTCCGAGGTCACAGCACAGCACACAGTGAACCACAACGAAATTGGACCTCTGCATTTAACCCATGCACTCACACACCGTGCAGCAGTGAGCAGCTATTGAAAGTGCCCGGGGAGCAGTGAAGGGGACAGTACCTTGCTCAAGGGTACCTCAGGGCAACCTACTGGTGGGGAATTAAACCCACAATCTTCCGATGCAGGGGCAACTCCCTGACCACTAGGCCACCGCTGCCTTTGCTAAATGTAGGACAATTCCAATTACTTCTTAATGTCTTAAGCATGCAAAAATATCCACCCTACATGACAAAACATTTTAATTTGGTTCAATTTAGGAATGTTGACACCATAATAAAAATTAATAAGCAATAATCACTGGTTAACTATCCAATAACTGCATTCATTCTTTAGTTGGTTACTGTTCTCCAATCATTGTTTTCCTAACTGTAGATGGTTTTTTACTAAAGTCTTTGGCTCTGCTGGAAAACGATGTGAACTGGGTGAAAATATTCAGGTCATTCTGTTAATGTCACATTGTCCTATATTCATTCGGTTTGAAATTTATGCAACAGACCAAATTCTTTAGTTTTTTTTTTCCCCCCAACTTCAAAATAAACTTAAGTCATCTCACCTCAATGATTTTTTAAATGCATGTCATAAATGAATATCTACATGCCATGCTGAAGATGTGCTCTTTCCATTCAAAGACTTTGACAGTTAACTCTACTGTTGCAGTCAAATTTGAAAGTGAAAAAGAAAGTGACAACTTGTCCTTGTCACAGCGCAGTACAGCGAACTATCACAAAATTCAGCCTCTGCATTTAACCCATACACACATACATTCGGCAGGGGCCATTTTCAGCACCCAGGGAGCTGTGAGGGTGTCTATACCTTGCTCAAGGGTCCCTCAGGGTAACCTACTGGTCTGGGATTTGAACCCACTACCTTCCAATGATGTATTTTTTCTGTCTGTGCTGGTGGCAACCATCAATATCAATATTCAATATTTTATGCTAATTTTCACTGCCACTGGACAGATGTTTCCAGAGTTTCTCTAGTCTAAGATACTAGACAACAACTACAGAGTTTGTGAACTATTGGTTGGGTGATTGTAATTACATTTACACCATTTCTTATCCAAAGCAACGTGCGTTGCTTAATAACACGGAAGCCTCCACACAGCGCCAGTGCAATGAAGAAGTGTTTGCTGATTTTTGGTTTTTGCATATTTGTTGCACTTAAATGATACAAATGAATGATACAATGTAATGATAATGAAACAAAAAGTTCTGTTTTTAAGTGATGATTTTCTTTAGTTAGGAATAAAAACTATCCAAACCTACATGGCCCTATGTGACAAAGTAATTACCCCCCCTAAAGCTAATAACTGGTTGTCCCACCCATTACCCATGTATGGGTAAAATGCAGAGGTGTAATTTCGTTGTGTGTCACTGTGTGTTGTTCTGTGTACTCCCAATGACAAGAATCGTCACTTTCACTTCACTTGGTAGCAACAACTGCAATCAAGCGTTTGCGATAACTAGAAAGAAGTCCTTCACATCGCTGTGGAGGAATTTTGGCCCACTCTTCTTTATAGAATTGTTTCAATTCAGCCAAATTGGAGGCTTTCCGAGCATGAATTGCCTTTTTAGGGTCATCCCACAGCAATTCAATTGGATTCAAGTCTGGATTTTGACAAGGCCACTCTAAAATCTTCATTTTGTTTTTTAAGCCATTCATAGGTGGACCTGCTGGTTGTTTTGGATCAATGCCCTGCTGCAGAACCACCCTGATCCTACCACCGCCCAATAAAATTCAGTCAGTGAATTGATATAAAGGTTTTCTTACCAAAATTAATGGAATTAAATGTTTGCCTTAAACTTTCCAATTACAGGCAACAACATACTTTCATTGTCAGATCAGTAATATTCATATTCATTCGCAGACATAGTGGTATTCAGTGTGGAGGACAAAAAAGTTTTTATATTCTATACTACACAAAATACAAGTCATCTAAACATTTACGGCATTTAGCAGACACTCTTATCCGGAGTGACTTCCATGTCCTAATTACAGGGACAGTCCCCCTGGAGCAACTCAGGGTTAAGGGTCTTGCTCAGGGACCCAGTGGTGGTAGTGCTAGAGGTGGGATTTGAACCTTTTCCTGTATTTGACATTCCAACCATACAACAGACATTAACTGCTTTTTCTACTTATAAGTGGTTACAATTCTAGAGAAATGTTTGAAAATAGCAACAAACCTGTTCTCATGAGCTCTGAACTCACAAACACACTTTTCAGAGGTCAGATCATACACCTGAACATATTCATCATCTCCAACCACAGCCAGCAGCATATTCTGAAAAAGACATTTAAACAACGATAAAGATAACACAATCAACTTAATGACTGAGGAGGTAAACTTTCATTGCAATGTGTGCAATATAGATTGGTAAGGCCAAACAAAAAAAAAAGGGGGGGGGGGGGAAGCATTCTTTACTAGGAATGTTAGGCAAACTTGCATATCTTCATAAATTAAATTAATGGACCCAGATAAAGTTACTCTGTGCCTTTATCAACTGAAAATGGATTAGAATTTGAACTTAATGGATTTAAGCCATTTTTCTTCCCTCTTTAATCACATAAAAACAAACCATGACATAGGGCTGCATTGATGCACTTAAAGGCCTTGGTTAATAATATAATAAAACATACCGTCACAAATTTGATGGATGAAATCCTCTTTCGATAAGTAAGGGTGCTTGTGATGCTAGCAGACTCCAGGTTGTAGATGTCCAATTTATCATGTACAGCTACTACATATTTATTCCCACATGGTGACCACATCACTAGGCTTGCATCTTGACACAGTAACAGAACAATTTTTTGCCAAGGGTGCAAAACATCTTGCACAATTATAAACAATCAAATGCTGTGACACTTCAAATCTGAGATCAAAGACTGCATGTTAAAATTAAGGTGATTATAAATAAAATACTTCTTACTCTGTTTTATGTTCTTGATGAAAGCTGACCTTCCATCAATTAGATTCCAAGTTCTACATAAAAGAGAGAGATGATACACTTCCACAAATCCCAAAATCCTAAGGCAAAAATCTGAGATTATTTACCAATACTTTGGGGAGAAGAATACCTCAATTTTTTGTCTGTTCCGACAGACAGCGCAAGCTTTCCAGAAGGGTGCACTGAGAGAGAAGTCACATGACCCCTATTATAAACATAATCTCAGTCAATGACACATCCAAGAGAAAAAAAACATTAGTCACACCATGTACTTTGACTTACAAATGTGCTTTAATTGACTTTAAACACTCCCATGTCTTTGTGCTCCACACACACAGAAGACCATCTTCCCCCCCGCTGAGTAAATGGGATGTGCCATAAAACTCCAGACATGAGACAGTTCCTGCACAAATAGGGTAGACACTTTTTTTCAAGTAGGTAAACCATTGAGGTTTCAAATATAAACAAAAAATAAATAAAATTCACAGGGTAAATCTCTAAAGCATCCAAATATAATTAAAGGAGAACGGCAATAATGCCAGAAGGGAGGGGAAAAAATGAAGGTTCACCTTAAGATGATCAGTTGCTATTATGATACTGTACTAATCATAAACAGAAAAATAACTAGTATGATAATGACTGAGGAATAGCTTAACAAATTAAGCAATTAGGAAAAGACTTGAAGCACACGTGGTGTCCACTGTGTTTTCTTGTTTTAACATAACAGCTCATTCAGCATTCAAAATCAAGAATCCATAGTTTTTGGGTTTTTTTTTTTACCTTCATGGTGGAGCAAAGCTCCAAGTTCAGTTCTTTTCTTCATGTTATAGAGCTGGATGGTTTCATCTTTGCTTCCTGTTGCAATGAACTGATCACTGGATGCTACTGCAGACAGGGACGATGTGTGAGCATGGTGAGTAAAGACAGGCTCTATTCTCCATTCCTATAAGACAGAATGATAAACTTGAAAACAACAATACCTTTAACAATATAACAATAACAATATCATATTCACATTAGCTTGAAGTAAGCACAGATCATTCAATGATGAACAATCATTGTACAACAGTTGTGTTATTTGTTGAGGGGGCTTTGTTGCTCAATAGCAGTTTAAGCATGTAGTAGTAATCATGTTTTTACAATTAGAAAATAAAAGATCTCGCTGTAGCTGTAAAAATAACGTATTTCTGGTAAATGACTCATTTGTGATATAGTGAGTTATTGAGTGCTTCCTGTTCTTTACATTTTTTTTTCTTATTTTCCATTTCATACTTTTGTGACTATGACTTTTAAACATGAATAATTGCAGTATACTGCAGAAATGTGTGAACTTTCCAAAGGGTATAGTGCACTGATTAAGCGTTCACTCAGTTCATATTTTAGACTTTAAACAACAAATTGTGATTTGATATTTTTAATGATAGATGCTAACAGCTTTTCTCAAATGGTCACAAAATAAAAAGGTCCACATACTTAAGTACTCTCAAGCTTCTGCCTGCTAAACTCAGAACCTATAAAATCTATAATCTTAGGAGCGATTCAAAGTAAAATTCCACTGCATGTTGTATGTATTGCAAAAATGTGTGTGTCAGTAAAAAACAGCTCGCATCTTGCTGTTTCTTTCCTTCGTTTTTCTGCCTGTAGACCAAAAAAATGAATTTACAACAAGCTGATGCCTGCTGAAGGATGTAAACTGAGCTCACGGGCAAGTAGCGTTTAATGCACAGCAGTTTGAAAACAGTCAACGTTCCATCGCTCACCTTGCGTATTGCGTCACAAAAAATAATATGACGCAATTAAATTTACAATATTTTAACTGAAAACTAGCTTTCAGGAAAGGTTTACCTGTTCCCCGCGTCTCATTCGGTAACCAAACACTATTTGCTCATAACTTCCAGCCACCACTTCCATTTGGTCTCCCATGGTAAACAATTTTTTTGGTTTGAAACGTTCATAAGATGCCAGTGTGTTCACGGAGCAACACTATAGGGTGCCATTTTTTACGAACAATTACAAATCGGAAACGTAAGAAACAAGTTCGTAATCAAGCCACACGCTTCGCTACAATACCATGTGCAGAGCAGTGCGAAATCGCCAAGAATACGAGGGAGACTTCCGGTTGCAATTTCTCTTTAATATGTCAAAATAAAAGTCCGGGTTGCTCAATCCGTTTTTACATTTCAGTGCATTTACATGCAGGAAAAATAAATATTGCTATATATATATATTACAATGACATCTATGTTATGTAGATTTTCCACACTTCACCTAGATCAAAAAAATCTATAAAAGAAACAAACCTATTTCAATATATTCTACTAATACTACTTTAATATAAACAGGTGTCAGATATATTTTCACACTAGTAAAGGACTGTGTCAGCATCAAACCTACTCACATACATTATACGAACACTATTTTCAAAGAAACAAGTACCATATAGGTCAGATAAGTGTCATAGAAAATTTGCTGGGTTTTAAACACAGACACCAAAAGGAGATAATTCGGCCTGATTTCATATTAGTCAAAGGTATGACTATATGTATTGATAAAATATACTGTGGCTAGATAGTTTGTCAAATAAGGAATGAAAAACCAAAATGATATTCACAAATTTGTAGAAACTATAAATAGTACTATATGCACTCAAACATCTAGGCTACTAAATGAGACATGTTCTAATTCTGAACTTCCAAAAATTTCCAGTGAACCAAAAGTTGTAGAGATAAACACATTCAAAAGGATTGTTGCTAACAAACCTTTGTCTGCTGGGGCACATGCAACTAAACAGTACTGTTTTTGTAAATCACAAAAACAACAACAACAACAACAAAAACTAAATCTCTCTATCAAACCATAGCCATTACTGGGGCAGCAGTGGACAACTGATAAAGGAGTTGGCCCCAGGATCGGAAGGTCATGGGTTTGAATCTCAGACCAGTAGGATGCCCTAAGGTTCCCTTGAGCAAGGTACCGTCCCCATCACTGCTCCCCTGGTGCTTTCAATAGCTTCCCCCTGCTGCATGTGTGTGTATGGGTTCAATGCATGGGCTGTATTTTATTGTAGTTTGCTCTGTGCTGTGCTTTGTTTCACAATGACAAGTAATGCACATACATTTGACATATTAAATCAGGCTTAATTATCGCCTTTGTTGTCTGTGTTTAAATTTTTTTTCTGATGCTTTTTTGACACCTTTTTCTGACACCTAGGGTTTATATTAAAGTATAGTTAGTAGAAAAAATTTGAATAGGTTTGTTTCTTTTATAGATTTTTTGGAACTAGGTAAAGTGTGCAACATAAATATATATAAACCAGATACATTTACGGCATTTAGCGGACGCTCTTTTTCCAGAGTGACTTCTGTGTCCTAATTACAGGGACAGTCCCCCTGGAGCAATTCAGGGTTAAGGGTCATGCTCAGGGACCCAGTGGTGGTAGTGCCAGAGGTGGGATTTGAACCTGGGACCCCTTGAGCCAAAGGTCCATATGCAAGTACCCTACCACTAGACCACCGCCACCCATATATTACATATATCTTCTTCTTTTTTTTCTACATTTATTAATCAATAAATGTGATAATAATTGATGTCATGGTAATATATCATGACAATATTTATTATTCCTGCATGTAAACGCACTGAAATTACTTTTATTTTGATACACTAAAGAGAAATTGAAACCGGAAAATGGGGGGGGTGGTTGTTCTGTAACAGAAGATGGCGCTCTACTCTGATTGGACAAAAAAAAAAAAAACTTTTGACTTTTGATGTGAAAGTGAACACCATGCTGAGATCAAAAGAGCTGTCTGAGGAATTTTGTAGTCAGTGATTCCACTGTTTGGAAAATAGTCTTTAAGTGGAGGACTTCCAAAACAACTGCCAGCATGCCCAGGTCACACCGTCCCAAGCAAGCTCAACCTGAGAGCAGACCGCAAGATGCTAAAAGAAGTCTCCAAAAACCCTAAAATGTCATCACAGAACCTACAGCAGGCTCTTGCTACTGTTCATGTGAAAGTGCCTCTCAAAAAGACTGCACAACCTGCATAAATTGCATGGGAGGTGTGCAAGGAGGAAACCTTTGCTCTCTAAAAGAAACATCAGGGGTAGACTGAAGTTTGCCACCGAGAATGTAGACAAACACTGGAATAATGTTCTTTGGACAGATGAGTCTAAAATTGAATTATGTGGACATCAGAACAGAGGACATGTTTGTCGTTAACCAAATACAGCATTCCAGGAAAAAAACCTCATACCAGCTGTGAAGCATGGAGGTGGAAGTGTCATGGATTGGGGATGCTTTGCTACAGCATGACCTGGCCAGCTCATCATCATGGAATCCACCATGAATTCTACAGTGTATCAGAGGGTGCTTGAGGAACATATGAGTCCATCTGTAAGAACATTAAAGTTGAAGCAGTGATTGACCCTACAACACAACAATCACCCAAAGCATACCAGTTAATCCACCAAGGACTGGCTGAAAACACTGAAAACATTTTTTTGCTATCTTTTATTTAATGAATAAATCCATGTAATTTTTGTTGTAAGGTCAGAAGGAGTTGCATTGTGTCTATATGGACTTGGAGATCAGTGCTGAGCCCATTCTTGTTTGCAAAAGTAATGGACAGGTTGACAGACTAGGTTAGATAGGAGTACCCATGGATGATGATGTTTGCTGATGATATTGTGATCTGTAGCAAGAGTAAGGAGCAGCATGAGTAGAACCAAGAGAGATGGATATATGCTCTAGAGAGGCAAGGAATGAAAGTGAGTAGGACAAAAACAGAATACATGAGTGTGAATGAAAGGGAGGAAAGTAGAGTGGTTAGGATGCAAGGAGTAGAGATGAAAAAGTTGGAGGAGTTTAAATATGTTAAAGATGCTGATATTTTTGTTGGGTGTGACAAGGATGGACAGGATTTGAAATTAGTATATTAGAGGGACAGCTAAGGTTGGACATTTTGGAGATAAAGTTAGAAAAGCAAGGTCGCGTTTGACATGTCCAGAGGCGAGGCAAGGATTATATTGGGAGGAAGATGTTGAAGATGGACCTGCTGGAAATGGATTATCTGCTGTTTTATCTACCGATCTGGCCACTCGTTTGCTCATCCCAAGTTCCAACTACGCAAGATTTACTTGATAAAAATCAATGATAAATCAGTTTTCAGCCAATCTTTGGGCTAAACCAACTGAAACCAATCTTTGCAGACCTCCCACTGAGCATATGGTGTCTGATGGAGTAGGTCTGAAGTCCTTTTATCATTGTTTGAGGCATTATTAATGAACACAATAGTATTTTTGATTCAGTCAAATTCATGCTGTCTGACCCTGGTATGAATGTTTTACATTTACATTTACGGCATTTAGCAGACGCTCTTATCCAGAGCGACTTACAGGTCCTAATTACAGGGACAGTCCCCCTGGAGCAACTCAGGGTTAAGGGTCTTGCTCAGGGACCCAATGGTGGTAGTGCTAGAGGTGGGATTCGAACCGGGGACCTCTGGATCCGTAGGCAAGTACCCTACCACCAGACCACCACCACCCTTTTTTACCAGTGCACAGCACCACTCCTTTTCATTTTTATCATTTTTTTAGATCAGATTTAAAAACACAGAAATTTATTTGATCAGTTCCCAGGGCTGGTACGTGACAATAAACATGCCAGCCATCTTTGTACTTTCCTCACATAGCACTGAAACAACCCTAGTGAAAATAGTAAGCAATCTCCTAATGGCATCTGTTAAAGATTCAGTATCCTTACTAGTCCTCCTTAACCATAGTGCGTTTGACAATGTAGAATACAATATCAGAGTAGAACAGAATAGAAAGCCTGGTTGGAATAACAGGGACTACTGGTTTAACTCATACTTGACCATCCACTTTCAATTTGTAAGTGTAAATGGTGAAACATCTGTACAAACGCACAGTTATTATTTATTATATTTTTCAGCCAAACCAGATGATACTTAGATTAAAAAAACTGAGGATTGTGTAAGGGAAATAAAAGTGTAGATATTCTCTCATTAAATTCTGAAAAGACTAAAGGTTAAAATGCTAGGTTCAAAAACTGTTAGGTTTAATGTTAATTGTCAGACCTTGCTAATTGTACAGTTAACCTATACCCAGTGTCAAAAGTCACAATCGATTTATCTCTAGATACACACATTGGAAAGATTATTAAAACTGCTTTTCTGCATCTTAGAAACAGTGTTAAATTTAGAAGCACACTATCACTGCATGATGCAGAAAAAATCTTACATGCCTTTATCATCTTGATTAGATTATTGTAATGTAAGGGAATAAACTTCCAGTTACTGTCTGGGAATCAGACACACTTTCAGTCTTTAAGTCTAGGCTAAAAATTTAAGTCAAGGCTTTTAGAAATGATTCTCCCTGTTAGTTAAAAGGTGCCGATCTATGGGTTCATAGATACACACAATTATATTACAACTGGGATGTTGGTGCTGCTGTCCCACCACTCACGCGATCACCTCAGGTTGTTGACAGTGGTGTTGAGGGAGCATCTCAGGGTACTAGGACCCCCGGCTCTGTCCTCTTTAGCCAGGCTGCAATAGTGAGTCATAGTACTGCAATCTATAAATTCATAATCTGCATCCTGTGAGTTCACAACAGAATTCATTTCCCTCTCCGTGTGTTTTCTGAGATGGGACAACTGCCCACCACCTGTATGGTGGGCATCTTATGTATTTCCTGAAAGGAAAGGTTTCTCAGGCATGAGCAGCTGCCACAAACGAAGACTAACAAATGC
The DNA here is from genome assembly GCA_017165825.1 of Hepsetus odoe. Lineage (NCBI taxonomy): Eukaryota > Metazoa > Chordata > Actinopteri > Characiformes > Hepsetidae > Hepsetus > Hepsetus odoe. The sequence goes on along the minus strand of CM029377.1, from coordinate 18,422,883 downwards.
TGCACTGACTCACCAAAACTATTACTATTAACTTCCAATTAAAGATTCTAATGGACCTCTTTTATAATATCTCACAATTTACTGGAGCTCATTACTGAAATATATTAACTTATAAAATACACTTTTTCTTTCTTGATTATCCAGTGTAAATCAGAGGAGGATGGGTTCCCCTTTAGAGTCTTGATTCCGCCCAAGATTTCTTCCTCTAGTCTTGGGGAGTTTTTCTTTGCCTCTTTACACTTGCAGCTTTGGGTACTGGTGTGAAGGCACCAGTTAGAAATTAAACTAAGAATGTTGCTATGAGGTGACAGTGCTAAAATTTACATTTACATGTACTGCATTTAGCAGATGCTCTTACAGAGCGACTTCCATGTCCTAACTACAGGGACAGTCCCTGAGACTTCTTGATCCATTGGTGGATAAGCAAGTACCCTACCACTAGACCACCACCACCACCCATAGTGCTAACCACAACACCACATGCTGCCTGGGAATAATGTAGTTTTCTAATAAATATTAATACAGAAATGACATTTTATTGGAAATTACAATGTCATTTTGTGTGTGTGTATATATATATATATCTCCCATATATATATCTCCCATATATATATTTTTATTTTTGTAATTAGTGATTATCATTAAATTTAATGTTTTGTTTTTTAACTTAAATGTATGGAAATATTTGCATACTTGCCTTTTGGACGAATCCAGCTGAATATCAGACTGAAATGTGCTAATAAAAACAAAGGTGGAAAATTTGGATCCAGAAAGTACAAATCTATATTTGTGAAAACATTCCATTGAAGTGTAAAATTGTGTCTGTATAATACTACATCTAAACCTGTACCTACTACTAAGCTCTATTAGGTTTTCAGTGACAACACAAGCAATACACAGCCAATGAAGTGATAGATTTTAAATAGTTTATTAAATATGTTGAGGTCTTAAAACATTTTGAAAAATGCCCTGAATTTTAGGTTCAGTCCTGCAGGTCCTCCTCACTTCTTGGAAATTAAGTTTCATAAAATACAATCAAATCAGATGCTTTAGTTTGTAAACATACAAGAGTGTTTTTTTTTAATGAAAGCCATCAAGACTGAGTTGGAGTCAATTTGTTGCTTTCATTAAGGAATATCATGCCATACCTAATTTAAGTGACTGATTTTTTAGGTTAGTGTAAAATTACAAATGATAATTAAAAAAAATGACTTCACATTTAATAAACTGTTTTCACAATACAATAAATCGGGCCTTTGTCGTTCATCAATCCCTCACTCTCTCTTCCAGCAGTTTCAACTCGCCTGCCACCTGCTCAGGCAGGTCATCTCCCACTTGCTGGGAGAGGTAGGCTCGAAGCTCTTGGGCTTCTTTCTGCCAGAAATGTTTAGGAATATCAAAGAGTGCAGCCATATCAACATTCTTTCCTAAGCCTTCTGTGTTGATGGCACCTTCTTGAGGCAGCCAACCTATAATGCTCTTTTTAGCAGCTTCATCTTCTCTGGTGCGGCCGCATCGATGGAAGATCCACTCAAGAACTCGAGCATTCTCACCAAAACCAGGCCATAAAAAGGAATTGGTCTGTGGATCTTTCCTAAACCAGTTGACATGGAAGATCTTTGGGAGCTGAGTTGGGCCCATCCTTGTCTCCATGCTTAGCCAGTGAGCCAGATAGTCACCAAAATTGTAGCCAAAGAAAGGGCGCATAGCAAAAGGATCATGCATGACCACTTTCCCTAATTGAAAAAAATTCAAAAGTTACAAAATTATACAACTTACTTTTTAAACAGGTCTGAATTTTATCCCTTGTAGTCTTAATGATATCAAACCCAGCCCACAGGGATATACAAGCCAATGTATTTTTTGCACCATTCCAAAGCTCAGATAAATGTAATGGGTTTGGTCAGTAAGGGTATCCAATGTAAAGTATGGAGATGACAAAACATACCGGACTAGTTGAGGCAAAAGTTTAAGTCACCAGTACTGTTAGCGAACAGGGTGCAGATCGAAATTGAGCTACTTTTGGCCAAAAGAGAATGAAAGGAAGAGGTGGAAGGCATTTCTGGAGGCAAGAGAGAAGGAAAGGAAAGTAGAAGTTAGGGTGGAAACTTAGAATGTTGGCAGCATGACTGATAAACATAGAGAGCCTACTGATATGAAGAAGAGAAGGAAGGTTGATATTTGTGTGTGCAAGAGACTAGATGGAAGGGGAGTTAGGCCAAGCGAATTGAAGGTGAGTTCAACTTGTTTTACCATGGTGTGGATGGAAGGATAAATGGGGTAGGTCACTCTGATACTTTCTTCACCTCCAAAACACTCCTTACATACTCTTCCTTCAAGATGAAGATATGAAGATAGAAACTGAATTGAGATGGAAGAGTAAGAAAAATTCTGGTGTGAGTTAAAGTGATAGGATTTTCATAGGCATGTTGGTGAAGGGATATATCCTTCGTCAGTCCTGTAAAGTAGTGACAGTGTAGCTGGTTTTTAGAGCGACCTTGGAAACCAAGAGGAGGAAGATATTGAGGGCAGATATGAGGGTGGTGCAAATGGTGCAAGCTGATGAAGAAAGAACAAAAAGTAGAATTTAGGCAGGAGTTAAGATGGGCACTAGGGGGTAGTAAAGATATTCCAGATTACTGGGCAACTGCTGTAGAAGTGGTAAGGGAGACAACCAGAAAGGCACTTGATATGACATATGGACACAAGATGGAGGATAAGGAAACCTGGTGGGGGAATGCAGAAATTCAGGAGTGTATACAGAGGAAGAGGCTGGTGAAAAAATTGGATGTTAAGATTCAGACAGTGTGATGGCTGTAGTAGGACTGACTGATGCAAAATACATGTGGGATTAAATCAAGGATCAGCGCTGAGCCCATATTTTTCACAATAGTAATGGACAGGTTGACAGACGTCTCTGTAGACTATGATGTTTATTTATGTCATTGTGAACAGTAAGAAGCAACTTGAAGTGACCTGGGAGAGGTGTCAGTAAGACAGAAACAGATGTATGTATGAGTGTGAACAAAAAGGAGTTTAAATACTTGGGGTCAACAGTTCAGTGCAGTGTGATGAGAGGTGAAGAAAAGAGTGCAGGGAGGTTGGAATGGGTGGAGAGGATTGGCAGGAGATGATGTCATTTGTGCTAGGAGTGACAAAGATGGACAGGAATAGAAATGAATATATTAGAGGGACACCTCAGGCTGGACAATATATAGACAAAATTAGAGATGTCAGGCAGGTTGGTTCAGTCAGGTGCGGAGGAAAGCCAAAGTATATTGGGAGAGTGATATAATAATAATAATAATAATAATAATATTATATTATTAAGAACTGTTAACAGAAGTATAATTAAGTCCTGATGAACAAATCAGTTCCAGTATGTCCATGATTATGTGTGGGACCATTCACATGCTGAGTGAGATGGAAACATACAAAAATGGCCACAAATTCTGAAGTTGCTGGATACAGAAATTGCCAAACAACAGTAGCCAGGCCACGACCTCCACCCTTTTTACAAGGCTTAGATATGTAGCAGTAGCCTTCAGGAGTGAGCTTGTTCAGTTCCATAAATCCATTGCTAGTTTGCCACATTTCAGTCAGTAAAAGCAAGTCTAGGATAGAGCTTCTAGGCAAGAGGAGAAGGCGGCCAGAGAGGATGATTATGACCTGGTGAGAGAGGACATTCAGGTGGTTGGAATGAATTAGGAAGATGCAGAGGATAGGAAGAAATGAAAAGGGATGATCCATGGCATCCCCTAAATGGGAGCAGCTGAAAGAAGTAGAAGGCGGCAGCTTTATGATTTATGCATATTTCAATCATTAAGTGATATGTTTGCAAAAATAATAACTGAAAACTCTAAATGCTAAGCTTCTCTAAGTATTTCTGTAGAAGGTTGTGAAGGTTATCGAATAAACTAGCTGAGGTCTGGTAAAAGGAGGGTAGATATAAATAAAAATAGATATAAATTAAGAAAAATAAATACTGCTACCACTATTTTACCATTATCAGAATCGAAAAAATAAATTAAAAGGCCATAAGTACACTGATCATTTTGGATAAAATGTAGAAATCATGACTGCTGGTTACTTTAATACTATTGCAGATAAGGTCTGTTCCCTATTATGTACCATTATAAACCAGACCCCTCAGAATTATGGAGACAGACTGATGAAGATACCTTTGTGTTCTGCAGCTGCTGTAGATTCAGATCGCATGGCAGCACCCACAAACACTCCATGGCGCCAGTTAAATGTCTCATATACAAGAGGCACTCCTGAAAAAGAAGGAGAGGACGTGATTATAAATTGTTAAGATTAAATATGAATGAGGGTGGCTGGTTGGAACATAGACCCTTGTGGACTGTATTCACAATATAGAAAATGGCTTTTGTTATGTTGATTTGTGTTTTGCTATTTTGTTAAAGTCATATTTCTGTGGGAAAAAAGAGCCAGTGTTTCTAATGTAGGCTTAGCGTTACAGGTAGATATAGTCTGGCTCATTTCTGTGCAAAGTTCTGGCTATGGAACCAAACTGGATGAAAGCTGGACTCTGTTCTTCTCTGGAGTTGTGCGGGGTCAGAGACAGCAGACAGGAGTTGGGTTACTTGTTAGCCACCAACTGAGCACCAATGTGTTAGAGGTTGTTCTGGTAAATAAAGGGGTCGTGTCAAGTTGAAGAGAGGTAAGAGCTGACTGTCATGACAGCACAGGTGCCAAATAGCTGTACAGATTACCAAACATTCTAGAGGGACTCTGCAGGATTTTGCTCACACTAGGAACACAGGGGAAAATTGCAGGGTGGTGACTGGGAGGAGCAGCCAGCTGATATAAAAGCTGTGGTGGTGTAGCGGTGTTCTGTTATTGGACAAGGCCATTGTCCATAAACACCATGTTTGAGCATAAAGTCAGCTCACAGGTGTACATCGTACCAATGCTCCTCAGGCCAGTGGTGGATAATCAACTTTGTAGTTTTGTCATCAAATTTGCAGCTGTATGATCTGGACACTAAGGTAAAGAGAGAGGCATAGCTGTCAATAGATCACCACCTTGTTTAATCTGGATAAGATTGCAGGGGTGGCTGCCTGACAGACCTGTCATACCCAAGGTAGTGTAAGTGGTCAGAAAGCGAATGTCTAGGCTAACCTCCTCACCAAACTACCACCGTGACACGGTCATGGAAAAGCAGAATTAAAAAAAGATTTACATTAAATTAACATTTGGACACTGCAATTTATATTTGTCAAGAGTATTGCACAAAAATGTAGAAACAAAGCTGGCAGCTTTTTACTTTAAAGAAGCGAATCCATGGTGCTACAATACATTTTGTGTTTTGCAAACAGAAAAGTAGAAAAACATTATAAAAGTGTAAGAAACTCCAGTCTCTGGTAATTACCCTCTGGTCTCCTTCCACCAAATATGATTGCATCAATAGGTACTCCCTCATCACTCTCCCAGAGAGGATCTATGATAGGACACTGTGCCGCAGGGGCACAGAATCTGGAATTAGGGTGTGCACACAGTGTAGAGGTTCCTGGAAAGCAATATATAAATCAATCACAAACACACTTCTTTAATGCTTGCTTCATCTGTAAAGGAAGACCACCAACGAGGCAATGATTGACCTTTAAAGACTGTTAATTCATATCAACCTTTGAAGACCTATTATTTAATATCAATTCTTAAAGGGCGATGGGATTCCAGACAGATTTTGGGGATGTCTCCAATGTTGTTACTTATCCAGTTTAACCTAGTAAAAAGCCAAGACTTAAATACAGGTGTATTTGAGTTTATAATAAAGTGGACAGTGAATTTAGTGAATAATATATATGAGAAGCTGTTCACTTTATTTGCACTCAGAAAAATATATAATCTATATATTGTCTATATAATAATCAAGCAATCTCACCAGTCTTCCAGGTCTTTCCATGCCAGTCTGTCAGAGTAATATTGGATGCAGGAGACTCAAGACCCTCCCACCAAACTCCACCATCGCTTGTCTCACCAACATTTGTGAATATTGTGTTTTTTGAAATTGTTTCCATGGCATAAGGATTTGTCTTAATTGAAGTGCCAGGGGCAACCCCGAAAAACCCATTCTCTGGGTTAATGGCTCTGAGTTTACCTGTGGAATTAATACAGAGGTTTCTGCATCAGTGCTAGGATCCTACACCACTGTTACACATGTGATTCGCATAAGTGGCAAATTTTGTCTCTGTTCTGAGTACTTTTAAATACACCAAGACCACCAAGTCTTCCAAGAACTGGAGCTGGGAATCTGCTTCACATGGACAATAGGTGGTGATTTAAAATTAAATTTCTGCTGATAACTCCAGGTTAACGTTAAACATAAGGCAGATATTTAGATGACTGAGCTTATAAAGTAGACCATTTTCAACTGCTAGATTAATATCATAATTTTCTGCTTTAACAAGCTGAGCGACAGAAAAACTGATTCTTTGGCTTCATTTGATCAGGCATCTTAATCACACAAACATTGACACCAACGTATTAACACAAACAATTTGAGTTTAACACTAATCTTGATAACATCTCATTGAGCTGTCTTACCTTGACTGTCAAACTTCATCCAGGCTATATCATCTCCCACACATTCTACCTTCCAACCTGGCAGTGCTGGCTTCATCATTGCCAGGTTGGTTTTCCCACAGGCACTTGGGAAAGCTGCTGCAATGTACCGTTTCACACCCTGAGGATTTGTGATTCCCAAAATCTAATAGTGAAAAAAAAAAAGATTTACAAATTAAACTCTGTACTTGTGTATGCCTTGTTTATTGAAAACTCATGTTATGCTATACTCATGTTAGCATGTTATAGCTTTTTAAAAGTAAACAAGAGCTGATTACTGATTTCAAAACAACTACTATTATCCTCACCAGCATATGTTCAGCTAGCCAACCCTCATCTTTGGCAATGCGAGATGCAATACGGAGAGCAAAACACTTCTTTCCAAGGAGTGAATTTCCACCATAGCCACTTCCAAAAGACAGAATCTGCCGGCTGTCTGGAAGATGTGTGATTAATACCTTCTCTGGATTACAGGGCCACTGGTTCACCAATGGAGCTGAGAGGAAGGAAGTATTCTGCTTATGATATGATCAATGTTCAATTTCATTAGGGAATTAATAATTTTTATATCTAACTCACAAGCATTAATTCACAATAATTCTCAATTATTGTAATGTTACATTTCTAGTCTCACATCACTCAGTTCATAGTAATTTTGATTTAAGCATCATGTTTGATTTAAGCATCTTGTACTGTGATATCCTGCACACAACACAGTACAAGACTGGTAGACGCATATAGACTTAGCTTTGTAGCACATTGCTGGAGCGGGGTGAGTTGTTGGTCAAATTTAAGCAGGGAAAGGAAAATATTGGCGTGTGTAAATATTGACATTTTAATGTGACGATACACAGCCCTAGTGTACATATTAAATTGTATGAGCAAGTATGGCATGCTGACCTATGCCAATGTCTTGGACTGATGTTTACTGTTTCACATATGCATAATTTAGCCCTAAAGCCAAATGTCAAATGATTACATAATGTGGCTGCCCTAAGCATGGAACAAAAGTCTGTGAAAAGACATTTTCATTTAAAGATTTTTAGGCTGAGAAAAGCTAGATAGGCAATGATTAATATTATTCGAATATTAAAAAAAAAATAATTTCTCCAAACCATGTCATGTACACAGTGTGCACAATTATTTGAATGTATTTTAAGGATTCATTTTAATATGGAACAAATACAGTGCTATCAGTCAATCCAAAATGTTAATAACCCTGAAACCACAATGTTTTACAAAGGAAATATGAGTGTGAACATTCTCAGGGAAATACATATGTGTGCACAATTATTAGGCAGCTATTAGTGTGCAGAATTATGCAACTAAATGAAAAAAAAAAAGTATATAAATAATAAACAAAAAGGGCCATGTAATCTTTAAGGCCGTTACTGGCTAGCCATGCAGTGGAATACTTCGATGTATGCTATGAAGTATTATCCTGCATAAAAATCATGGTATTCTTGAAAGATGCAGACTATTCCTGTACCACTGCTTGAAGAAAGAGTCTTCTAAAAACTGGCAGTTGAGAGTTGATTTTGACTCCATCTTCAACCCCAAAAGGTTCAACTAGCATTCCACATAGCTGCTGTCTGATTCGAAGTGGAGCTTTGTGCCCATTACTGATCTAGCCATGGGCCCATCCATCTGGTCAGTCAAGAGTCACTCTCCTCTCATCACTCAAATTTTAAAGTCTATAAAGTCTACATTTTTTTTTTTTTTTTTTTTGGATATTTCTGGGCCCAATCTTGATGTTTCAACTTTCAAACTCGAGTTTCAGCCTTCCCTACCTTGGCCATATCACTGAGCACCTTGTATTTCTGGGCACTCCAGGTAGAATGCAGTTCTGGAATATGACAGCACTGGAGGAAAATGGGTTGCTGGCAGCTTCACATTTGATGCTTCTCAAATCTTTGCCATTTAATTTGAGTCTTTTTTTTAGTCTGTTGACAACTTGCACCAAATTGTTTGATAGTTCTGTTATCACGCCCCTATTTTTTAATTTTCAAAATTTCAATAGTGCTGAATCCCTCTGAAAGACTTTTTACAATTTTCGACATTTCAGAGTCAATTACTTTTTTCAATCTCTTTTTTGGCCCATTTTGCCTGAGGAAAAAGAACATATTTATATTTAAAGATATTTATGCACACCGTGATATATGGTGCTGATTCCTTAGGCCACACCCCCATCACACATCACATAATATGCTTAAATCCAAATTGCACTCAAGTTTAAAATGGTTGGAGTTGGAATATATGCAAAAATATGATGATATGGTCAAAATACTATAAACTCAAAATACGCCTAATAATTGTGCAGACAGTGTAAACTGTCCACCCTCTATTAAGGATGTACACTCTTGCTATTTCAAAGTAAAACACAAATAAAAGCATCAGAGAACATTTCATCATGAATTTTCAACCCTGAAAATATCATAACACTTATAGTTCAAACAAAGCATATATACAACTATATAAACTTAATTAGACATTAACATTCCAAGCCTGACTCACATGAATTTGGCAACACACTCTCAGGCAAAAAGTAAGGCGGTTAAAAGAGAAGCCTGTAGTCACTAGAAAGGCATGTCTCAGTAAATCACATTAATAGCTATGTGGAGGAACAGGCAACAGAACTGCATTAATACAAAAAGCTAATTTTTCTTTTCCATAGACATCACAAAGCTGTAATTGCTAACAGCTGAGAAAACTCCCAATGCTATTATTTTTTATTATTTTAGTCTGAATACTTATTTCCCAATTAATTACATTTTATGATCTGTTGTTTATGCTTAGGAAAATACACTGCTTATTAAAATACAAAGTTAGTACCTTTAAGTGGAAGAGGTTTCCCCAGTGAGTGCTGGCAACGCACAAACTCTAACCCCTGTGCAAGTTTCTCCAAGACAGGTGTGCCTGTACGAGTCATAATTCCCATGCTGGCTACTACATATGGGGAGTCTGTTACCTGAACACCAAATTTAGCCAAAGAGGAGTTAACTGGACCCATACTGAAGGGGATGACATACATTGTCCGACCTATGTGGAGACAAGGTTGAAGAATAACATTAAGGCATAAATATTTTTCAATGAATATTTTTTTGAAAAATAAATCAAATTTTAAATAACCTCCATACAAAACAATTAACCTAAAAATAAAACTAAGTAAAAACACAAATATTTGACAAAACTGCAAAAAGTCATAACAGTAGTAAAATGTGGGGACATTCATTTACTGATTATTGGCACAGAAATACTAATTGTACTTGATTTTAATAAAAATTGTCTTGAAAATTATGAAATTTTAAAAATGCTATAGATAAATAAGGGTGCTTGAGCCTTTAAACACTAATGAGCATTTTTCACATTTTTCACAGTGCAATTTGTTATCTCAGCTTGTGAAACAACATTCTTGCAAGGAAACAAAATAACAAGCTAAATTAAAAAAAAAAAAAAAAAAGTGAAATTAAGACCTCAGTTCTTTACTCTGAGAAAATAGTTAGTACAATGGTTAATAGTTACAAACTAGCTTTGACTTAGTAGCCCAAAACTTAAAACAGAAGCAAATTCAGAATGAAAACACAATAATCTTCATGTTTCTTTATCTGGCAACATGACTAGACAAAGTCTGCTAGTAAAACCAGTTCTGCACACCACTAACCTGTCATGCAGGCAGGGAAACGTTCTTCTCTTGCTTTCTGGAAGTCACTCTCGCTCATCCAGTTGCCAAGCTGGCTCTTGACACCACCTCTCGGAATGGGAATAGTGTCTCTCTGCTGTCTAGTCACTATGACTGTTTTGCTCTCCACACGAGCCACATCTTTAGGGTCTGTGCGGGCCAGCCAGCTATACACACCAACCACCATATAGTTTACTTATGATTAATACAAAGATTTTCATGGTATTGGCAAGTTTTTAAATTACTGCTGGTCAGTACACTCTGTACAGTCCAATATCCCCAGTTCTGGTCTCCTCAGCACTACATCCAATTACATCATTTTCATTTGCTAGAAGTTTGACAAAGATGTGGACAGCATACATTGGGGCTGATACATCTTGATTCAGTCTCCCATGAATCACATTTCACATGACATAATTTTACAGGCAGCTAAACTGGTTAAATAAATGTATTGTCATTTTTAATTTGCATTTATGCTAAAAAGGAATCCAAAGTATCTTCAAAAGTAATGACATAAGTTGCTAGTCATTCATCCTTTTTCAGGGATTTTACTATCCTTTACATTTTCAAAATAATATAATGTCATGACATAAAACTGATTTTAGACATGCCAGTAATGTGGTGTCCTTAATATTTGAACTGGCTGATTATCTCAGCAACAGGTATTGTGGACAATACACATAGTGCTGGTGGTGTCTTTGTATGAATGTGATATGTAAACATGTGATAACTGTAAATCTCATACAGCTACATTTTAGTAAAACTTTTAATAGAGTAGCAATGCTCAACTGGTGTCGAGCACAGATTAATGATTTCCCTACCCAAACACACCTGGTTCAATTCATCAGTTAATGGCTAGTCTAACAGAGTGTGGGTAAATAAATAAGTAAATAAATAAATAAACTATCCTGGATTGCAGCCTCTGATGTAATGAATTTGGCAGATTAGCTATATACTACTAATACGGGATTATTATTATAAAGTGTCCATTTTAAGCAGTTACAGCAATCCTAAAAATCTTTAAAAAGCTCATGTTTTATGTTTAATAGAATGCTTTTTACAGTAGGAAATTGGAAACTCTGCAGTCAATGCTCACGCACCCAAACATATATTATTTTTCATTTTGATTTTCAGCATTGCTTAATTTTATCATCAGCCAGAAAGTACATCTACATCATTGCTACCCTTTATGTAAATCTACCAAACAGAGACACAATTTGTGAGCAAATAAAAACCTAAAAAACTTAATTCAATTTCATATCCTTACGATGTTACTTGTAACAGTATATATGGGGAGCTTTCCAAGTGTTTTATTGTAAGTACTTTTTTGTGTTCTAGTTCATAGGCAAGTAGATTTCTTAGTTACCTTTGCTAAGATTTTGCTTTTATCTTATATTGACAGGTCTTATCTGACATGACGATTAAGGGAAAAATTATGTAAATCAGATTTTTATTAAAAACCATTCCCTTAAGTGCCATAAACTGGATATTCCATTTTGAACTGTACAGCCATTAATAATGTAGCATTGTTATATTATAATAGTGTAGCAACTGACCTGCATTACTCACCAGTTTTTATATTTTGGCAATTTTTTCACCATGCCTTCATTTTCCATGTCAGCCAAAATGTTTGCCGTCTCTTCAGGTGTGCCTGTCACAACGTGCACTTTAGCCGGCTTGCATTCTTCTACAGCACCAGAGACAAATTCTGCCACAGCTTTAGGGAGCGTGGGAACAGAAGCCAGGGAGCGTACACTCACTGCAGCTGGCCCAAAACTGTCCCACCTTTACACATAAAAAAATAAATAAATAAATGAATGAAAAAGAAAATGTTCAGCTGATTCACTGGTAGATCAATTTGCATAACAGTCCAAATAATTCTAGAGCTACCTGGCCAAGCAGAATCACCGCTCACCTTAAGGGTGTTTCTGAGTAGATATTTTCAGAAGAAAATATATCTTAAATTGAACAGACACAGTAAATTAAAACGTCTTATTAAATGAGAGCGTGAGAGAGAGTGATATTACTGAAATTACTGTGTACTTGTGTGTGCCTGCCTGAGAATTTTAGAGTCTTTAAATGGTAGTCTAAATCTTCGTCTTTGGTTGGACTTGAGGCCCCCGGCTCTCTGCTATTTAGGCAAGTTCTCTAGAAACAGTGATCATCCCTTGGACTCATGGCACTGCTCAGACACCAAGCATTGGTTTGGGAATCTGAAAACACGTGTTTAGATTCAAACTTACAACTCTCCCAACCATTGAATCAAAATTCCCTATTCATTACAATAAGAAAAATTATGACTGAGTAAGAGTTACTCGGAATATGACCATGTGATCAAAATCCTGTACATAAGCATGTTACACATCAATTGAAACAGTATCAAAATATCAAACGACCCAAGACGAGTAGTACCTCTAAAAATAAGGTGGAATAGTGAACATAAATATAAAACTTATTTTTCTGTTTATAACCTGTTGCCTAAGGTCACATTAAAAGATTTAAAAAGAGGATACTAAAAATAGAATAATTATTACCAAGGGCTCCTGATGTTACTGTACAAATTAGGAAAGTAGGCCATTGGCTTTGGAAATTGATAACAATTTGATAATTCTGCATATTGGATTTTTACCTCTAGGGACTTGTCACTGCCAGACCTGAAGCTTTACATTCAAAATATATGAAAGGAAAACTACTCCTACTATCCATTATCCATCCATTATCCGCCGCTTGTCCCAAACGGGGTCGCGGGGGGGTGCTGGTGTCCAACCCAGTGCACACAGGGCGAGGACGGGGGACGCACCCTGGACAGGTCGCCAGCCCATCGCAGGGAGGAGCGGGACGGGGACGGCACCTTGCTCAAGGGTACCTCAGGGCAACCCATTGGGAAGGGGTTCGAACCCCCGATCCGCCGATCATGTGGCCAACACCCTACCCACTAGGCCACCGCTGCCCCCCTACTCCTACTAATTAAAACTTGACCGGTGTAATGATGCTGGGAACATTGACTAGAGGGCTCATTTAAGTATGAATTCTTTTCAGTTTTTTCAATTCAGTTTTGTTGTGGTTCATCATCACATTGTGCACACAATAACAAACAGGCACTTTCACTTAAAAAGCTGCAGTTGTTAAGCGTTAATTTTAGCACATGCAATACTAAAAGTGTCCGTTTATATGTATTTTAACACACTGCTTTTTATTTTCTCTCTTTCCTTTTCTTCATCGTCAGCTGCAAAACTTTGTTTCAAGCTTTTTTCAGAAGCCATGCACACACCTACTCAAGAGTGGACCAATCAGGTACATCTATAGGCACTCACTCCCCCTCTAACCTGCTCTCCTTGGTTAAATTGTTATACTGCTACATGCAGGCACGCACGTCCCTTCAGTACTAATAACAAGTTCAGCAAAAAAGTGACTTTCACACCAAAAAAGGTAAATGCATAAGAAAGCATCTTGGAACTCCGGTAGGTATAAAGTTTAACAACCATTTCAAATCACATATTATGGTCACTATTAAAATGAGTTAATAGTTGAGCTACAGGATTCCAATTACCTTCATCATTCTAGGCAATATGCAAAACACATGCACAAAATAAATTATACAAGTGGTGTATGAGATAAATAGTCACAGGCAAACCATTGTAAAGAGCAGGGTAAGGTACAATCCACTGTTCTTACAGTACAGATATAAGGAGAAATAATTGTCCAGATACAGTCAGCTTTTGAAACATGAGTTAGCAATTAGCTGCTGTACTGGAAGGAGCTGTTGCTGGATGGAACAGAAAAAGAGACATTGCTGATTAAGTGTTTTTTTTTACGTTAAAAAGTTAAATAAACATTTTTAAATGTGTCCAACAAAGACTCACATTAAACTAGGAAAAACATTAACTGTTACAATCCTAGCAAAAAAAAAAAGGCTTAAAGAAATCACATACTTGAATGCAACATTAGCATAAAAAGAAAAGTCTTTTTTGGAGTCAACAAATCTTCAAACCTGCAATCAGACCCTATGTTCATGCCAGCAAATTATGTGGAAGGCAGACCTGAAGAAAGCTTTTTCTTTATCTAAACACAAACATAACTGCTGGTCGCAAGTGGGACTGTTCCCACTTGGTCACATGAGACAAAAATATAAAAAACTGATTTTAAAGCATAATGTTTCATTTTAATTAGACGTATTATAATGCATAATATTTTTAACAAAAAGCCAAAGATGGTCATGGTAGAATTTTCTTGCAAGATTACAATCCCCTGACCTTAACCCCACTGACAGCATTGGACCCTAGAGGATATGAAGAAATTATTTTTTTAAAGATTTCTTGCTTTGTATTATTAAATCTTTTTAAGAAATGTAGAAAACTCATGTACATTATTTTGGCAAAGAACTGAAAGTACATTATAACCACAAAATTCAGCTAACAGTATTATTTATGAGAATCCTTATTTGTACCTTTTGTACTTCACTATGAAAGAAAAATGCAGAAATTAAAATGTGTAACATAGTTAAAATGAATAAATAACACTTGGAATTTATATCTTGAATGTTTGTGATGCTAAATTCTGTACCTATGTATGACATTACTAAAGCAAATTTATTCAAAGTTTAAATATTATAGCATTTTGTACTATAGTGCATTCTGTGCTTACATTGAACAGTCTATACATCTAGGCAGAAAACACACTTGTAAGTATTTGCACAGCAGGATTAGCATGCAGGTAATTAAAGAATATCAGTTTTTTGTGATGCTGTCAGGGCTTAACTGATTAACTGCTTTTAATAAATATTAACTAAACCTGTTATCAAAGAGTTCTGGTTAATATTTTATTTTTCAGGCTGAACTGTTGCACTCCATGTAAATTAGTTATTTTGAGCGTACTCCATTGCTTACTCCTATCTGCGAAGTTGTGAAACTCAAATTGCATAGGCTTGTTGATTATATTAGTTCAACAGTTCATTCTGCAGCTTGTCTCTGATCTGATGCACCTTGCCTGACCATCCAAGGAAATTGCTCCTCGAAGCATTATGAAATCTCTCACAGATTTGGTCTGCAATCAGTTTTTCCATTCTAAAAACTCCATGCAGTACGTGTGTACATACACACGCCCTCACTGCTGATCCGCCACGCAAATCATTTGTGCACCAAGATAATAAGAGGAGAACAGAATTTAGCATGAAGCTATGTTTTATAGTCTGTGAATAATTGTTTTCTTGAGATATGCCCCCTTTAAAATGAGAAAATTGATGACTGTCTTTACTTTTTAGAAAGCCAGGATCTTGATTTTACTTCCTTATAGGTTTGGCAGGGACATTTTGATTAGAACGATAGATAGATAGGTAGATAGATAGATAGATAGATAGATAGATAGATAGATAGATAGATAGATAGATCAACAGACAGAAAGACAGATATAAAGATAGACAGACAGATAAAATAGATAGATAGATGAAATGATAGACAGAACAATAGACAGAACGATAGAACAACAGACAATAAGACAGAAATATAGATAGACAGATAGATAGATAGAATGATAGATCAACAGACAGAAAGAAAGAGACAGATAGATAGAATAAGACAGAACGATAGATAGAACAAAGACAGTTATATAGAGACAGATAGATAGAATGATAGATCAACAGACAGAAAGACAGATAGATAGACAGACAGATAGAATAATAGATAGATGGAACAATAGACAGAACGATAGAACAACAGACAAAAAGACAGATAGATAGATAGAAAGATAGATAGATAGAATAATAGATAGATTGATGAAACGATAGATAGAACAACAGACAGAATGATAGATAGAACAGACAGAATGATAGATAGAACAACAGACAAAAAGACAGATAGACAGATAGACAGATAGATAGATAGATAGATAGATAGATGGTCCCTTGATGCAATGATACAGTATGGTGAGATGCTGGCTTCAGTGTAGTTTCAATGTTCTTACAGTGACAGAAAACATTGTTAAAATAGGGCAAAAGACACTTACCTTCTCAGCACTCCCATTAACAAGTGCGACATCTTTGTTAAAGGTATTTAGTCACAGAGGTGAAAAACGAAAAAAAAAAATATATAATGTCTTCAAAGAAACAAGGAGACCCCCTCAAGGAAAACACCTCCTCTCATCTGACTGGTCTGGGAGACAGAAGCTCAAACACTGAGACCGGTCTGCGAGACCCTTGCACTTCAGCACGTGTAACTTATCTTGACTGCACAGGACTATTGCACAAGTTGCGCTGCTCTTCTTCCAATCATGTGCCCAGGCTGCTAAACCTGAACAACATTGTGTGCAAGCTGCTGAAGGTTAGCGACTAAAGGCACCGCTGGCCACGTCAACGCTCAGAACGGCTGAAGGGGTTTATTTGCGTTCGGAACATCCCCTTCAGACATCCCAGCGCCCCAGCCATCGACAGTGTTCTTTCACTCAGACTATTGGCTTGTCTGCTTTCTTGATGTTTGTTCTGGTTTCCACAATCGAGAAAGACTTCATCTACACAGTTGTACCAGCCCAGCGCTCTCCTAGCAGAGGGTGACGCAAGCCCTCCAACTCTGTTCCTGTTCCTGTTCCTGGATCCCTCAGGGCAGCCTACACTTCGGGCTGCACGTTGCCTGAGCGTGTTGTCTTCGCGCTGGCCTTTATTCCTTTATTTGGATCAAAGTTGTAGAATTTCAAGATCTTAATGTGTCAATGGTTGGAGGCTTCCTCAGATCCGTCAACCAGTTTAGAAGTGCAGAAACAGTGTCTAACAGGAAGCCATACGTGACCTGATGGGCTGTGTGCTGACGGTGTATTCTGGAGAGCCTGGCAGGCTTTTCTTTACTGATCAAAGGTTATTTAAGAGGATTTCATGCGTGCAAGCATAAAAAAAGCAGCCTTTTCTAGAGCTCACTAGCAGTCAGCATCTACCATGAAACATCCATCCATGGCACTGCATTTGCAGACAAGAAAAAGGACAAGAACTCACTGAATATGAATGATTTGATCCTGAGGTGATAACATTACTGTAAAAAAAACCCAGAAGAAGTAGTAGTAATTTACAGCGTAGGCACCGTTAGCTATGTAAATAGTCTTGATTACTTGAAAACGCTGTTGATAGTGCAGTGTTTGATTAGATCTGAGAACACTGTGTGCGCGTAAACACATCGGAGTGATATGCCCCGGATTCGTTTCAGCAGTGCTGACATATGAAACGTTTACCTGTAAAAGGTTCACACATAAAACATGAAAAAACCTAAAACACTAAGGTTTTGTTATTTTTTACCTTACCAAAGTGCTTCATCATATGAAACTGACTATTCTTGTCATTGTGAAACACAGCACAACACAACGAAATTCAACCTCTCTGTTTCACCCACACAGCAGATAGTGAAAGTGCCCAGGGAGCAGTGACAGGGATGGTACCTTGCTCAAGGGTACCCCAGGGCAACCAACTGGTGAGGGAATCAAATCCACAATCTTCCGAAACATGGGCCAAATCCCTAACCACTAGGCCATTGCTGCCCTTATGTATAGATGTATATGTAAGTATTTATGAGTAATTAGTGATATGATCTTATAGTGAAGAATATCCATTATTATAGTAGAATCCGTGTAATAGAGAGCAAAGAGGGAATTTAAACTGACATATGCAAAAGAAAATAGATAAGTAGTTACAATTCATAATCACTATCCACCAGAGATTTTGTTCATGAATGCAAATGAATAAAGCATTCATAAAAAGCTTTCTGTACCTGTGCTTAAGCATTATAGAGTGTTGGCCTTATAACCACCAGCTAATCATGGGGTGGGCAGCAGTGGCCTAGTGGTTAGGGAGTTGGCCGCATGATTGGAGGACCAGGGGTTCGAACCTATAGGTTGCCCTGAGGTCAAGTCAAGTAGGATTTTATTGTCATTTCAGCCATATACACAGTACACAGTGAAACGAAATAACGTTCCTCCAGGACCCTGGTGCTACACACAAGACAAGACACAAGACAACATAAGACACAACACGGGGCAACAAGTGCGGACAAGACAGACAAGACAGACAACAACAGACGGCACGACAGACAGATCCGTGGAAGGCTGCAGTGTTGTGGAACAAAGCAGCCCAGGCACATTATGGTGTAGCATTATGGTACCCTTGAGCAAGGTGCTGTCCCCGTCACGCTCCTCCCTGCGGGTGTGTCCCCCATCCTTTGCCCTGTGTGAGCTGGGATGGACTCCAGCACTCCCCCGCAACCCCGCTTGGACAAGTGGCAGAAAATGACTAATCAATGGGCCAGCTTGGTTACAGATTAAGTAAGATGAAGTGGTCTGTATTCTTCTGGTGTTATTTCTTTAACAAATTCAAGGTATGGTGCTTCTGTAAGAATTTATTTTCTCCTTTTTCAACCAACAGTAGCATCTAAATTTTATGAAAATGCTGTATAGGGGGTACTAATAAAAAATAAGTAGCACATAGTAAAGGTTATAAAAACTCTTCTGAAAAGTTCTGCAGATTGACTATAAAGTGAAAAAGTAAATAATGTAGTCAGTGCCTAAAGAAAAACTTTGCCCCTTGGGCCTAAACCAGAATTATAAGTTTGAAACTTGTTTATATATTTATATTAAATTAATTAAATGAATACATTTATAAATAACTGCGACGGGCTGGCGACCTGTCAAGGGTGTATCCCCCGTCCTTCACCCTGTGTGAGCTAGGATGGACTCCAGCACCCCCCGTGACCCCGCTAGGGACGAGTGGCAGAAAATGAATGTATTAATTAATGAATTTATAAATAATAAATGCCCCTTGCACTTCAGATTTTCCTTGCCAGAAACAAAATGTTCATCATTATCACATCAGGCTTAAGGATCATTCCAGAATTAGAGGACAATTTAGGTATCAACGATTCTGAAAGGACAACTGTGAGCTGAGAAAATCAATTGTATGTGAGTAACAAGGTTACATTACTTAGAGTGACACACTCAATCAGGACTGAAAAGAATGGAAAATATATTTAAAGTTACTTTGAGGACTTAACTCTATTGGGGCAGCAGTGGCCTAGTGGCCTAGGTCCTGCATCTGAAAATTGTGGGTTCAATTCTTCAACAGTAGGTTGCCCTGAGGTACTCTTGAGCAAGGTACCATCTCCGTCACTGCTCCCTGAGTGCTTTCATTAAATGCTGTATGGGTGAAACGCAGAGGTTGGATTTCATTGTGCTGTGCTGCATTTCACAATGACTTCACAAAGAACAGTCACTTTCACTTAACTTTGAACAGCCCATGGTATCAATGAATGAACAATTACTTTGTTTTATTTTTTCTCTTTCTCTTTTAAGCTAAATAGGTTTTGGCGCCAGGGTTGTGAGTGAGTTTGGAGCAAAACATATTATGAACTGAAATAGTCATAGATTATTAAACATTTACCGGATGCATATATTAACACATCTTATTAATACTGTGTTGTACATACAAGTCCATGTTTTAGTATAATGTGCATGGATTATCTGAATTTTCACAGAAGGAACAGGAAAATGGCCTCCATTATGGAATGACCCTTCCAGAGACACGGCTGCATGGTTGGACCTTTTACACCACAAGTCTTGGGGCCTCCATTGATCGGACTAGTTTGTCCAGCCCTTTTGCTCTAGAGATCATGGGATTTTGGAGTCCAGGTCAAAACCTTGAATTGTCATGTTCTTTCTTAGTCCTCAAACTATTATTGAACAAGATCCATGCATTTATTTCGTGTAAGTAGTCATGTTTAAATGAGCCCTTCATGTATTGAGAAGGTATGAAGTAATATTTCTGGCGCCTGTCAAAGTGGTCAGGAACCCGTGGGATCACCTTAGAGCTGGTCTTACGTGTTCAGAACGGCGATAACGTGTTTTTCTACGATGTCCGAAAGAGATCTCGTGTGAATCATGATACGCTGTTTCCGCCGTGCGGTCGAGTTGGGAATCGCCGACTAAAATGACTGCCTTCACTTTCACTTTCACTCTGTCGCGCTTTAGTCGAAGACTACTGAGACACTATTCGCTTCATCTGGACTATTTCACTATATTCGAAGGCGCCGCGTTAACGAGAGTGGAAAGTGTTTGCATATTGTACTTTGTAACACATTTCTTCCGTTGAAATGAGTTCTTTAGACATGAGCCCTGCCTCAAAGAAAGAGGTAAGCACATTTTCATTTGTCACTGTAGGCCTGAAAGTTCCTGCTAACCGATTTTCGGAGGTTTCCAAACGTTTTTACTTGCTTGGTCTTGTACTCTCACCTCCTTCCTCTAAAATACATGAACATACGTGATAATGTTTATATCTGATGTATTTTAAGTTGTTTACATTTGTTGCAGGTTGATGGATTTACAAAGAAGGTTAATAAAGAGGTAAGCCTTCAAACCCCTTCACAGTGATTTGGTCGATTATTGGAAAACGTCTTTGTAGCTCATATTCGACTTTTCCTCTCTCCCACAGGCCGAACAACTGGTTTCAAATTTCTTCCCCACTATGATTGCAGAGATGGACAGCTTGCTACAGGTACTGTGTAGAGTGCTGACTGTGCAGCTTTTGACAGATTATACCATGATAATATTACTAAAGACATCAGTCATTGTCTTCAGGCCTCCCTCATTCTCGAGGACCTTTCTGCTCTGAGGGCTCCATTGGACATCCCTATTCCAGACCCTGCCAAAGAGGAACTGAAGAAGAAGAAGAAGAAAAGTGAGGTAGTAATGTTTTTAAGTGTTAACAAATGTACTTACTTTTTTTTTGGCGGTTATATCACTTTTACATATATTTACAATAGAAAGGTTATTGTAAACTTTATACATACTGAACCTGGCTTCTATCCATAGAGAGATATAAAGGAGGGAAAGAAAGAAGATGATAAAGATGAGGATGAAGGTAAATCTTTCTTGGTCAGTGTTGTGATAATTTGCAAACTACTGAAAACGCTGCAATATCATGTTCACAAATTTGACATTACAGACATTTCTATTTTAAGGGCAGTACACAAAAAGAAACACACTGTGGCCTGTGGCTCATTTTTAAAAAACTGTGTAAAATCAATTTGTTTTAAAAACGTTACATAACTAGTAATGACTTAAGACATTAGATATCAATTTAATTAAAGTGAATATTTTTTAATTCAGGAGGTCCTCCCTGTGGTCCCATTGCCTGTAATGAGAAAGTGGAGAATCTCATCAAAAAGATTAAGCCCCACATTCAAACACTGAAGGAAAAACTCAACACAGTAAGTCAATTTTGTATTATTAATATAGGTAATATGACATGAAAACTGTGTACATTGATTTTTTATTGGTTTTTTTTTTAACCAATTTACATTTTAAAGTTATTTTTCAGCATATTCAGCATTTCTGTGGGAAAATCCCACAGATTTTCATCACAATAATTATATACCACATTTGTGTTAAGGTGTCAATGTGGATCCAGCTACAGGTCCCCAGGATTGAAGATGGAAACAACTTTGGTGTGGCTGTACAGGTCTGTTATTTTTAAACCAATAGTTGTCGGCTTTACATTTACATTTACAGCATTTAACAGATGCTCTTATCCAGAGTGACTTACAATTCCTAAATAAGGGGACAGTCCCCCTGGAACAACTTGGGGTTAAGCCCAAAGTGCACTACCAAAATACTGCAAAATGCCTCAAAATAAACTTACTGGATATCAACACTTAATGATCTTACATCAAGAACACTTTATTATTCAGAGCACTATTATCAAATCAACACATTTCAGCAAAGTAGATCCAGTAATTTTGTATTGTAATTAATATATTATTCTTTAGTTGACCATATGAACATACATCGATTTCTTTCAGAAACACATTACAACAGAATATTTGCTGAACAGTAGTTCTTATAATTGGAAACATAATTATATTGGACGTATCATCAGACATTTGCTTGAAAAAGGTTTGCTTTTGGACAGATATTTAGTTTTTACCAATATTTCAAACAAAAGGTTAATGAGGCATTTACTGCACTCTAGGTTTTAGGTGGAATTAAAATGTTTTGGCTCATTTAAAGCCACTTGAAAGCTTATAGAGAGTGTATTCAAGTTGATATAATCACAGATCATGCATTGCATAAATGTTTTTGCACTTGCTGAACTATATATGAAAAATATCTGATATCTGAATTAGCCTACAAATCCCAAACTGTCATTATATCTTATATGGGAAAAAAAGGTTATAAACAAATTCCAATATTTTATACAATATAGCAAAGTCAAAAGTTCTCAGCAGATTCTTTGCATACTGGACATATATCATTTGACCAGAAAATTCTCATTTTTACATTTTACATTTTGTGGGCAAAATAACTGCAGAAGTGAGTTATTTTTGTAGATTGCTAGCATATATGCAAGATCTCAACCTAGGTGGGAATCAGCTATAATTGATCAGTTTGCTTACTTTTAGTAAGCAGTTAAACTCTGAAATAGTTTTTGAATTTGTCTGTTATCCAGTAGAGCACTTGTGACTCAGCATATTGATTTCTGATATTAGCGTAACAGGTTGCAAAATGTTTTTAAACATGTGTAATTTAAACTTCAGAAATTGAGTGAGCGAGGGTTAAAGAAAGAATTTTGGGAACTTTGAAAGCAAGCAAGATCCAAGCAAGGAAAACATATTTGGTTAAATAATAGTGGTATAGGGCTAAATGTATGAAGTGTTTAGAAAATGAGAACTCCATACTGAAAGTTCTTGTAAACATTTGTCTATTGTAAAAAAATAAAAAACAAAGTATAAATTTAAATACTGTTATTCTGTAGGAGAAGGTCTTTGAGCTACTTACCAACATCCGTACCAAGATTGAAGGATTCCAGACACAGATCACAAAGTAAGAAACCTGAACTCAACATGTTAATACTCCAACCAGAATCTATAATCTATAAGGATGCGCTCCTATGTTGTGTAATAATGGATCCAAACAATTAATTTCTGTCAAGCTGAAATGTATCCCAACAGTTCTGTTATTGTGTGGGTACACACTAAATACTTTTAGCATATATAGTATAGTAAACTCTGCTATACACAGATTGACAACTTTATATTAAATGCTTTTGTTCCTATTGACCTATTGATTTGAAAAATTTATATCAACGTGAAGTATATTTTAACTGAATTTAATAAAATCAGTTAAATAGCTTGTTAACCCATTAAGAAACTATATAACTGAAAATAACATAAAAATTGGGTGCTTATTGTAATGTACTTCTATAAGTATTTTAGTGACATTTTAAAAGTTAAGAGTGATACGTTTGGACTGGAACAAAGGGAGATGAATGATCCACTGTGGAGATCCCTAGTGGGAGCAGCCAAAAGAAGAAGGAAATAGACATTTTAGTACTGTGATCAAAATGCATATTGCAATAATTCTATTCAAAATTTATCTCAGCTATGTGTAATACTACTGAGTTGTATGTGTGTATTTTATGGCTTTTGTCATCTACATATAAATGTTTTAATCTGGCACAAAACTTGCAAAAATTATTGTGTAGTATTAGATTTGAGTTTAGAATTTTAAGAAAAGGGGACAGCATTTCAGGAAAGCAGCTTTGTTCAACACTGTTCTGATCATCTGTTTCTTTGTTTCTTTCAGGTATTACAGTGAGAGGGGAGATGCTGTAGCCAAGGCCTCCAAACAACCACATGTGGTCAGTATTTTGACAATAAATTAATTGTTGTTTCCAAAAGCATAAAACCCTTTGGAAAAATCTACATTCATCCATATTTCCAAATATGACATGCTACAGTAATTCTAAGGCAGTCCAACTAATGATTTCACAGATTCTTTATGCAGACTGCACAGTTGCCGATTTTCTTTTCTAAGTTTTTTTATTTGCATCAACTATATAATGAAAAATAAGAATAAAACAGTTTGTAATGTAATGGCCTATATTTAGGACATTACATGAGATCATGAAATGTTAGATTTTCTGCTTTGTGAAAATATACCCTTGCAACTGTATTACAGGGAGATTACAGACAGCTTGTTCATGAGTTGGATCAACACCAGTTCTGTGAGCTTCGCTTTGTGGTTCTCGAGATCCGGAACACATATGTATGTTCGCCTCCTGTATCTGCCGTGGCTTTCTACGTTAATTTATTTTTATTTTTTTGCTTACTAGCACTTGTGATTTTTAAATGTCCAATGATTTGACAAAGAAATCTAACTTTTTTTCTTGTTTATTAAATGCAGGCTGTCTTGGTTGATGTCATCAGCAAGAACTATGACAAGATCAAGAAGCCCAGAGGAGACTGCAAAGCACTTATCTACTGATAAATTAACTCATTCTGTGCTGGCAATACACACACACAAAAGAAGAGAAGCATATAATATCAGATTTCATTTCAGACAGTTTCACAGCTTTAAACATAGTGCATCTGAAAAAATCCTACATTTAATTAAGGAGAATTGGGTTCTGTTTAGATTCATATAATAAAAAACTGATGTTTCATATTGTATTTTTTTAAATATATATTTTAGTTATATTGAATAATAACATGATTTTCATTGGGTATTTTAACAATTGCTTAGGTATCAGCTCAAGAGCTTTGAGAAGTTTGTGCTTAATTCATTATTTGACCGGTTGTTGTTTTTTAGTTTTTTACTTGACTGGTAGGAAGCATTTAATGGAAAGATTCAGCATTTTGTCAAAACTACATACCAATAATGACAACTCTCAAATGCCAGTTTTAAATAAAAAACAGTCCCAATTTTTCCAAAGAACAATTCCATTAAGAAATGAGTGTGAGGAACAGTTAATTTATCTCATTTGCTATGAAGAAGGAGAATCTGAAGATGCTCTAAATGTTTGTCATTATCTAATCCACATTGACATGCTGTAGAAGGATCGAAAAAGGCAATTTATTGAATTAAAACAACATACAGTACTGTGCAAACGTTTTAGGCAGGTGTGGGGGAAAAATGCTGTAAACAAAGAATGCTTTCAGAAATGGAAGTGTTAATCATTTATTTTAATCAATCAACAAAATGCAGTGAATGAACGAAAGAGAATCTAAATCAAATCAAATCAACATTTGGTGTGACCACCCTTTGCCTTCAAAACAGCATCAACTCTTCTAGGTACACTTTCACACAGTTTCTGAAGGAACTCGGCTGGTCGGTTGTTCTAACATAACTGTTTAAACCTCCGTGTGACATTGATGATCATCAGCACCTGTCTGGTAAAACTGGTTGATCATACACCGACTATAATCCTACAAAATCCCTGAAGTGTACCTAGAAGAACTGATGCTGGTTTGAAGGCAAAAGGTAGTAACACCAAATATTGATTTGATTTAGATTTTTCTTTTGTTCGCTCACTTTGCATTTTGTATAATAAACAATCATTATTTATATTTCTGAAAGCGTTCTTTGTTTACAGCATTTTTTCACACCTACCTAAATATTTTTTTATTTTCTATATATATATATATATATATATATATATATTATATATATATATATATACCTGTTCCTGCTAAAGTATTCTTTTCGCAAATCAGTGTCATGAACCAATTGATTTTTTTCTTTGAAAGAGAACCAAACTGAACATCTAGTTGAGTTGCCCAAAATTTCTACACAGTGATGCCAAAGACTGAGAGGGTGTCCTTTTAAGCTTTTTTAGTTCTTTAAGGAAGTCTTGAGTTTTCACATCTGTTTGCACGTTACTGTCCCTGTCCACATGATCAGTACTTCTTACAGCCAAAAAAAAAAAAAAAGGATTGTGGCATTTCAGCCAAGGAGAGTGTTTCAGACCAACATTTTAAACAAAAGAAATCAAATGTGCTTCTGCTATCTGATATCACTTTAAACAATGAATTGATTAAATGAATAAAATTTGTCCTTAAAATTGATAAGGGAAGCATAATAAGTCGAAACGGTGGCATACTTTTTAGGGGGAAAAAACATAATTTGTGGCTAACTTTATGTAGCAGGACAGTTAAAGATCTGAACCCACAACCTTCTGATCCTCAGGCCGACTTCTTACCCACTGGGGCACCTGAGCTGCCCTTTAGTGGTGTATTTGTTTAAGCTCGCGTGCTGTTTATAAGCAATGATTTCGTGTTCAATAAATATCATGGGGCAACAAATCTGGTCTGTTACTCATAAATTGGGAGCTTACGCGGTAGGGTTTAAAGGAAAAAAAGCCCAAATCAACTAATCACGTAATAATTAAGTCGTGCGGAATATATATACGTGTGTGCGCGCGCGCGCAGTTAAAAGCAATTAGTTGGAAACAGGGCAACATGTACATGGATGACACGAGAACGGTCATCCTGCTACTGCTTTGGTTGTGTGTGGATACTGTAGGGGTGAGGTCGCCTTTTTTAACTTATATTTAGCATATACATTTGATATACGCTGGAAAATCTTAGAGAGCGAGTTCCATGACTTAGTTTCTTAGTATTGATCAGTCTTGTGCTGACGATATTGAAATGCAAAGAAATTGGAAAGCAATGCTCTAATCTATGTTGTTATCCTTTCACAGGGTCAGTCGTCCTTGGCACGTAAGACACTTTTTTTTTTTTTTTTTTCTTTTTTCCCCCGAGCTAAAGGTTGGCTTTCTAGGCACATCACAGATGCAGTAATTCGCCGGTAGGAACTGTAACTAGCCGATTTGCACCGGAAACCCAATTTGGACTACGCATGCGCGAAAATAAATCGTTTCCGGTATTCACAACCGATAATCCCCATGCATTCAGTCAAAAAACATAAAGTAAACAGTGGGTATTTAAATGACTTTTCATTTAATAGTGGCAGACTTTGAAGATTGTTTGATAATAAAGACTTTCCTGCGAGTGATCGGAAAGGATTTTAGTATTTTGTTCAAATGTTCTTAAAATCAGTACAGTTATTTATTTATTTTTTTTTTTAAGACATTTGATTGAAAAATAAAAATTCCTGGGCTTGCATGCCCACTGAACACAGTAAATATTGAATTTCTCTTCTCTATTTAAACCATCCAAAACACACTGGTAGCAGATACAAGCCTGAAACGGGGGAAGTGGACTGTACCTGTGGTTGCCAGGTGGTGGGGTTTTGGGATACTGTGTGGAGGAGAGTTCAGTCCTCTGAAAAGGCCAGAAAAAGTAGCTATAGGATTAAGTGCATTGCCCAAGGGTTGTTCACACATTACTCAACTCTGGCCTTTCCAAGAGGACTGAACCTATACGAATTTGATTACAAGTGCTACCACAGACATTTAGACTTTGGTCTTTGTGAAACACTTTAAAGTGGTCCTGAGAGTAAAGGCTGATGTGCGAGACTTTCATTTACAAATCAGCAAAAACTAGTGAAACAAGAATAAGAAGCTGGCAAGTTACCAAACTTAAGCCTCCTAACTTTGAATCTTCTGACTTTCTTTTAATGCTACACAGTGTCATTTTTCCATAATGTTCTCATTTAAAAAAAAAAAAAAAAAAGTGCTTTGAGCTCCCACACTGATGCTGATCCTGGTTTAACAGTGTTAGTCATAATCAATGACTAGTTCAACCCCCTGGTGTAAAATCATTCATTATCTTGCACGATGTTTTTAAGCATTGTGGATATCTTGTGTACATGGACGCTGAATGCATGCATGTTTACAAAAATGGCATAATTAGGCATGTTTTACTAGATTTAGTGAAGTTATGTTTAAAATCATTGCTTTTAAACTTGGCACGTTTGGGGATTAAAAATTTTTTTTGTCTTTATAACATCACACCTGAGAAATGCTATAGATGTGTAGCACTGCTATAAGTCTATCCTGCTCTCACTGCATGTGTTTCATCCAAATAAATTTTTACTTTTACTCCCTTCCAGCTCCTAATGTTGCCAGTGTCTCAATAAGGGCTCGGACTGAGACTCAACTGACCTTGGAGTGGAACAAAGTGAAAGATGTCAGTTACGTGTTGAGATATATTAATGGAACAGAGATTTCACTCACTGCATCAATGGAAAGGACTTTAGTGACACACACAGTTTCATCTCTCTCTCCTGGGACTAAATACATCTTCACTTTGTACACTGTGCTTAAAGGAGTAAAGAGCAGTGGGTTCCAGTTTGCTGCAGTTACTAGTTAGGTGCAACCATCTTGTGTTCTTTTTAATTATGCTATGATGTCATGAGAAGGTGATTTCTATGCCAAATGTGTTCTTTTATTCTCTTTTTGTCTTTCTGTTTTAGCTCCCTCTAATGTTGTCAGTGTCTCTGTAAAGGCTCGTTCTGAAACGGTAATAACGTTTGAGTGGTATAAAGTTGGCAACAATAATGCATATATTTACATACTGAAGCAAAACGGTAGTATGGAGACATACACGCCTATGTACTGGGGAGGAGCTATAGCAACACATACTGTCTCATCACTTTCACCTGGGACCAAATACAGCTTCACTCTTTACACAGTATTTGGAGGAGAAAGGAGTAGTGGGTACAACTTTTCCGCTGTCACTAGTAAGTCTAATGTAATTTGGCATGGTTTTCCTTCGTTTATGTAATTGTGTGAATGATGTTTCTCATATTTATTGACGTTCCTCTGTGTTTTAGTGCCTGTCAATGTTCGGAGAGTTAATGTGACGCAGTATGAAGATAAACTGATGCTGTGTTGGGAAAAAGTGAACGGAAGCAACATCAGCTATATTTTAAGACAAAATAACATGAACGAAACCACAATTATAGGGTCAGACAATGGTTCTGCAATGACCCATACAGTCACATCACTCTCACCTGGCACCAAATATTCCTTCACACTCTTTACCATCTTAGAAGGTGTGAGGAGCAGAGGTCTATACTTCTCTTCTGTCACAGGTTTAAAGTAACTTTTGTCTTTCTAACTCCTTTTTATTCATTAATAATAATAATAATAATGATGATGATGATAACAAAATTATACATACATTATTAGGTATGCCTATCTTTTGTTTGTTTTCATCATTGGTTTTACTCCAAATAAGCAGGAGCACAATTGATTCCAATCGTTAAATCAGTTGGTCTAGGTCTTGAAACAAGTGATCATGTAAGCTGCTTAATTTCAGCTAAATTTAATTTCAGCCTGTAGCCTCACCAGCAACTTGCCATATAGGTGCACTGTAGTTTAAAATAACTGTTTCTCTGTAGTGGCACTGGCATGGTTGTCTGTGTGATGGATCAATTGATGCTGCACAGTTTAGTCAGCAAATATATGTTACTTTTTCATTAAAACTGCTATTTTTTTTTTGCAGAAAATTCCATGGGCAGCACAACAAAAGCAGCAGTTTTGCTTTATGTATTCTTTTTCAGCTTCTGTGACTGTGACTGGTCTACACTGTGAGCATCGGTTTGGCAGTAGTCTGGTTTTAGTTTGGAATGCTCCAGGTGGTGTATGGAATGGAGTGGAGGTGCATATAAAGGGAAGGAGTCCTCAATATTCAAATGGATCAAGGCTTGAGGTTCATGATCTTCAACCTGCACGCTGGTACAATGTGACACTGAAGTTGTGCTCAGGACATGTAAGGAGTGCTCCAGTCTCAGTTTGGTGTCAAGCTGATTCCAGAGGTGAGATTATGTCCTTGCAAGTTCAAGAAAAGTGTATTTTTGTCTTCTTTTGGCTGCTCCTGTTTAGGGGTCGCCACAGCAGATCATATGTTTCCATTTCTTCCTGTCCTCTGCATCTTCCTCTTTCAAACCAAAAACCTGCATGTCCTCTTTCACCATGTCCATAAACCTCCTCTTTGGTCTTCCTTTTTTCCTCTTTCCTGGCAGCTCCACCTTTTAATATCCTCTTCCCAATATAATCCTCATCTGGACCAATGCAACCTTGCTTCTCCAACCTTATCCCCAAAACATCTAACCTGAACTGTCCCTCTAATATACTAATTTCTAATCCTGTCCAAAACTCATCACACCCAACAAAAATCTCAGCATCTTTAACTTTGACACCTCCAGCTCCGCCTCCTTTCTCTTCGTCAGCGCCACCATCTCCAACCCATACAACATAGCTGGTCTCACTACTGTCCTGTAAACCTTCCCTTTTACTCTCGCTGGTACCCATCTGTCACAAATCACTCCAGCCACCCATTCAAACCTGCCTGCACTCTCTTCAACTCTCTTCCATACTCGCCGTTACTCTGAACTGTTTGTCCCAAGTATTTAAACTCCTCCACCTTTGCCTCCTAACCACTCCACTTCTTTCCCTTTTAGCTCTGTACCAGTACCAGTACACTTTGTTTCCACTCCTCAGGCATCCTCTCACTTTCCAAGATTGTGTTAAACAATCTGGTCAGAAACTCAACTGCCATCTCTCCTAAACACCTCCATGCTTCTACTGGAATGTCATTGGGACCAACAGCCTTCCCATTCTTCATCTTTGCTGCCCTTACTTCCATCTTGCTTATTTGCTGCACTTCCTGGTTCTCTATCCTCACATCATCCAATCTTCTCTCTCATTCTCTTCTTTTATCAGCCGCTCAAAGCACACTTTCCCACTCACCTGTGAGGACGTTACTGTCCAACCTCTCGCACAATTCACCAAACACCTTATCTCTAGCCTTTACCACTGCTTTCTTCACCCTGTGCTTCATCTCCTTGTACTCCTGTCTACTTTCATCATCTCTCTGACTGTCCAACTTCTTCTTCACTTGCCTCTCCTTCTGTATACGCTCCTGGACTTCTGTGTTACACTACCATTTTTCCTTATCCACCTTCTTCCTTCCAAATGTCATGCCAAGTACCTTTCTAGCTGTCTGCCTTACTACTTCTGCAGTAGTTTTTTGCAGCAATCCGGTAGCTCTCCGAGGTAACACCTCCCAGTGCCCTTGTTAACTCACTTGCTTCCTCTTCTTGAAGGTCATCCTACCAACCACCATCCTATGCTGTTTAGCTACACTCTCCTCTATCACTACTTTGCAGTCCCCAATCTCCTTCAAGTTGACCCTCCTGCAAAGGATATAATCCACCTGTGTGCATCTTTCTCCACTCTTGTCACCCTTTGCTCCTCCCTCTTTTTAAAATAAGCATCAACTATAGCCATTTTAGCAAAATCTATAACCATCTGTCCTTCAGCATTCCTCTCCTTAACACCATACCTGCCCATCACCTCTGTTCCCTTCACCAACATGTTCATTGAAGTCTGCACCAATCACCACTCTCTCTCCCCTGGGTACATTCTCTATCGCTTCATCTAACTCACTCCAGAATTCTTCTTTCCCTTCCATTTCACAACTAACTTGTGGGGCATAAGCACTAACAACATTTATGATCACACCTTCAACTTCCAGCTTCAAACTCATCACCCTATCTGACACTCTCTTCACCTCCAAAACACTCTTCACATACTCTTCCTTCAGGATAACACCTACCCCATTTCTCCTTCCATCCACACCATTGTTAAAATCTGGAAACTTCATACATTTTGCCAAAAAATATTCTAGTGTGATAATGTGAATATTCCTTTCAATACATTACTGTTATTTGTTATACAATGTAATCTGTTATACAAGGCAATCATGATATTAATGTTTTAATTAATATAATTTGCCTCTGGAGAAACATTAGTTATTATAGGCAATGTTTTAAGCCAATGTTTTTGTATGTAAAAGTGTATCTTGCTGTTTCTTTGTTTCTTAGGATTAATAGCAGGAACAGTGTTGGCTGTCCTGTTCATTGCTTTCCTGATTTGTTTTGGAGTTTTTGTAAATTGCAGACGGTCTATTCTTAAGAGGTTAGGCTTCTTGTCTGTCATTTGAGTAATCAACATTATCTATGCATTATTTATGCAGAAGTTAAGTGGTAATTTAAAATACAGAGCAAAATAAATTCATGTACTTGTTAAATTGTCTGGTTTTCTGTTCACACTGAATTTTGCAGAAACACGCAGAGAAATACACCTGCCAGTCTTGCACCAATTCAAGGACTCGAAGGAGGAGTGAATAATGATCCAGTTCAGGCAAAAACTCCTACATCTGTTATGAAGAAACACTTTATAAAGGGATCAAGTAAGCAAAAAGGGGTTACAAACATCCAGGAAAATCCATATGAAAATCCTAGTGTCAATTGACAATTGTGACAACTCCAGGACACTGGCACAGACAGATGAGGAGCTAAAATGTGTTGGAAATGACATTAATGGCATTATAATTGTTAATGAAGACTACCACACATGTCCTGTTTTCCAGTAAAGAACAATTTTAGATTTTTTTTTTAATAGTTTAAAATAAAATGGAATGGACTTTGTAAAAAGTAATTTGTAAATGACGTCTAGAGTCATGTAAAAAGTAACAGGTCAAGAAGTCTAGTTACTTAAATATTTTTCACTCTGATGCTTATTTATCTATTTATTTTTTGCATTATTGTGCCTTCATGTATTTACAATAAACGTTTTAAGGATGGACGCTTTTCCTGCTCGTGAGTCTTTATTTTTAGTTTAGTGAGCTTGGGTTGGTGCCTCATGAAACCCTAAAAAGGCCCAAATGCCTGGTGATTTGCTGACTGGAAAATTATTTTGATTTTAGTTTTTCAGTAACATCTGTAATTCAAGTAAATCGAGTGGTTGCTATTTGCAATTCCCCATCGCTAGTGAATTTGTTAAGGACTTTTATTTTGCAAGATTGCTGCGCCCATGTGACATTTCAATCACATGACTGATGAACGACAACGCGGAACGCTTTACAAGCTACTTCTCTACGTAAAAAGAAAGAAATAAATACATAGCTTCTTTGACCGGTATGGACCAGGAGCACTATTTGGAATTAAGCGAAAATCCTGTCCAGTTTGAAAATGCTTCCAGCGTCAACAGTGTGTTTTTCGATGAGGCTAATAAGCAGGTATGTTTCTGAATGCACTGCCACTCAGTCAATAAACATGATTCACCGTCATATTTACATAAAATCAGCGTGCTTTCTGGTTAACATGACGGAACATAACACCTGTAAGGCTGTAGCTCATTTCTTATCTCGGCTATAAATAGCTAGGCTAATGTCCACAGCTACACCTTGATTGATTGATCCTTATTCGTCTATATACAGGGAGAGAATACAACGTGCCACCAACCTTGGCATAGAAAACTTTTTTGATGGGATGTTTTTGGTTAGTGGGTTTTTCTCAGCCAGTCCTGCTATGTAATTCACTCAACAAATTCAGCAACATGCCCATACAGTTTCAGTGTCATTGCTGGGCTGAGAATAATTAACCAGCAAAACAATATCCATTCACTGGTGGTCCTGTGACTTCATGAATGGGGTGAATGGTGGGTAACAGTTTATACAGAGAAACCAATGGACTACAGCCTGTGTAATCTACAATTGCACAGATGCAGATAGTAAATACAGGGTATGTGTACCAAATGAAATGGCTGCTTGTATATTGTGCCTTTTAAAACATCGCTCTTACCAGGGTAGGGTTGCGGGCTTTGCTAGGGCAAAAGGCGGTGGAAACACCCTGGATTGGTCACCAGTCCATTGCAGGGAAGACATACAAACACACATTCATACTTGGGGAGCATCTCCAGACCAACTGATGTGCATGTCTTTAGACTGTGGGAGGAATCCGCAGCACTTGGAGGAAATACACGCATATACAGGGAGAATGTGCTCCACCGAAAGGACTTAGAACGGCCACCTGGGAATTGCTTTTTTGGAAATAAAATTAGAGCTGCACACCTTCAGTTTCAGTAATACTTGGAAAAAAAGTACAGATCTTTAAAAATAATTCTGAAGTATGGTAATGAAGTACAAGTATTTTTGGCCCTTAGCCATCACCATCCATCCATAAATTTTCAGAACTGCTTTTCTGGGACCGGTCTCCAAGGTAACCCTCTGAAGAGGTTAGCCCAGATAATCCTTTCTCTGGCCACTTCCACCACCTCCCTCTGGGGAATACCAAAACGTTCCCAGGCCAACTGAGATATATAATCTTAACAACATATCGTGGATCTGCCTGATTGTCTCCTGCCCATTGGTCATGCAACAAGGCCCATCTGGCTAGAGCCCAAAGCTAGAAGTACAAGTACAATAACACAATACAAAACGTCACTAAGGTTTAGATCAGATCAACCCCCCCCTGCTTGGTGGAGTTGCTGCTTGGTGTAAAACGCTGCCAGTTAGAGCTTTGACTGCTGCAACTCAAAGATACAGTGAATCGACGTGTTTGTTTAACAGGATATGCTGAACTAGTTGCTAACAAGTAAAGAGAAGAATAGCTATTGTTATCATTTATTTGACAATTTCACAGAAAGATCAAATCATGAAGCTTTCATAAGTATCGTGATAATCGTATTTATGTTTCTGCTTCATTCAAAAGGATGAATTTTCTTATATTCATGTTAGGTGTTTGCTGTGCGATCTGGTGGTGCCACTGGAGTAGTCGTGAAGGGTCCAGAGGATAAAAGCCCAATGGCCTTCAGGTGGGAACTAAGCTAATATTTTGCAAATACAAAACATTTTTTTGAGTTTTATGTGCAGTGCCTGTCCAAAAAAAAGTCACGCATACTAATATTTAGCTGGACTGCCATTAGCTTTGATTGCACCACGTTCAAAATTATTATGCAAATTGTATTTAAGTGTCAAAGATGAAATATTTTGGTTTTCAATTAAACACATGGATGGTATTGTGTCTCAGGGCTCACTGAAATCAATCTGGGACACCTGTGATAGTTTGCCAGGTGAGCCCAATTAAAGGTAAAACTACTGAAGAAGGACGTTCCACATTATTGAGCACCATTTTCAAGCAATGTGGGAAAGAAAAGGATGTCTCTGCTGCTGAAAAGTGTGAAATAGCTGAATGCTTTGGACAAGGTATCAAAACCATAGATATTTCACAAAAACTAAAGCGTGATCATTGCATTGTTAAGAGATTTTTGGGTGAGTCAGAGAACACACAGGTTCGTGCAGATAAAGGCACAATGAGGAAGGTTTCTGCCAGACAAATACATATTTTATGCATATTTTAAGGTATTTGAAGCTTGCAGTTATGCATAAACCTTCTATTCGGCCACTCCTAACCAATGCTCACAAACAGAAATATATGGATGGAGTGGTGGATGGTTGGTGGGCGACCACCATGTCCCAGCAAGGCTGTGACGTCAGCAAAGAGGTGGCGGAGTCACGTTTTGGGCAGGAATCGTGGGCAGAGAGCTGGTCGGCCCCTTCAGGATCCCTGAAGGTGTGCAAATGACCTCTGAAAAGCGTATGGAGTTTCTGACTGACCACTTTCTTCCATGGTGCAAAAAGAAGAACCGTGCTTTCCGTAACAAAATCATGCTGCAAGGAATACCTCTGCATCATTGGCTGCTATTGGCATAAAAGGAGAGAAACTCATGGTGTGTCCCACATCATCCCCTGACTTCAGTCCTATTGAGAACCTTTGGAACATCCTCAAGCAAAAGATCTATGAGGGTGGGAGGCAGTTCACATCCAAACAGCAGCTCTGGAAGGCTATTCTGACTTCCTGCAAAGAAATTCAAGCAAAAACTCTCCAAAAACTAAAGTTCAAAAGATGCAAGAATTGGGAAGCTGCTATCAAATAAGGGGTCCAGGGTTAATATGTAACTTGACCTGTTAAGATGTTTTTGATTGAAATAGCTTTTGATTTCAGTAAATATGACCTAATGCTGCAAATTCAGCCAATGACCATTTTCAGTTCATTACAACCTATACAATGTTTTGAAACTCTGTTGTGTGTAATAACTTACTGTTAACATTGGGAGGTTTGTTCAGCAACATTCAAATTATACTCTAATGGTTGATGACTCGAAAATTATGCTGACTGCCACTTGCATCAACTATTTAGGAAAATCAGAGAGAAATATCATTTGCATAAACATTTGGAACGCGGTGTACAGCACACAATCGTTTCGATAAGCTTCTGCAATTTCACAACATTTATTTCCATCCAGAGTTGCATTCATTTTTTGCCCAGATCTTGTAGAGGTGATGGGAGAGTCAGAACGCTGCTCAAATTCTTCTCCAGCACATCCCAAAGATTCTCAATAGGGTTAAGGTCTGGTGGCCAGTCCATGTGTGAAAATGATGTCTCGTGCTCCCTGAACCACACTTTCAAAATTTGAGCATGATGAATCCTGCCATTGTCATCTTTGAATATGCATGTGCCATCAGGGAAGAAGAAATTCACTGATAGAATAACCTGGTCATTTAGTATATTCAGGTAGTCAGCTGACCTCATTCTTTGGGCACATAACGTTGCTGAACCTTGACCTGACCAACTGCAGCAACCCCAGATTACAGCACTGCCCCCACAGGCTTGTTCAGTAGGCACTAGGCATGATGGGTGCATCACTTCATGCACCTCTCTTCCTACCCTGATGCACCATCACTCTGGGTAAATCCGGACTCATCAGACTACATGACCTTCTTCCATTGCTCCAGAGTCCAATCTTTATGCTCCCTAGCAAATTGAAGCCTCACTGATCAGTGTTTTTCTTAAATCCCAATCCCTTTAGTTCCCTTTGCATTGTGCGTGTGGAAATGCTCTTACTTTCACTATTGAACATAGCCGTGAGTTCTGCTGTTGTTTTTTTATAATTCCTTTCTCCAGACGTTTAAGTGACTGCCGATCATGGTCATTCAGGATGTAAAATTATTTTTCCCATCACATTTTTTCCAAGAAAATGATGGTTCCCCACTACCCTTCCAGTTTTTTAGAATG
The DNA here is from genome assembly GCA_017165825.1 of Hepsetus odoe. Taxonomy (NCBI): domain Eukaryota; kingdom Metazoa; phylum Chordata; class Actinopteri; order Characiformes; family Hepsetidae; genus Hepsetus; species Hepsetus odoe. The sequence goes on along the minus strand of CM029377.1, from coordinate 18,385,991 downwards.
AGTCGGACAGTTCTTAACCCAATTTTAGGAGTTTCAGCTTCTCCCTAGATGTTTTTTTTTTTTTTTTTTTTGCTTGATGCATGCCAATAATTTGACCCTTCTGAAACAGATCTTTTCCATGACCACAGGATGTTTCTTCCCACATGGTTGTTTAAGTAATGAGAAGCTACTCACTGCATCAGTTTGGGTTAAATGACTTGTTGCCAGCTGAAACATAATTATCCATGCAGTAATTATCCATAGTCTTGCATATTTGATTTGTTAAATCCAGGTGCTGATTTTTGTTTGGACTGGCAGTGTATATACAGAAAGTAAAATATAAGTATGCAATGTTAACAAAAATAAAGTCAAATACATGAAAAGTATAGTGTCTCTTTTCTACACATACTAGATCAAACATTTTGTCCAGTGATGTCAAAAAAGCCTTTGCCTTTTCATTAATATTTTTACTTAGTTAACCCATTCCCATACCCCATTTATAGATGTTCAGGTGCCAATAATAATGTTAAGAAAGGAAATATAATTCACATTTAAATGCGGAAAAAGAGATATAGATTTGTATTCTTTTTCTTTTTTAGAATGGAAGATAAAGGTGAGGTGAAGTGCATCAAGTTTTCTCTAGGGAACAAAATTTTAGCTGTTCAACGGACTCCAAAATCAGTGGCAAGTATTAAAAAGTTACTTTTTACATACAACCTATGGACAATACTTAACAAGTTTTAATGATATTGTCTTATTTTTTTAGGATTTCATCAACTTTGTCCCTGATTTTCCCCATTTGGAATTTTCCCATGAATGCAAGGTATGTCCAGAGGCAACAATTGGGTCGATGTCAAAATAGAAGGCTATTGTTGTGATGACACCTATCAATGTATTTGTCATTTTGTAATTAATTTTAACATTCCAACAGACCAAGAATGCTAATGTGCTGGGATTCTGTTGGACCAACTGGAATGAAATTGTTTTTGTCACAGACCAAGGAATAGAATTTTACCAGGTACAGCGGTGCAACACACAGTAATACACAAAGCTATGTTCAATAGTCTTTTACATCTCATCTTCTAGGTATCAAAAGTTAGTACAGGTAGTAGATGTATTGCAGTTGATTATCTTACATTTATTTGTTTTGTATGCTGTATTTGTTTCAAACACAGATACTTTATTTCCTTTGTTCAGGTGCTACCTGATAAGCGGACATTGAAGATGCTGAAGAACCAAAACATTAATGTAAACTGGTATATATACTGCCCGGAGACTTCAGTCCTTCTGCTTTCCACCACTGTACAAGGCAATGTTCTACAGCCTTTTGTTTTTAAAGTAGGTTGCCCGTGTTATTTTTGAGAGCCAAAAAGGAGAAAGAATTTTTTAAGTTTAGGACTGCTTTCTGAAGAGAATCATGCTTAATAATTCAGTTTACTTCATATTTATGTCAGTGCTGAGGAAACTATATTGAGTTATATTATGTTATGCATTGTTAGAGGCATACCAGAGGCTGCTATCTAAAATCAATTTGATGACTTGGGTTCATTTAAGTTGGAGTAATGTTAAAAAGTGAATGGTTTTCAAAGAAATGGTCAAACAGACTAGAAGAACATGTCCAAAACAGCAAACCTTAACTAACAATTTAAAAATGTTTGTTTTTTGGTAAGTTATGGTTTTGATTACAGTTTTCAGAGTGCTTCGGTGTCTTTATGAACAATAACTGTTTTTGTTTGTTTTTCCATAGAATGGGTCGATGTCAAAATTGCCTAAGTTTGAAATTGAACTCCCAATGGTCCCCAAACCAGCTAAACTTTCTGAAAGGGATCTTGCAGTAGCTACCATGTAAGTTTATTATTAAGGAGTGTGTTATATTTAGTATGTGTAATGTGCAATATTGTGAACCAAGAAAAGATGTGGAGATTCTGATGCAGGAACAGTGCTATTTTTGTCCATGTTCATTGTTATTGTTTGTTTTTTTTTTTTTTTGCTTTTCTTTAACCAGTTATGGTCAACTCTATGTGATGTATCTAAAACACCATGCTAGAAGCACCAACAGCTCTGGAGCAGAAGTAGTCCTTTATTCTTTACCCAGGTAAGTGCTAGAACTGTAGAAAGTCAAATAGTTAAATCACCATTTGAGGTCTTTGAAATATTTCCTGTACATTTTAATCATATTATTCACTTAGTTTATTAGTAACAATAAAAATGACTTTCCAGTTACACTGCTGGGGGTTTTGTGTTTAATAAAACTCTTTCTGTGTTCCTGACACCATGTTTAGCATCCAGTCACATCTGCCACAGTGTGACTGTTTCTGAAAAACTGTGATCTTAGCAACATGAGATTTTCACACAAGACATAAACTTCAGTAAAGAGAACATATCTAAAAAAAAAAAAGTGCTAAATGATTTTTAGTTAAAAATTATACATGTTAATGTCCTAGTAATCTCCTTTGCTCATTCACTTTCATAAACGTTGTGAAGATTAGACTTGGATCCCTGTGCTTTTAATAAAACAGGACAACTACTGACACCTGATTGTAATCTCATTGACTGAAAACACAATCAAATTTACTGCTTGCTACTCACAGCTATTTAATAGTGGATTCCTTCTTTACTAAAAAAATGGTATTTATTAAATAAAAGTGTAATATGCTTGTCTAATTTAGTTAGCGTCTCTCTATTTTTACTTGTATTTGAAATCTGTTGATGTTTTAAAGAGTATGTAAATTTTCAAGCAGTTCTGTACATAAAGTGAAAGTGACAACCCTTGTCATTGCGAGGTCACAGCACTGCACACCATGAACCACAACGAAATTGGACCTCTGCTTTTAACCCATGCACACAAACACCGTGCAGCAGTGGGCAGCTATTGAAAGCGCCCGGGGAGCAGTGACGGGGACGGTACCTTGCTCAGGGGTACCTCAGGGCAACCTACTTTTTGAGGGAATCGAACCCACAATCTTCCGATGCAGGGCCAACTCCCTACCCACTAGGCCACCTTAATATTAATGTGATAAGCCAAACAGAGAAAATTATTAAACTCTGTTGGGGAAGTGTTTCTCTCTCATATCTAAAACCTTGATGACTCTGGTATTTTATATATTTTTTGAAAGATTGGTTGGCTTGTGACTTAATTGCTGTATCTTGTAAAATGAAAAGGATTTTCAATCATATTTAATCATAAATGAAATTGGCAGAAAATAAAGTTTTAAGAAGTATTTTCTGAATTCTGTCCTGTACAATTCCGTAGAGAAGGTTCCTGTAAGAAGACTCACATACTGAAACTGAACACCACGGGCAAATTTGCCCTGAACGTTGTGGATAATCTTGTGGTGGTTCACCATCAGAGCTCACAGGTAATTGTGTTGCTGTCACTGCTCTTGCTTAAGGATCCATTTTAATGTTAATTACCATGTTAATTACTCCTGTGGTTTTAGCTTTTACAAAGAATAAGATGGCAGCTGTTATTTATTGTTATTATTTTTGGTTGAGGAGAGTGGAGTGGTTAGGATGTGAGGCGCAGAAATGACAAAGGTGGAGGAATTTAAATACTTCTGATCAGCTGTTTGGAGTAATTGCGAGTGTGGAAGAGAGTGCAGCCAGGTTGGAATGGGTGGAGAAGAGTGGTTGGAGTGATTTGTGACAGACGGGTACCAGCGAGAGTTAAAGGGAAGGTTTACAGGACAGTAGTGAGACCAGCTATATTATACAGGTTGGAGACGGTGGCACTGACAAAAAGACAGGAGGTGGAGCTGGAGGTGTCAGAGTTAAAGATGCTGAGATTTTTGATTGGTGTGACGAGGGTGGACAGGATAAGAAATGAGTATATTAGAGGGACAGCTCAGGTTGCACATTTTGGAGACATATTTAGAGAAGCAAGGTTGTGCTGATTTGGACATGTCCAGAGGAGAGATTAGGATTATATTGGAAGGAGGATGTTGAAGATGGAGCTGCCAGGAAAGAGGAAAAGAGGAAGACCAAAGAGGAGATTATTGGACTTGGTGAGAGAGGACATGCAGGTGTTTGGTGTGAAGCAGGAAGATGTGGTTGGTTTGAAGAAGAAATGGAAACTCATCTAAAATCTGTTCACTCTTAATTACAGTCACTTAAACCGGCATGAAATAAATTGTTCTTTATGAATGTAACTCTGCAATGTGCTACTAAGAAATCATGTACTATTGATTCTGTTATCTTTTTGTGAATTCCATTCATACATTTATTAAAACATTTGGAATACCCTGTGTTTTAGGAATCCTCTGCACACTTAAGGTTAGATTAAAGTTAGATTTAGCAGAATTGTTTACGTTCAGTTTATGCTTTGCATGAAATTGATATTTAGTAGAATGTTGAAGAAAAAAACTGAGCATCTCGAGTGCAACCACTTGTTTCATGGCACGTCTTCTGTTATGTTTTCAGACCTCCATCATCTTTGACATTAAGCTAAGGGAGCCAGACTGTGCTGTAAATGTTCACCAACCTGTCCTTCCTGCACGATCCATCCACCCATACAAAATTCCTCTCACAGGTGCTGTCATCTCACAGGATTTTGTCATTTGTGTTAGAATCTAGATTTGGGTGTGTATATTTGAACATGTATCTTTGCATTTCTTCTTTCATTTTACATCTCCATGTATTCTTCTCACTAAATGCTGAATTATTTTTTCCTTTGTGACTTAGGACCTACAGCTGCTTCTAGTCAGGCTTCAGTGCCCTGTGAGCTTTGTATCCTTAAGACCCAAGTTGATTTGTGTTTGGGTGTTTTAACTAGTTGGCAGTGAAATCCATTTATGATGTGTTCTGTTGTGTCTGTGTATTTTGCAGTAATAGTATTAAGAGTGGACAAATGTGTATACAAGGCTTAGAATAATCACAACTTGTTTTTATTTAACAAGAAAAAAATATTTATATGTGTTTATGAAGGTCTTGAACTTGCAACTTGGATTCTGAAAATGCATTTGGGGTTTACAATATATCAATCAGTTGTTTGTAATTTGTTTTTAAAGTATTTATTTAAATGATTAATAATGCTAATGATTAATTCATTCATGTGATCTGAAAAAAAAGTTTAAAATTCTCTTTCTGTATTCATCTGGGAACATATGCAGGACTTTTTTTTGCAGATGTTCAAGTTCGTGTTTGCCAAAATGTTTTTCTGTAATGTAAGTGTGATATGGCAGTGAAGAAGTGAAAGTCTGTGTGCGGTGTTTGGGATGGATGCTTGAAGTGTACTTCAGGGAAATCTAATCCAAGGCCACCACTGCCCCCTATTGCCCCCTACCACTGTGTGCAGAAGGAAGCAGTGCCTAAATCATGTACAGAAATTGGACAAAAATAATTAACTCACTTTGCTATTTTGGCTACTTTGAAGATTCCTTTTCGAACTGCCTTGAGACCATACTGGATTATCAGTCAGCATTCTCTTGACGCACAGCTCCACTATTGAGCACAATGCTCACTTGAGATTTAAAGCCTGATGCTATTGTAAAATTTCTATGAAAATAATCACATAGACTCCGAGCCTAAAAATGCCTCTGCTATGATGGATTTTCTTTAACATTTAGACTCTTCCACGTGGGGTGTCTTTCAGCCAGATATTATAATCAGTGCAAGTGAAGGTGAGGAGCTAATTTACTTTTTGTGTGTGTGTGTGTGTGTGTGTGTGTGTGTGAATATGCATACCGTTAGGTCCATGACTCTTTAGACAGTGACTCAATTTCTGTATGCAACCACAATTAATTTACGTTTAAAAATTCACATCTAAATTGGTTGGATTGAAAAGCAGTTTCATGGACAGGTGTGGCCTGTTCCTTCGTTATTCCATTATAAGCAAAGCAGATAAAAGGTCTGGAGTTTTACACTAAAATTGCATTTGTTAGATGTGCACTGGAACTTGATATAAGGGACAAGGAGGGATCATTGCAAGCGAGGGATCTTTGTCTAAAGTTAGATAAAATTTACATGTGGATAAATCAACATGTCTGTAATTCCAAATTGCTTAATGCAGTACGTTTCTTAAAGCCCTTGAATTAAAGTTGAACGTTAACTCCATCACATCTACATGGCTTCATTTGATATCCATTGTGGTATTGTACAAAATACCAAGATGTGTTGCTCTATGATACTAATGGATAACCGTATATGATGCAGCTTCTTCTTTTGGCTCTGTTAGGAGTCGATCATATGTTTCCATTTCTTCCTGTCTTCTGTATGTTCCTCTTTCACATGACCGCCAGCATGTCCTCTCTAATCACATTTATTCACCGCCTCTTTGGCCTTCCTCCTTTCCTCTTGCCTTGCAGCTCCATCTGCAACATCCTTTTCCCAGTACGTTTCTTATCTCTTACTCTGTACGTGCTCGAACCAATGCAATATCACTTCTCTGGTGTTGTCTCCAAGTTTCTGAACCTGGGCTGTCCCTCCAATATACCTGTTCCTAATCCTGTGCATCCTCTTCGTTACTAAAGCAGATCTCAGCATCTTTAACTCCAGTTGTGCCACACCTGTCTTTTCTGTTTCCCTTAACCGTTGACCCTAAGAATTTAAATGTTTTCTGTGTTAGGATTGACAGTCAATAGGACTCTCCTCTCTGGAGCATTTTTTTCACCTCTCCAGGGTGAAAAACTTTGCAAGAGTCCTAAATAATCTTTGATTATTCATAGATATTTGTCAGCAAAGTGTTGTTTCCGCTTGTAAAAATACTATATAACATTAGGATAAATGTTAAAAGCAAATTTATAAAAATATATATAAATGAAATATTATTATACTGTTTTACTAATATTTAATTTGTTCTGTGAAAATAACAGATTTGGTTATCCTCCATCCCCTTAGCCATTGTATGGACTTCAATGAATCAGAACCCCTTCTTTCATTTTATTAGACACTATTTAGTCAAACCAGGTATTAGATGAAAACCAGTTTTCCTGGATCTACTAATATATATTTAAAAAAATCCCTATTTATTTACAAATTTAATGTGTATTTCTTATAATAGTTATAATTGTTATAATTGTTTCATTATTTCTGCCGTTATTATCCTTTCAGATCCATAACATTTTTATACAATACTATTTGTGTAACAGAATCCTGTTGTTGCCACTCATTCTTTTCTCTGTGTTACTGCCAGGGTATCTGTGGTACCTTCAGGTAAAGCTCCAGCCAACAGTGAACCTCCTTCAAGACAAAGGCAAATTGATGGACTTCTTGCTGCGGAGACGTGACTGCAAAATGGTCATCTTGTCTGTTTGCTCACAGAGTATGTCAAAATGCCTAGATAATGGGTCTTACAAATTAAATTTAAATTCTCGTGATTTCAATTCTCCAGTGTTCAGTCCCCAGGCCCTTAAATTAAAGGGACATTTTACCTAAAATGTTCTGTTGTTCAGTCTCAAAAGAGGTTACAATGTTATGTCTATAACTTGTGTGCTGTAGTGAGAGAAAACAGTTGAATGAAAACACAATACTTTATGGAAATGTCATGCAACTGTGATGCAAAATTTTTGTAATGACATGAAAATAATGTAGAGGCTTCTAATGTTTCTTCCCTAAAGTGCTCATCTTAGTCATCTTAGGCCTATAAACTGTGTTCAGAATTATTAGGCAAGTCAGTATTTTGAAGATTCATTTTGATATGGAACAAATATAGTGCTTTCAGTCAATCCAAAATGTTAAGAACCCTGAAACCTGAATGTTTTACAAAGAAAATGTGAGTATGAATATTCTTAGAGGAATACATAATGTGTGCACAACTGTGTGCAGAATTATGTAGCTAAATGAAAATTTCCCCATCTCACTTCATAATAAACATTTTAACATTAACAAATTAACATTTGACAAAAAAAAAGATCAAAATGGTCACCCTTTTTTTCAGTAACAGTCATGAGCCTTCCATTCATGGATTGTGTCATTTTCTTGATCTGTTGACAATCAACTTTTTGTGCAGCAACAACCTCAGCCTCCCAGACACCGTTCAACGGGGTGTACTGTTTTCCTTCCCCATAAATCTCCCATTTAAGGAGGGCCTGCAAGTTCCCCAGACTTTACAATTTTTGACTTTTCAGTGTTAGTTTTCTTTTTTTGGCAGATTTTGCCTGACGAAACAAAGCTACTTAATAATTATGCACACCTTGATATAAACACACATCACCTGAAATGCTTAAATCCAATAAGCATCCAAATTTACACAGCTACAAGTGCTATTTTTTCTTTGTATAAGGATGACTTTAATTCTATTAATGTTTAGGTAAAATGCTAATTACTCTCTGTAATGTCTTTACTTTAGTGCTTTATTTACATTGTATATTACATATCATTTGTATGGTGTCTGATAAGACTTTGACCTGTATGATCTCAGAGAATATGCTCTCTTTTCGTATTCATATTTATTTATTTTTTATTTTTTAAGTTCTTGAAGGTGGAGACAAAGGGAACTTGTCTGTGGTGGCCACTGTTTTCGATAAGCTTAACAAGGTGTACAAGGAGTATCTGCACGCAGAGCAAGTATACACTGTGGTACTGTTAGTTTCTTCTTAAATTTTCAATCAAACTTGTTTAATGCATAATTATCTTTCATTCTTAAAATGGTTCATTCAGCAACAACTTTAACTACTACATAACTATTAATAATTCAAAGTTTGGAACTGTTAATGATGGAATTATAGCTATAGAAATGGCACTGAAAATATTGTACTGTATGACCAGCAGCACTGATTTAATTGTGGTAACTTTATTAAAAAAACTTCTAATTGTAGAGATGTTTTTGCCTCCTCTAGGCAATGGAATCAGGACCAAGTCGTTTCAGCAATGCATGCCAAAGACCTGTTCGAACTCAAGCAGTCATTGACCAGTCAGATCTGTACACTCACGTCCTCTCCACATTTACAGAGAAGAAGGTGAGTTTTTAATAGATTATCTTATAGGCATATATGTTTTGGTATATTATTAGCATCTCTGGAATACTGATGTTTTGTTCCCAAATTTTTTTCATTCCTCTTAAGTGCTCTCCTTAAGTTTATTAATATGCATTTTATCATTCTTTTTTGCTCAATAGGATGTGTCCCATAAGTTCATCATTGCAGTTCTCATGGAGTACATTCGTTCACTCAACATGTTCCAAATCACAGTTCAGGTACGGCATTGTTCTTATTACAGATCTACAATAAATAATGGTGTATTAGTACCATCAAGAATTGCTCCGATATCCACTGCCATATGTAGCTTTTTCTTCTGCCTCAATTTGCCTTTCTTTAATCAACAGTTAATCATGTTTAACGTTTGTCAAGGAGGCAAAACATAGCATGGGATCTGAACTGAACTCAGTTTCATATGAGAAAAGTAGTTTTAAAACATAACAAAACATAAGTTTTCATATTTTAAAGCATTGGTATTTTGCAGTTATGTATTAAGTATAACAAGGACAGTTTCCATTTGCTCCAGAGTGGGATCACAAAGCTGAAAAAACCCTTTCACACAGAATTAAAATTTTACAGATTTTGCCTGAAGCTTCAATACCACACACTGGTGCACATCCATACAAATCATCACTAAACATGTATTTTTTTTCTCTCACACACACACACACACACACACACACACACACACACACACACACACACACACACACACACACACACACACATATAGGGGCAGCGGAGGCCTAGTGGTTAGGGAGTTGGCCCCAGGATCAGAAGGTCATGGGTTCGAATCCCAGACCAGTAGGTTGCCCTGAGGTACCCTTGAGCAAGATACCTTCCCTGTCACTGCTCCCTTGGCGCTTTCAGTAGTTGCCCCCTGCTGCACGTGTGTGTATGGGTAAAATGCAGAAGTCTATTTTTGTTGTGGCTCACTGTGTGTTGTTCTCTGTTTCACAGTAACTAATAGTCACTTTCACCTTATATACACACCATCCGGAGATACATTTTTATAAACTTTCCCACATTTTTGGGAAGAATAAGAAGAAACATAAAAATTTCAATGCAGCAGTAATGACAATGGAATTATTATTTGTATTTCAACTCCCAGCTCAAAGATGCATGCACTATAAAATAAATTTCTGCTTAAAAAACGTTACGACATACAGCACTGGCTTGTCCACCAACACGAAGGATCTGAAAATCTACAGCTGCATTTTGTTTTTGTGTGTGTAAACCAGTGTTTCGTTATGTTGGCCTTATTTACAAGTATTGAATTTTTTAAATTTACCTATTACATTATAGATTATAACTATAGCCCTTTAATATTTAAAATATGATACCTATGTTCACATCTTTACATCTTTATATTCTGTTTCACAGCACTACTTGTATGAGCTGGTTATCAAAACTCTGGTCCAACACAATCAATTCTACATGCTTCATCAGTTCCTTCAGTATCATGTGTTGAGTGACTCCAAACCATTGGTAAGTCCAGTCCCATATACTGAAAAATGAAAGATTTCCCATTGAGTCATGTATGTGACCTAGGTGTATAATAATTGTATGTCATACACTGTGTGCACAATTAATAGGCAAATCAGTATTTTAACCATATTACTTTTAAGTATGTAGCTCCAAGCTGTATAAACTTTCTCAGGTGATGTGTATTTGTGTAAGGGAGCGTGTGGCCTAAGGAAATCAACTTAATCAAATGAATCAAGGTGTGCATATTATTAGGCAGCTTCATTTCCTCAGGCAGAATGGGTCAAAAAAGACACTGAAAAGTGTATATATACTGAAAATAGTAAAAAGCCTTTCAGAGGGATGCAGCACTCTTGAAATTGCACTCTTGCACTTGAAATTGCTAAGATACTGGGATGTGATCACAGAACCCTCAAACTATTTATTACAAATAGTTAACAGGGTCACACGAAACGTGTTGAGAGGAAAGATGCAAATTAACCGCTAATCATTTGAGAAGAATTAAATGTGAAGCTACCAACTGCAACTTCCAAACCTACTGGCATTTTTTTAGAAGACACTTTCTTCAAGCAGTGTTACAGAAAAAAGTCTGCATCTTTCAAGAAGACCATGATTTTTATGCAGGGAAATGGTCTATTGCATGCATGAAAATACTCAACTGCATGGCTAGCTAGTAAAGGCTTTAAAGATGAAAGAATAATGACATGGCCCCCTTCCTCACCTGACCTTAACCCTTTTGAGAACTTGTTGGCCCTTGAATAGAAGGCCTATGATTGTTTTTGAAAAGAAGGTGTCTATATGAATCACTTTTTTTTTTTTTTTTTCTAAATGTCAGATGTTTTTTGGGTCAGATTTGAGTCATTTATTATTCTCATTTTAACAGGTAAATTAAAATAAAAGTGCGATGGGAAGATGTTAAAATTTTTCAATTCTGCACAGTTAACAGTTGCTTAATAATTGTGTGCACATGTGCATTCCCCTGAGAATGTTCACACTCAAATTTCCTTTGTAAAACATTCAGGCTTCAGGGTTTTCAATATTTTGGATTGACTGAAAGCACTGTCCTTGTTCCATATTTAAATGAATCTTCAAAATACTCACTTCTCTAATAATTGTGCACACAGTTTAAAAATAAACATTTGTATTTATATAATTCTTTGTATATTTAAAAATATTTCAAAAATATTTCATGCTCCAAATAAATAATTTTTAAATACATGCAAAGTTTAAAGTACATGTAATGTTTTTTAAATTTTTTTAATAGTATTGATAATTAATACATATGACAAAGTATCAGCTCAATTGTTTTCTTTTAATTTAGGCTTGCCTGCTGCTGTCATTAGAGAGCACTTATCCTCCTGCACACCAGCTTTCTCTTGATATGCTTAAGGTAACGGGCAAGATCTGTTTTTTGGAAGGGTGCTTTTCATGCTTTTATTGAATATAATGCCTGTAATATTATAATTATAATATTTGTATACGTGTGTGTGCATGTGTGGGCAACAGAGGCTCTCCACAGCTAATGATGAAATTGTGGAGGTACTCCTTTCGAAGCAGCAGGTGCTTGGGGCGCTCCGGTTTGTCCGAAGTGTTGGAGCCCATGACAACGTCTCAGCCCGCAAATTTCTGGATGCTGCACGACAGACCAATGATACAATGCTGTTTTACACAATCTTCCGCTTCTTTGAGCAAAGAAATTTGAGATTACGTGGCAATCCTGCTTTTAACCCAGGTAGGTAATACTGAGTAGTGTTAAAAGCCTCAAGTCTGTTTTAATTGAAATTTGACCCTGTCCCTGGTTATATTAAGCATAATTAATTTGGCATACAAAGCATGAGCAGTCTTGCAGATCTAAAATGACTGATTGTAGTTTTATCTGGTGCTGCGAAGTTTCTGACTGTTGCGTATTTTGTTTGGTGGACTATTCTCAGCCCTACAGTGACATTAAGGTGTAAAAAAAATAAACTTCTGCATCTCTGTACTCTGTGCAGTATGTGCAAGAATAGACATGCACAAACACATTAACATTCCTTTACCATGTTGGTGTCACTGCTGAACAATCCACTACCCATATAATACATGATCAGTTGTGGTTCTTAAGGGTCTAGTCCATTAAACAAGATAAAGGCAATAACAGCGGTGGCATAGCGGTTAGGGACTACGCCCACCAGAGTCAGAAGGTCATGGGTTCGAATCCTAGATCAGTAGGTTGCCCTGAGGTACCCTTGAGCAAGGTACTGCCCCTGTCACTGCTCCCTGGGCGCTTTCAAAAGCTGCCCCCTGCTGCACTTGTTTGTGTGTATGGGTTAAATGCAGAGGAGTTTCATTGTGATTCACTGTGTGTTGTGCTATGTTTCATAATGAAACACTTTAACTTTCACTTAAAACCCTGTTCTCTAAAACTAAATTTGCTAAAAAAAAAAAAATGATTATGATTGACTATTGTCTGTAATTCTAAATTCAAGTTTGTTTTGGTGTCAAAAAAAAGCAGCTTTGTAAAATGATTGACCAAAAACCTGTAAATATGTATATGTGTGTGTAATATATATATATATATATATATATATTATTTATATCTCTTGTACTTGTTCCTCGTTCTTTATATTTTTCTTATTTTTATTTATGTACATCTATCTTTCTATATTCTTTCTGTCACCTTTATAAGAGCCCTGTAACGCCCAAATTTCCCATTCGTGGGATAATAAAAGATTACTCTATTCTATTCTATTCTCTAAAAAAAAAAAAAAAAAAAACAATTCAGTTGAGCAGACCAGGGATTCTTACTTTTTATGATTAAATAGTTGATTTTGTACAGACTATCTTGCAGAAGCATGAATTGACTCATAAGTGACTTATCTAGTGTAAAGTAAATTTTAACTCGACATATTACTAAAGTATTAAATCAACTCTCAAATCTCTTGTTTAAGGAACCTGGCAAACGGGCTATAGTGACAAGAAGCTCATCTGTAGCTTACACATGCTAGTATAAAGAGACTGAAGAGAAATCTTAAATCAAACTATCAGAACTAAAAGAATCAGTTATAAATATTAACTCATCTTAAGACTTTTAATGTCCTTTTTTCTTTCTCCAGGTGAGCACTGTGAGGAGCATGTTGCATACTTTAAAAAAACGTATGGGGAACAAACACTGATGAGAGCTGCAGTAGTCTGAAAGGGTGAAGCTGATTTACTGCTGAGGGTTCTGAACATTTTTAATGCAAATGCATTGTTTCAACAACCAAGTGAGCAAGTACACTTTTATAACGATGGCCTTTTTCCCCCACTCAGTCCTCAAAGTCGTATGGTAGCTCCATTGTGCCTAAATATATACCTGAAGGACAATATTAGCATTGTGGATTTCTTGTGAATTAATCCTTCTGGTACTGTTCATCTAGTCACTGACCCTGAAAATAATTATGATGAATAATAATAAAAAAAGGTTTATTCATTACTGATGAGAAGTTTAAGATGAAGGATCACTTTTTAAGGTTATTTTGATTCTGCATGCTTTTTTGCAGTTTTCATGGCAAACTTACTTGATGGGGACAGTTATATTGCTGCATACTGTAAATGTGATATACATTAAAGTGTACTTAAAGAACAAGGTGAATACTTAGGATATTTTGTGCTGTTAAAGGGATTTTCTATAAAATGTTATAAACTATTAGCAACTTACACAGTATTTAGGTGTAAAAGGTGTTACAACTTTATTCTCAAGATGTTTAGCTACTGTTAAAAATGCTACAGTTTTATTAGTGTTTTATGCTTTTTCACTTTATCTGTGCATTTACAAGACACCACTGCACTGACATAAGACAAGACTGATGTAATGTTTCAAAAGGATCTTCAGAAACAAGTTTAAAATGGACTAAAATTGGTATGTGACCAGTCTCGCAAACAATTTTGTGGTTACTTCAAAATTAACCAATGCATTTTCATATAATAAATATGTAAAAATGACATTATATTTAATAAAGGATACTTATTTCTCTTAATCTACACAATCAAGTAAAATTTATATTTTTTAACAAATCAAGTACATATAATTTATTAATCAACATTGACCTTCTTCAGAGGCGTGCATTCCTCAGACTAGACATTTAATGATCAAATAACAATCAAGTCTTTACAAAAAATATATATTAAAAGCAACCATTATTTTAATGGATAGCCAGTACTTTTAAGATGCAGGATACTTTTTTCTTAGCTTTAATCACAAAAAGTGCTACCAAAATTCATGGAGCAATTAGAAATACTGCAATGTAAAAAGAAATGTAAGTGGATTTTAGTGAATTTTAAACAAATATCATTTATAGACTTTATGAAGGTCCAGAAGTACGTTAACACATACAACATTTACAAATCCTTAATGCCCTGTGGGCTGAACAGCTGTAGTGAAGTTCTCTGCTGCAGGGAAGAAGCTGTCAGAGGTTTGGCTGGGGAAGAAGTCATGCTGGTATTCTGGATTGTCAAGACTGGCACTGCTGGACACTTGAAGAGCATGCGGTGAATTGTTCGCAAACTCCACTCCCTCCAGTTTACTTTGAGGTGTGCATATATATTTTACCTTTGGCATAGTGTTCTCATAGTTGTGGTTCACCATGTCACTTTTAATGATCAGGTCCTGGTTCATGTACTCTGTTAATAAAACAGAGCATTCAGAGTTAAGGCAAAAAGAGGTAGTAATGTAAAAGGAGCTTTTTATTATAAGGAACAGTGTTGACCATTCCATTCCCTGAGGGCAAATTTCAGTCTTTCCCAGTATTTCTGGTTTGGATCTCAGTCAAATAGAAGGTAGAGCAGGGCTGGTGACAACTAATGTGAAATCCGTTACAGGTTGACAGTTGTACCTGGCAGTGTGTGGTCTTCGTCCAGAGAGCCATGGGTGGGCACAGCAATGTAACGTAGAATCATATTGCTACCATGCATCATCTGAAAAAGAATAAGCTTTATTTGAATGTATGTTGTGATATCAGTGATTAGAAGTTTAAAGCATTCTTGCTTGTCCTTATATTTTGGTTATACACATCAGTTTTTGCTATGAAAATGGTTTAGGACATAATCAGAAAAAAAGAAGCATCTTTTCGTTGATGCTGCTAGTCTATCTAGGAAAATATTTTAAACTAAAAGTCTTTGTTTTTCTATTTACTGGCCTAAGGCCACATCCTTAAACCTAAATCCATGATTGCACATAATGTAAAACACTAAATGTCAGCTAAATTACAAAACAAATAATTACTACTTCACTACATACAGTTGAGTTTTGAAAATGTGCTTGAGAGCTGCTGAAGAAAGCTTTGCTAGGCAGCAAGTACTCCTCTGCATCAGCTACATCCTCCATGTCCTCCGTGCTGAGCATGGTGTGGTATAAGTTGGTTATCTGGTTATCTGTTGGATTGGACGGGTGCATCTCGTCATCCGCCTGCAAACACACCCACATTTACTTCATATAAAGTCAAGATTATATACATTTAATTTTTCTGTGAATGTATCTGTGAGCAAAGTGTGTATGTAAACTGAACAAATGTATCTGATTATTGGTTTGCCGACTGATGGTGTCTTTCATTTGTTACTTCAAAAGTTCGTAATTGTCATCCAAGCCTAAATTTTAAGAGATTGTTCATGGATAAATACAGCACATGTGAAACAAATCTTGATATATATTTTTTCAATTCATTATGTTTTAAAGATAAATTGCAAAAATAGCTATTAGAATTGGGAAGCTTTATTTGTGGTAGAGACATTCGTGAGAGTATTTTACCTGAATAACAAGGTAGCGAGTCGGATCTCGAGCCATTTTAGAGAACTCTGCAACAAGCTCACGAAAGCAAGGTCTGCTGTCTGCATCGATCATCCAGCCTGGTTTTCAAATGTCACACAGGTAACTACTGTGCACACAGAGTAACTTCGTACCTACATTAATTGGCCATTTTATCAATAAATAAATAAATGCATTTTCTAGATTTACTGACCGTAGTCCTGCGGTCTTTAGCTCTAGACACCAAATCCAGTTTTCAGTTTTCTGAATTTCATATTCAATGGTAGTTAACTATTACACATAGACTTATTAATAGTAGCAGCTATATTTCTGCTACGTCCAATGAGCTTAACCCCCAAATATATTTCTTTATTTGTATTTTATGCAATGTGAAATATTTTAATTCTGTTTAATATTCTCAGTGGAGTATTGCAAACACACATTTGACCATGGTCATGTAGACATCTATAGTGCATATGGAAGGCTGAGGTAAACGTTCTCCTTTCTCCAGCAGACCTGCAATCTCCCTTGGTGGAGTTTCATCATATGGTTTTGCTCCAAATGTCATAAGTTCCCATACAGTTACCCCTGCAACAAGAAGAAATATTGATGCTAAGTAAATAAATTTCACCCCATTACATAAGTACTGGTGTAGTGGACTGAGTTGGACTACTACTGACCGTAACTCCAGACATCGCTTTGATGTGTGTATGTCCAGTAAAGAATGGACTCTAAGGCCATCCATTTTATGGGGCACTGGTAGAAAAAGTAAGCATTAAAGGAAACTCAAAGAAACTCACCCATAGCTTCACCCGCCTAGCAGTGCAAACTGAGGTTGTATCAGATGGTATAAGCTACAAGTATGATTTATACAGAAAGGTCTTATACCTGACAATGGCTTGCAATAACAGTTAGTATCTAATTGTCTGAGGTTTTCATTGAGTTTAGAGTATTAGCTTCCCTGCTGTTATCATTCAGCACATGTCCCAAAATGTGCTGTGTAGGCTTGATTTTATTTATTCATTTATTTATTTTTTTTTTTGTGGGATTTCCCAACATACTATATACTTTCCAGATTTATATCTTTGCTTGAAACTTTCAGTTGGTCATGGTTTGGTGCTTCCTTGTTTAGCAATTATTAAATTAAGCTGGAAAAGCAACTATATTATGTTTTCAGTGTTTGCTGTTGAAGTATGAGCAACATGCTTCCACAACCTCTGGCAAATGTTCTAATGTAATTCTGTAAGTACATACAAATATGTTCCAATAGCTTGACTGAGCTTTTCCAAAATGAAGATTGCATGCTTGTAGCATCATGTGTAAATGAACCTCATCAGTAGAAATAGGTTTGAAACCTAACAATAACAGTGGACTGGTAAGAAATTGGTCAGGAGTTTTATGGCCGGTGCAAGGAGAATGTCATAAGACGGAGAAAATCATAGGAATAAAGCAGTTTCCAAAGTATTTGTCACATAGCCCCGTCTATATCCTGACCATATAACTGTTCTTTCAATTTAAAGGTAGTTTGTGACCTGTTTCTGTAAATTGTGATGTTTCTTACATTTACATTTACGGCATTTAGCAGACGCTCTTATCCAGAGCGACTTCCATGTCCTAATTACAGGGACAGTCCCCCTGGAGACACTCAGGGTTAAGGGTCTTGCTCAGGGACCCAGTGCTGCTAGTGCCACCACCCTGTGTACAGTAGTTTCTTCAAATTACTGTACAAAAAAAAAACCCTGCAGAGGACTGCAGAGCATGTATTTTTAGTTAGCAGAAATCTTTAGGCAGAGAAAACCCTGATGGCTCAACTGTGTTTACCTATGCTGATAAATTGTTTAAACAAGACACTAACCAATGTGGGGCTGTGCCTGTAAAACCAAGAGAAAAGAAAGGAAAGACAGCTTTAGCTGTTAGTTTATATAGAGAGAGAAGTTGAATATTAAAAAGTTCGGCTGCAATTTCTTTTTTCAAGAAATTAAAAAAAAAATAATAATAATAATAATTCCACAGAGTTTAGCATAGTAGACCATTATTGTAGAACTAATCTGCAATAGATAAGATTTTAAGTTTTTTTTTTCAGCTTTCAATTGTTTTCAAATCTTCATTATTTTATCATTCAAAATGACCCCACCTTTTCTCCATCTGCGTGGTACTCTTTCTCATCTGCACCAAGGAGCTGGGCCACACCAAAGTCCGAGATCTTCACATGACTGGGTGTCTTCACCAGCACATTCCTGGCTGCTAAGTCACGGTGTACAAGTCGATGCTCCTCTAAGTAATTCATACCCTGTTAGGACAAACAATGTGGCATAGATGGCCATTAAGAGGAATGTGCTGAAATGATGTAATGAATTTCAATGAAATCTTTTTGCAAATTGAATGAGCTTTACTCCAACCATACTGTTTATTGTAGAGGTATGGATATTTTCAATTTTAAATCCCTGCATTTGCACAGGCAGTGGAACTTTGTGTAAAAAGAAAACAAAATACATTTATGTACATTTTCCCCATGTCTTACAATGAAAGCAAATTCATGTAAACGTTGCGCTGTGTTTATGTTCAAAGTTCAAGGACAGTGCTCCTCTTAAAATGCCTTTTTAATCAGATTTTTTTTGTGTGTCCAGACAGATCAGTTTAATCATGTTTCATTTACACCAGAGTGGTAAATCAAGGAAAATCCTCCCAAATGTCTTTGTCCCAAACATTATGGAGGAGAATGTACACTATAAGTAGTCATGATATGATATACCTAGAAAAAAAACAACAACAGATGAGATCGGTTTAGACCCACCTTGGCAATCTGCACACACCAGTTCAGCAAATTCTGGGAACCAATGTTTTTATTTTCTCTGACATAATCCAGCAGACACCCAAAGGGCATAATTTGAGTTATGAGCTGCACTGTTGATGTAAGGCATATTCCCAGTAGATGACAAACATGTGGATGGTTCATGCTGGCCATACCACATGCCTCCTAGAGGGCATATTAAAGTCTGTTAAATTTAGTTATACTGTATGTGGCATATCATTTTATCTTTTGTAACAGTATTTAATAACAATTAGAAATTATTAAACTATTGGAAAATATATAATTATATTCAATGCATAATTACATACATCCCCCAAAATAGTTCAATACAAGTAAAACTATGAATTAAATAAATATTGTATGATACAATAACTGTTTTGCTTATCATTTTATCTGTACTATAGGATTACTCTACAGCTATTTAATTTGTAATTTAAAAGTTATATGTTGTCATTAAGGCACAATACCCACATCCAAAATATCTTTGTTAGCTTTTGATGAGGTGACTTCTCTGAGAACCTTAATAGCAACAGGAATTTTCACATTCTCCCCTTCTGGTATCCACAAACCCTGAGTAAGAACACACAGGCATTCAGCCACAAAATATGATATTTAACAAATCATATTCCATTCTATCAGAATATGTAAAAATACTTCATTTGTGCTTAATGTATAATTTCATTTACCTTATAAACTGTGCCTAATGTCCCACTTCCCAGAAATTTGACTTTCTTTAATTCTGTCTCTTTGAGGATATGGAGCAGAGCTTGATTTGGTGCATTGTCGCTTGGAGTTAAAGATTCCACCTGCTGCAGGAGCAATAAAGGTGATAGGGTATGACCCATCAAAAACATAATTTTCCATGGAGCCTCCTGTCTAAACTTATCTGTCAGGGTGTCAGTCACCACAGTGGCACAAATGACTTCGCCCTATCTTTAGTTGCACGCACTCGGTGGTACTTTCATCTTCAAAATATTGCTAAGCTTAGAAGTGTATGATGCAGAATTAATACATGCCTTCAACCTCAAAACAATTATTTGTAATGCTATCAGGTTGTTCTTGCAAGAGACTTTACAAAGTCCAGTTAGTCCAAATGGCATCATCTACACTCCTTACTGCCTACAGCAGGAGTAGGCAGTACTTTTCAAACAAATCCCCCCCATCTCTGGAATAGTCTTCTAGGTAAAGTCTGGAACTCAGCCCTGCCTCAATTTTCAAGTCTGGGCTGAAAACCTACTTAGTCAGACTCTTAATAAATAATTTTCACATCATATAAACGTTTCAGATCTAGAGACTGAAATACATGAACAGTTAAACTGGAATGTTGGTGCTGTCATCCCACCACTCTCATGCGATGACTCATGTCTATTGGTGATGGAGCAGTGGAGTGCCACTGTGTCTAGTTGCTTTTGTGCCTGTAAATCCTTGACTCTGTGCTTTTTAGGCAGGCTGCAATCATTAGATCTGCTGGAGTTACTGTATTGTGCTCTTTAAATTTATAGTCTTCACCTTGTAAGTTCAAAAGAGCTTTCTATTTTCCGAGATGGACAACTGGACACCACCTGCTCAGCTTGATCAACTACAGGCAGTGTTTTCTGGGTCTAATTAGAGTGGCTGTCATACACTTCTTCCCATCCACGCTCCAAACCAGTCACCCCATGATGGATCACCTGCACCTGCTGCTACCAACCAACTAATGCTTACAAAACCAACATTGACTCCAGCAGAAACAGAACTGCTATTATTAGCTAAAAACCTTTTAAATAAACTGAAAACTACAGACTCTAATAGTCCTAACTTCTGCTTACCACAGACTGTACTGGCCATCAGAATTTAAATCAGTTTACTTCCTTGAAATTATAACGAGAGAAGTGACTTATTTTTTGCTATCTTATGTCAACCAGAGGAGGATGGCATCCCCTCCTGAGTTTTGATTTCTCCCAATGTTTCTTCCTCCCCCCTTTAGGTAGGTTTTCCTTGCCTCTGTCACATTTGGTTTGCTTAGCAGGAGCTTTTGCCTATGTAGTTACTACACCCCTGACATAATCCTTATTCTCAAATCTTATCAGACACTGTTAAATTACATGATAAATGAAAATTGAAGAATACATGTCATACCACTCCTGGTTTAACCCATACACTTACTTGAGCATGCAAAAATACAAAAAAGCTAAATATTCTTGAAATGAATTTAGCTGTACTACATTTAAAGATACTTTCCCTTGATTTTAGGAGACATTAAGAATTTAGGTGGGACAGCTAAACCGAATACTTCAGGTCATCATTGTACATTTCCAGCAAAAACTGGACATAGACATAGACCATTTGTTTAAAAAATTTCAAATTGGTTTTACATTTAGGTGGGTTTGTCTACCACCAACAATCTCATTAGAAATGCTTGGATCATACCATTTGATAAAATATACTTGTGACTACAGCTGTCATATAATTTATACCTAATGCTAATGACAGCTTTCCTGACACTGTAGCTCGCCTCTCGACTTCAGCCAAGTTTGTAAAGTCTGACTAAGGACCGAACACAACAATATTGCCAAATTGCCAACCATTTAACATCTAGAATGACTATCAACAGCATGAGTATTAAAATGGTGGATGCCAAGTTTGTTGCTTGTTACGAGTGGTCTGATGGAGAAGTTTTCAGTGTTAGAGGAGCGCATCCAGACTTTAATGAGAGCTAGAGAGTCAGACTCCCTGCTAGCTGCTCCGGATGCCTCAGGGAGTGTTAGCACGCTCTCAACTCTGGCTGTAGAGCCCTCACAGTGGGGCGAGTGGGTGACGTCTCAGTGGCATGGCAGTAAAGCCAAAGCTAGCACCAGCACCCCCCACTTTTTACTTGTTTCATACATATTTCCCCCGCTTAGGGAAGCACCAGCTGTTAAAGGTGCTCTGATAACTGGAAACATTATTATCTGGCACATGAGAATAGCTACTCCTTTAGGGGCACCAGTGCCAGCTAGTGTTAGGTGTATTTCAGGTGCCAGGGCCCCAGACTTGTTAGGGAATCTTAGACTGTTGGCTAGCCATAAGTATGAAAGGTTAGTCTTTAATGCAGGGGCAAGTGAGAGGTAACTAAGCATAATGTTATAGAGATGTGTAAATTTGCCCAGACATTTACGGCATTTAGCAGACGCTCTTATCCAGAGCGACTTCCATGTCCTGATTACAGGGACAGTCCCCCTGGAGCAATTCAGGGTTAAGGGTCTTGCTCAGGGACCCAGTGGTGGTGGTGCTAAAGGTGGGATTCGAACCGGGGACCTCTTGATCCAGAGGTCTGTAAGTAAGTACCCTACCACTAGACCACCGCCACCCAGACAAGTTTGATTGCGTAATATGCTCTGGCCTGATAATAATGCGGCGTGGTGCTGAAGCTTACAGCAGTCTTTGGGCATTACATTACTGGATGTCCAAGTGGTGCTCGGAAAATAATGTGGGGTATATAGATAATTGGACTAGTTTTGAGGGCAAGCCTGGTCTTTTGGGTTGGGATGGTGTCCACCGCTCACAGGAGAGTGCTGCTCTCGTTTCTTGTAGCAAAGCCCATAGTCTGTTAGTTAGTCAGCAGAATAGTTTAGGAAGCTGCTGCTGATAAACCAGGGCTGGGACCAGGCCGCAGACTGCCCGACTAAACCGACCGTCTGCGAGCTGCAATGAGGTGTCGCTCAAGGTTCACCATATGGAGACAGCGTCTGTTCCCTGAACAAAAGTATATACTGAATTTTTATGAAGTTCTGAGAGGACAGCAACTAACTTCCTAAAACTTTACTCTGACATTTATAATTCAGTACCTCTTTTTCCTGCAGTAGGCGACGCAGTGTCCTCTTCCTGCGGATGTGCTTTCGGCGCAATAGAATGAAGATGCAGAGGAGAATCACTATAACAAGCAACAGTGTACCGACCACTCCTGATGCAACCAAAGACATGTGTGAACTGGAAAGGAGATTTCTTGTATCAAGTCACTTCCAAAAATAAGAAAAAACATATCTATGTGCCTAGACACATAGCATATAGAATGATTAAAAACAAACAAACAAACAAACTAAAACCCACGAACTGAATCCAAAATATGTTTGGAAAAACAAACAAGAAATTTCTATTTCTCTCCTAGCTGTGCTGGTTCTGAAATATATACTCAAAAAAGGGTAGAGGGTGTTTGATGTGGCAAAATGATTAGTCCCAGCAAGTTTATAGTGACATGTCTGTGAGACCCAAAAAAAAAACTGAACTCAATATGCAAACTAAAGGGTGTAAGTTAACATAATCTTATATATATATATATATATATACCAGCATCAGTTCTTCTGGCCCCCACAGAGCCCTGATCTCAACATCATCGACTGTGTCTGGGATTACATGAAGAGACAGAAGGATGTGAGGAAGCCTACATCCACAGAAGATCTGTGGTTAGTTCTCCAAGATGTTTGGAACAACCTACCAGCCGAGTTCCTTCAAAAACTGTGTGCAAGTGTACCTAGAAGAATTGATGCTGCTTTAAAGGCAAAGGGTGGTCCCACCAAATATTGATTTGATTTAGATTTTTCTTTTGTTCGCTCACTTTGCATTTTTTTGCAAGTTACTGAGTACAACTCTTAATGCTTAGTAGGTTACCTCCATGAAAAAAAAGACACAATATGGAATGATTTTATTCACAATTACTCACTTTTTTGGTTCACATCCTCCCAGTCCAGGTCCGATACATCTAAACAAGGAGAGTTTTTTCCAACAACATAGCAAAATAACATAAATGATAAAAGATAAAAGATAAATGTTCTATGGGGATTGTATGCTTTTCTTACATCTTCAGATGAAAAGATTAAGTACTTACTCACCCTTGTGTGCAGTTAAGATGACATAATTGACAAACTTTATTCTTGTCAGGGTAGCTCCAGATGAGTCTGTTATTTATATCAGATACACCATGAGGGCAATAGAGAACACAATGGGAGCCATCTTTAAAATGGGCACATTCAACACACTGATTAGCTTCCTAAGAAGAAAGATGAATGTGAAGAAAGGTGAGGCAAAAACTATAAAACTATAAGAGAAAATCTTTTTAAGACAAACCCCCCCAACCCCAAAAATAAACAGAGCTAATATACACAATATCAACTAAACGTAATTAAATTACTTTTACGGAAGAAGCATACTAGTAAAACCCTATAGGTTATGCCCCACAGGCATGGGAAAGAGAAATAAAGTTGAAAATTCTTAATTAATTCTAAATGCCAAAAACAACAAATCAATGTAACATACTGGTCCATGACAGCTTGGGGTTCCATTGAGAATCCTACACTCTTGGTCACATTCAAAACACATTCGGTTGGATATATACTCACGAGGTTTTCTGTGTAAAGAACCAAAAACATTTAATTAGCAAAGTAACGATCATTTTAACCTAATCTCAGGGTTCTGTTATAATGGACCTTCCTCAACCCTTGTGAATGTGAGATGTTGAGTTATAACATACTTTTTTTTCTTTTTTTAATTTTTTGGTGCTATTTTTAACAGTACATGTAAAGGTATTCATAGAACCCAGCCACTAGGGATGCACAAGCCGGTGTATTTCTTCGTCCCGGTCCCAAGCTCGGATAAATTGAGAGAGTTACGCCAGGAAGGACATCCGGTGTGAAACTTTTGCCAAATCAATTTGCTGACAACCACACAGACTTCCATACCGAATCGGTCAAGGCTCAGGTTAACAATGACCGCCACCAGTGTTGCTGGAAATTTGGCCACTGTTGGCCAAAGGAGAAGAAGAGGAGGTAAGCATGGGAGGGAGGAGAGAAGGAAGTGGAGGCGACTGGAAGTGAAGGTAGGAACTTTGAATGTTGGCAGCAGTGTACGGCTTGTATAACATTTTAAATTTGCAGTCCCCTCAAAATAACTCTACACACAGCCATTAATGTCCACTGGCAAAAAGTGAATACACCCCAAAATGAAAAATGTCCACATTGTGCCCAATTAGCCATTTTCCCTCCCCAGTGTCATATGACCCGTTAGTGTTACAAGGCCTCAGGTGTGAATGGGGAGCAGGTGTCTTAAATTTGGTTTAACACGGCACCTCATGTTAAACCAATGGGTTAGGGGTTATAATGGAAGAAGAGTATTCAGAGAGTTGCAAATAGAGTGGTGAAAATGAAGCTGGGAATCAAATGTGTCATGATGAATATTGTTAGGGCTTATTTCCCACAAGTTGGTTGTGAGATGGATGAGAAAGAAGAATTTTAGATCAAGTAATAGAGAGTGGTGATCGGTGCAGGCTTTAATGAGCAGGGAACAGAGGTGATGCGAATGTAATGATGTAATGGATTGGTAAGATGCCAAAAGAAGGAATGCAGAAGGATGAAGGAATGCATCCCCCAGATGTTAGGGGACTTTGCCAAAAGGATGGCAATACCTGTAGCGAATAGGAACACAGGCAGATGTATTATTTACGTCTGTGCATCTTCCTCCACACTTATATCCTATGTAGAAGAATTATTCTAAAGGAGACTAGAGACTGCAAAGTAGTGACATTAGGAATAAAATGGAGAAAAAAATATGGAATATATACAGTTGGACCCAGCCTACTATTCTACTGTCCTGTTGAAAACTGATAAATGTTTAGACAGAACAGCAACAACATGGAAGTGTCCTCTCTTCCATGCTGTTGCTGTTCTGTCTAAACATTTATCAGGTTTTTTCTGATAAGTTTTCAGTTTTTTTTCCCTTCCTCTGTATTGAAGCCTATGAACCACATGTTTTTGCACTTACCCCTCAAGCAAATTGCAGGCATTAACACAGTGCCCTTGACGGCTGACATGCCTACAGGAAAAGCACATTGAGGGTCCTGGACCCCAGCAGCCTTCCGCGGTGCACGTTCCACTGCAGGTACTGTTTTGTGACACTAATGACAGACCATCATAATGCAGCATTACATTAACATTCTTTCATTTACATTCGTACTTCCAATAAATCATTCTCTTACCACATACAGTGGCAGCTGCATTGTTTCTAATTAAAATGTTCTGTTGGTCAGATCTGAAGAGCTTCTGCCAGTATGGGCCTTCAGTATAGCAGAGCCGGGGATTGTTCCTTATGACCACATCACCGTCACTGATCTCTTTCAAGGAACGAAGGCCTAAGAACTCTAACTGAGGAAGGTTCAGAACAGCAAAACTGACTCGGCCACTATGTTTTGAGAGAAAAAAAGCAATAAACAACAATTAAAATGCACATTTGGAGGGCACTGTATCATTTAGTTTACCTTTTAAGCATTTAAAATGTTTTTCTTTTCTAATGAATTGTAATTTGAAAAACGTTTTAGCATTTGCTGGGCCAATACTAATTGGCCTAGCAAAACTAAGTCAGTATGCAGGTGCTGTGTTAAACCTGTGTTAAATTGAACTAGTGTAAAAATCTATCTACATGCAAATATGTTCATATAATAGCTCACTTCTATTAATGCTGTTTACACATCAGTGTCAAATCCATATGCATCAAAATACAACTACTATAATCATGGCCATTTTTTTGTTTAATAATGCAAAATAAATTGTAATAATAACAAAATAAATAAAATATAGAGTTTAAAAAATAGATCTGACTGTTGCTTGGTTCTGCCCCTGATAATCTTCAGATTTTCAAATGGGCTCAATGAAGTGAAGTTTTCTGGCCATGCCTGTATCAGCAAAAAACCTGTTGAAGATTATAATGGTCAGTGATCTTTAGAAGTTAGAAGTTGGCCCTGAGGCTAAGGTCCATGTCCATCTGTCTGTGTCTCCAGTGTCTACTACAAAAATTGCTAATGGCATAAATGTAGATTTGAGTTTCAAATGCACAATGCAAGCTTTTGTTGAGGGAGCTTAGGCATGCGTTTCATTGCAGAAACAATTAACAATGTTCAGTTTACTATCTATGCAAGAATTACAGTGTCCTCCACAATTATTGTCACCCCATGTAAACTTAAAAATAAAAGGTACTCTTGCCCACATGTTCAACTTATAGCCCTGTGATGACACAAGGTTATTTATTTTCTTTATGAATTCTTAATCTAAATTCCCTTCATTGTAAAATTTCATAAATGTTAATTGTTTCTTTAAGGACTGTAAATTAGAGTTCTAAGGACATATGTTTACATTAGTATCCAAAAACAAAGACAGTAAACAACAGAATAATCTAAATTTACCTGTAATTTCTGTCACTGTCTTAAAGTATTCCAGTTTAGCAGGGTCCATTTTAGGTGTTTTTGTATAGGGGTCCCTGGAAAAGCACACTTGCTGAATACAGGTAACAGTTAACTGTTCACTATCTACTAGTAACACAATAAAATAAAGTAAATTTGTTCTTCGCATTCCTCACCCATGTAATGTAGTTCCAATTATTGAGATGTCTCCATTTACTTTGGAGCAGTTTTTAAAAATATCAATGTTAGATGCATTGACTGTCATGACGCCAGCAAGTTGTCCTGTTCCAAGTCCATTGCAAACTGAAAACATTAATTCAGAATATATATTAGAACATGTATAACTTCAAATAATGCTTTTTGATAATGGCAGGCCATTTACAGTGAACAAATGCAGCAGTCAGTAAATAAGAACCAAAATTTCAACTGCTATTTACCTTTTGGGCATGGCCCATTACAGCTTTTGCATTTTCTAATTCCAATCTCCTCCACCTCATGTGTATTTTCATCGCAGGTACGGACACAAGCTCCATGGTCTGTCACTATGTAGTTACCTAGAATTCAGAACAGCTTCAGGTGTCCATCATCATGCCCATTTACATGTTTTGCATTTGAATCTACTTCATAAAAATCAAAGATGAACAATTAAATGAATTTCAATGCCCATTCATATTTATTCCAAACTGCTTATTTATTGTAGTTTGAGATAATATATTGTGTTTCACATTTCTTTAGAGAGACTTGCAATTGGCAAGACAACTCAAGTCAAAGGACAAAAAAGAAACAAATTACTTAAACAGCTCCACATCTGTTCAGTAGGGTATGGTGCAAAAAAAGTGAAATTTTCTTTTAGAAATATGAAAGAAAAAATTGATAAAAGGACTCAGAGAAGCATTTCCATATTAAAATGTGAAGTGTAATTTCACTGCTTCTCTGATATTTCCTTTGACTAGATTTAAAGGCCCAAACATTTAGTAGATCTATGAATGCTCCAACCATTAAACCACCAGTTCTCCTTTGATTCTCTCTGAGGGACTATTGCTTGGATACTGACCATAGGATCAAAAAGCTGAATCAGAATACAAGCAAACTGCAGGTATTAGTTGGAAAAGAATTAAAAGTATTAAAATGTTTCAACTGTAAATTATACATTTTTATTACATTAGTATTAAAAATTATTTAATTGAATGTTAATTGTAATCTATAGTGTATTTCTCCCTGTATTTGGACACTTACGAGGGCAGTTCTTCACACAGGTGGCTCCAAAACTTAATTTCCCCTTTGGGTTGACAGCAAGCTGGTGAGTATTAGCATCATACAACATAAGACGAGGACACATGTCTTTACACATTCCATCATCCTTGAAATCTTTGCAGGCCTTAACAGAAAACAAAACAAACATTTCTCATTTGCTCTCAGTTTATTTTGGTTTATATAATACATTAAGTAAAAATGTGCTAAAAATATGTACAAATTTCCTTGATTGATGAAACGTTCTAACTTTACAGAATTAGGATCTTACCAGGCAGTCTGTAGCCCTGGGTCCAGTGCACCCTGCAGCACAATGTTCATTACAGCAGTCGCTAGGCTTAGGTCCCATACATCTATATGAACACTGTTCTGCACAGGTAAGCTTAGTGACTAAGAGAAGAAAAAAGTCAAATAAATACTTATCTAAACATTTCCTCAGATGTGTAGTAATCCAATATATAGGGAAAAAATGCAGAATATATTTACAGATTTGGCAGTTTTCTGGCCCTGGTGCCCAACATGATCCATTATAGCATGCTGTGTCACATTGTTTACCTAAAGATGGGATCATTAAAAAAAAAGTTTTGCTTTGACTAAAGCAGACTCATCATGTCAGATAACTATATTAATTCAGTTCCATTATATACTATATTAATTCACTATATTAATTCAGTTACACACTTTTTGTGTGTGAAACCTTCTGTTGTTTACTTATCGGTTGGCAGGGCAGTGGTGGCCTAGTGGATTGGCACTAGACCCCAGGATCAGAAGGTCATGGGTTTGCCTCCCAGACCAGTACGTTGGCCTGAGGTACCTTTGAGAAAGGTACCATCCCAGTCACTGTTAGATATGGCTGCCCTGTGCTATATGTATGGGTTAAATGCAGAAGATGCATTTTGTTGTGGTTCACTGTTTGCTGTGCTGTGTTTCACAATGACAAATATTCACTTAAAAACAAAATACTACTGAGTAGTAGTATTTATATGTCTGCACCCCTTTAGTACAAGTATTGTGCTATATCTAGGAGTA
Organism: Hepsetus odoe; assembly: GCA_017165825.1. Taxonomy (NCBI): domain Eukaryota; kingdom Metazoa; phylum Chordata; class Actinopteri; order Characiformes; family Hepsetidae; genus Hepsetus; species Hepsetus odoe. The sequence continues at coordinate 18,356,583 of CM029377.1, read as the reverse complement.
GCTAAAAGTCTGACCACACTGAAAATATCTTTCTGAAAAAAAAGATATTATATAATTTGCAATTAAAACATAAGTATTTTATTATAAAGCAATTTAAAGCAAATTGATGTTTAGTGGTCTCAGATGATATATGTATAAATAATGTACTTCTCTATGAAATAAAAAGGAAAGTATAAACTTACAGTAAGGGCTTGTGCTTCTTGAAACATTAATCATACTGCTACTTTCCTTGCCAACAATGTCTAGCCATTGTATTGTCTCTATGTTACAGAGCCATGGGTTATGGGCAACTTTTACTCCTCCTTTCAGAATTTCTGTAATAAATGAGAGAATTAGGGTTAATGATAGTAATATAACACAAATCTGGATCTAATTCTGATTCAATCAAAATTATAATAATCTTGTTTTGATTGTATTCAGAAGAAAAATCACTGTAATTTTGCTATTTTGCTATGTATTGTATAAGCTGAAATAAATTCTTACAGGATTATTGCCTAATTTACAGTGTAAATAAATTACTGTTAGTGCATTCCTTGGAAAACTAATCATACCGTTTCAAATTCCACAACATTAAGAGTGATTAGTAATGCTAATTAGTGTGATGATAACTACTTTAAGCAAAATCTAAAATTAATATCTTGTAAATTTGATTCAGACAAACATATTTACATACCTCTCAAGCTTGTCAGAGGAAGTGTCTTTAGTCCACTCGGCATGTCAACAGAAGAGCTGTTACCATTATAGTTAGCCATCACAGCCAGGGCATATTTTCCTTCATAAAGGGAGTGACCCCGTATTAGACGAAGGTTTTCTAAGGGTATTATCCTCACATAATTGATTGCTATTAGCACATAACCACTAACTTCTTCGATGCTCTGTCATAAAAAAAAAAATACATAAAGCATGTTGGACTCATTCTTACTATAAACATACAATAGTAAAAACAATTGATTCAATTCCTCCTTTACACTTCAAGTAATCCTGCTCTTAACGCACCTTTAAGAAAGACAAGTCATAATTCTCTTGCACATGGGTGATCTCCAGATTCTCCAGCACCACAGTACAGTTACTGTACATCTTCATCAGTGCACCATAGTGGTCCTCTGCCTCGGCCAGGAGATTTAATTTGTTGCTTGTTCCATGGCATACTGTTAGAAAGATGAAATGAATGTTCATCATATTAAACTAATATTGGCATGAATGTTGACATATATAGCTGAGGAAAAATTAAAGGGATATTATACTTGTACCTTTTTAAAGAGAAATGTGCAACAATGTTAACAAAAATGAAGATGTCGAAGGTATTGCAGAAGCCTTTGTCTTATAGTGATCTTTGTTTCATGAATTCCCTTCATTAGTACACAATCTGTTTTACTTTGGATCAATAGGTCCTCAAACAACTTCTTTGTTTGTGCCATGATACACTTCCACCAACATGTGTAGCCCTTTTTAAAGAATCTTAAATGCATAGTCTGAAACAAATGGCACTGGTCCCCTGAATTCACTTTTGATAGTTTAACAATGGGTAAAACGGTTTCTGTGACAGGCACATCCTTTAATGAGGTTGTACCTAGCCTCTCATAAGTGGTTATAAGGAGTGACATTGGAATAAACTAGACTGACATAAGACTGACACCTTTAATTGCCTTCAACAATGCATCTTCTACTCTGCAGATTATTATTATAATTAGGGTATTCTGTTAAGAAGCACACATTTCATATGGAAAAACAAACTGCTTGTGTAATGTCACCTCATGCATGAGGAGATTTGTTTTTTAAGATGAGAAGCATTCTTACCATCTATATGGCAGAGTTCCTTAAACTACAGACCCTGAATCCAGTTTCTAAATTCATTATATCATAGCATATGTATATATTCATCTTAGTCAAAATTTCTGTGCATCCCCTCAATTTTACATTCATTTTGGCTACACAATAATATCATACAGAGCCATTAGTTTCACAGAAATCCTCTTGGACTTATCAGACCTAGTTAACTCTCCATCTGGTCCAGCATTTCTTTTCAATAATAACATGTGCCAAGGTATTATTTATATGCAAAAATTGACAAAGAAGCTTGTTCCATAGCACAATGATCAAGAATGCTCTCTAAAGCAAAATGTATGAAAATAAGAGCAAAAATCAGGGCTGGTAAAGCTGCAATCATTCCATTCTGCCTGGGAAGTGGACCTTTTAGACAACAGAAGGAAACAAGAAGGAACACAGTCTTTCTGTCCACTCTAATTAAATCTTGTAAAAATATCTTACACTTCTATTTACCACAGTATCTAAACTAAAACCAAGGAGGAACTAAACCTCCTTGAGGGTGGCGGTAGCCTAGAGGTAGGATACTTGCCTATGGACCTATGGCTCAAGAGGTCCCAGGTTCGAATCCCACCTCCACCACTACCACTACTGGGTCCCTGAGCAAGACCCTTAACCCTGAGTTGCTCCAGGGGGACTGTCCCTGTAATTAGGACATGGAAGTCGCTCTGGATAAGAGCGTCTGCTAAATGCCGTAAATGTAAAGTAAACCTCAGATGCCTGCAAAAAACCCTTTTAATCACCACACCTGCTCCTTGATACTTAGCTCATAATGGCTGGGTATCTACTAATGCCCAAATTCATGAGCCCCAAAACATCCTGAACAAGGCTTTATGGTGTGAGTAGTGGAAATTCATGGAGATTTGAGATTTGTGGATAGATAAATTTGGACAAGAAAGCAGATGTGTGTGCAGTCAACCTGACTACATCCTTTCAAGTAATTTTGGTTTATGTGACAACTAATAACACAGCTGACAACTAAATACACAGCTGTGTGTTCACAATAACAAGTTGTCACTTTAACTTTCACTTTAAATTGGTTAAACATGAAATTATCCCCTTATCAGACTGTGAGCTGCTATATTTGTATGCTCCGTTTACCTTTTTGAAAACAACTACAGAAAGGTAGTGATAAGGTTTTCTTAGTGGATGAAACAAAAACAGACTATCTAATCCTATTTAAGACCTACAGTCCTTATCCTAACAAACTTAGCTTAAACAACGAGAAGATGCATTGTAAAAAAACAAGCTTCCATGAACTTTCATGCTCTCCTAAAAACAAGACTTCAATTCAAATTAAAACAAGACTGCACCAATATTGTTGCCAGGATGCTTCAAGATAAACACTCACATAGGTTAGAAAGTAACATGATCTCTTTGGAATTTCTTTTAAAAGCTGTGAAAAAGGTAGAAGCATGAGGGAATACTGTGCATATTGGGTAAAGCACAGCTAACAGGATGTGACTTGAATAGTTTTTTTTTCTTTTTTTTTTTTTTTAATCATGAACTTCTCATATTTCACATGACATGCTCTCTTTTCAGCTATTGGGAAATGTCCCTTAGAGAAACAAATCAGCAACAGTAAGTTTGCAATCCTTTTAATACTAAAGTCTTTAATCGTATTGTCATATTCTCTCTCTCTCTCTCTATATATATATATATATATAGAATAAGGGCACTTAAAATGTTTTAACACATTTTATAAAGTGATTTTATTAAGTGATCTATACTTGGACATACTCCAAAGAAACAGTTGCAACAATTAAACTTTTTAAATATCCAATTGATAGTATCTCATCCAGTCAGATGTAGCTCTAAAAAACAGATTTACATTTATTGATATGAATCAATTTCATTAAATGAATGAGATAATATTAATGATCACTGTTGTATAACTTGTGTTGACAATTATTATTCTGGAAATAAGTCAAAACATACAAATATAATACTAAAGCTCTTTTACATGACCTGGCTAAGATCCAGGATAGATAGATTGATCTTAATTCCTATGATTAAATAAAAAAGTAAATGAACATATTAGATGAATATGAAACATGTTAAATTGGACCTCAGGCAGATTAAGTTTCGTTTTGGAACAAGGCAATACAAACAAGGAGTTAAAAGCCAACTTCTCAAAAAGCAATTTATACATGATTGTTCTAATCTACAGCATTTTGGAAAAGAGTGAGGCCATTAAAAAATGAATCGTTAAGCATGCCTTTGTCAGTTTTGTCATGCAGAAGGTCATCAAATTGAACCAACAGCTTTGATCAACATTTCCTAAAGGCTTGGCATGTTTTTGATTGTTCTGAATTCAACCTAAAGAAGAGTTGTTTGCGCTCAAGCTTCAGCCGGTGCTACTCTTATAGCCTCTACCTTAGTCCCACCCTTCAGACCACATGAAAAATAATGTTGTAAAGAAACTGGTTTTGCTGGACCAAAAAAGCCAGTTGGTTTAGATGTGTTTGCTTTTTTTAAATTACATCAAGCAATGTAGCTCGTAAAAACACCTTTACCTTTCCATCAATTTAACTAGAGAGCAGCTATTGTCCATCTACTTTTTAAGGTTTGTGATGAGGCTAAACTCGGATATATGGGGGAATCCAGTGTAAAGCTTTTGCCAAACAATTATGCAGACAATGAAACAGATTTCCATACTGGGACGGTTGAGGCCCGGTTAAACAAAAACTGACACCTGTACAGTTAACCAACAGGGCCACTGTTTGCCAAAGGAAAAGAAGAAAAGGAGGAAGGCATGTCTTGAGGCAGGAAGAGATTTGGAGGGGTAGGATTGTGGTAGTGAGGGTAGGAACTTTAAGCATTGCCAGCATGAGTGGTAAAGGTAGAGAATTATTTGACTGAGAGAAGGAAGGTTTATATTTTGTGTGAGCAAGAGACTAGATGGAAGGTTAATGAAGCCAGATGTACTGGAGTTGGTTTTAGATTGTATAACCATGGTGTGAAGGTTATGTCAGAAGTGGTGGTGGAGTTTCTGATAGGGTGATAAATGAAGCTGAAAGTTGAAGGTGTGATAATGAATGTTGTTAGAGCTTATGATCCACAAGTTGGTTGTAAGATGGAGAAAGAAAGTGACCATTCCTGTCATTGTGAAACAGCACAACAAACAGTGAACCACAATAAGATTACACCTCGGCATTTTACCCATGCACATGCAGCAGCTATTGAAAGCACCTGGGGAGCAGTGATGGGGACAGTACCTCAGGGCAACCTACTCATAAGGGATTTTAACCCACAATCTTCCAAGCTGAGGGCCAACACTCTGGGCCACTGGGCCACCGCTACCCCAACAGGAATTCTGGAGTAACCAGGGAGGGAAGCATGCTGGGGCAAGCAATTCTCTGTATATATCAGAAAACAAAGAGGACTTGACATCAAACTGCAAATCCTCAGCATTCCTCAGATTCTAATGTTAAGGGGTCATCGTCAGCTGGTAACATTAGATGAATTGTGTAGGTTAGGTAGATCAAGATATTGGGATGATTGCGCAGAAACAAAGTTAGTAAGACATATATTGTTATTGTTATTGTTGAAAACCAACAAAAAAAGATAAATAAAAATATAGGAAGAGCACATAGGTACAGCAGAAATCACAGCCTAGATTATGGGAGATACTACATGTAGACAGATCTCTAGCAAGTACTGCATGTAAGGTAATGTCATTATCGTCAACAAAATATAACAGCGCAGTTGCCTTTAAGCAAAAGTAATGAATAAATGTTGTTTTTGCAAATCGACTGGACAATCTTGGAGGTTAAGCAAGCCAAGATAAACTCATTGGAGACTTTTTTGGAGAATGTTTTATGAGTAAAATGATATATTCAAATAATTTGCTTTTTTAATTGATTTTCATACAGACAGAGATGTTTTCAGTACCAAATCAGACTTGTGCCACAAGTTTTTGCCACACATTTTAAAACTGCCACAAGGCTTGACTTGCTCAAAAAATGTTAAGGATGAGTTTGAATAGTTTTATATATGGTGCAGTTCACTTTTGAAAAAATCAAAAACATTTGGATCACATTCAAATTTAATTTACAAAGAAAGTTTTTTAAGTCCTTTAAATACTTGGTGAAAACTTGTGGAAATAATACTTGTAGACTGGCACGTAAGCTACTTAAACAAATTTTCTCCAGGTCCACAGACAAAGCTCTCACTCAATTTAACAGCCTCTTGTCCTAATTAGGGTCATTCTCACTGGGCAAAAGACAAGGAAAAACCCTTGAGAGGTCACCAGTCCATTACATTGCAGACACACAGTCAGACACACTTATGGCTAATTTAGCCTCACCAATCCAACTGATGTGTCTTTGGACAGTGGGAGGAAACCGGAGCTCCCAGAGGAAACCCAAATTCCATAGAAAATGCAAAGTCCACACAAAAAGGACCCAAACCACACTGTCTGGGTGACAGACGTGACATTGCTATCCACTGCACCACCATCTTGTATTCAATGCAATTTCATTGCAGTTTACATGTTTAATATCAGCCAACCTCTTTTTACCAACTTCATAGGCTTTCAGTGTGCAATGTCTGATGTGTGTTAATTATACAGAAATTTGGGGCACTTTACTAGGCCAGAATAATTACTTGCAAGAGCAGGGGTCTTCTCATTAAAAAACAAGATCATTAGTTCTGAAATTATTCAAAATTTTCATATTCTGACTAGGACAAAAGAAAACAGGCCTTCAACTGGTAATTCCTACACAGTCAATTGTAAAGCACAGCGGCTTTGCTTTTTCACTTTTTCAAGAAGGTAAATTCATCAGCAATGTTTTGATGTAAATTGGCAGTGGTGGCCCCGTGTCATGGATGAGGTGTGTTTTGGGCACGATAGAGGGCGCTCTGTTCTGATTGAGCACACCTGAGATCATGAAGGCACAGGTGTGCCTCATTGGGGCTGACTATTTAAGCCCTGATGAGTCAGAACAGAGCGTGGCTCAATCGTTAGGCTAAGCCTACATGCAATGGTGGTTTTGGTCTTTGGTAATCTTGGTATCACTTGGTTTAGGCTGCAGTTCCTTAGTTTTAGTTAGAACTGCAGTCCTTGGATCTTGTTTTGTTAATATAGTTAATAAAAGTTATGATCCGAACTCCTGGCTCAGCGTTGGCGTCCCTCTCGCACCCCACCACCGTTACACCCTGTAGTTATAAACTTGAGTTCCAGACCAGAAGGTTACTCTGAGCTAGGCACCCCTAGAAAACTCTCTAGGTGCTGGATAAGGAATACTTTTCATGACAAATCTTACTAATGCCTTGAACTGGTACATGTTGATTTATTACCATGTAAATACTTTTTACTCTTTTGTCAGTTGCTATTTTGACAAAACTTTTGCAACTTTAGAGATGAAACAAAAAACTTTGGACTTTGAATGGAAGGTACCATTTCCAAGTGTTTTAGGATAATTTTTTGTTGGCAGGGTTGGCGGCAGCGCTCTGCTCTGACTGAGCACTGAGAAAAGGTGTGGGGTGCTGGTCTAGTGGTAGGATACTTGTCTACAGACCAAGAGGCTGCATGTTTGAATCCTACCTCCAGCACTACCAACATTGGGTTCCTCAGCAAAATCTTTAACCCCAGGTTACTCCAGGGGGACTGTCCTTGTAGTAAGAAAATGGAATTCACTCTGGATAAGAGTGCCTGCTAAATGCAGTAAATGCAAATGTATACCTCATTGGCTTAAGAGTTTAAAAGGCCTATGAGTCAGAGCAGAGTGCTGGACATCTCACTCTGTTAGTAGGTCTATAAGTTCAGTGTTTGTGAATACAAGTTTACATTATCTGGTCCAGTCTGCATCATGAGGTTTTGTTTCAATACCAGTAACATATGAAATAATTTTTATTTATTTATTTATTTATTTTTTATATAATGTATTCTCTATCTGGTTGAAGGTATAAACTTAAATGAATTAAAACTTCTATCTAAAAGTCTGAAAAGCACATAAAAGACCACAGGTGTGTTTGTGTTAGTTAATTTATTACAAGGACTCACTCCAAAATTATTTTTAACTTTCAAATTTATCTTTCATTTATCTACTGATTTGGTGCCAATTGGGACTAATGAATGTATAATAATGAGTGCAAAATAATCACTTTTCCTACTCACAATGAATCCTGCTTGTATGAATCATTCCATTCAGTAGTTCATGAGTGCAGATGTTTAAACAAGTCAGTGAAACTTGGAGCAAAATACTCTAAAACAAATACAGAGGGTAAAGGTCTCAGGCTCATACAAGCCGAATCATACCAAACATACCTTTAGACTTCAGGTTTGGACTAAATACATTGGAAAGACTCATATATGATATGCCACACCCATACTCTTGGTTAAAAGAATGTGTTTTTGATATTCTTCAGTTCATAGCTCAAAATAACAGTATAGATGGGATACATACTGTGAGCTTAAGAGGACTGTGATAGTTTGAACACACACACACAAACACACACACAAAAACACACACTTTATCAGCGTTCTTCCAGCTGCAGTGTTTGCTATGTTCACCATTGTCACCCATAATATGAGCTATGTAAATGCATTGCAGGCCAACCAAATTGAAGCAAATCTAATTTACAGTGTCTTAAATTTGATAAAGAACCCGCATACTAAAGTTCTGTTTGTAAAATTCAGACAAAGAAAGATTTAGTTAATTTAATTGATTGCAAACTCCAAACATGGTCATAGTTTAGTGTCAAAGAATGGGATATGCTATTTGTGTGTCATGGGATGTTTAAGTCTAGAATATATCATTTTCGGGCAGAGTCTGAAATGGTTCCTCTGAAATGGTCCCTCTATTGAACTTACTCATGATACTGTCCATCCTTGTTACTCCTAATGCAAATCTTAGCATCTTTAACTCTGCCACCTCTACCTTTCCAGCATCTCCTCAAGCTGCTCCCTACTGATCACAATGTCATCTGCAAACATTATAGTCCATGGAGACTCCTATCTTATCTGTCAACCTGTCCATTACAATTGCAAAGAAAAAAGGGCAGATTCTTGATGTAATCTTAACTCTACTTTAAACACATTTGTCAATCCTTTTGCAGACCTCATCACTATCACACTGCTCTCATACACATCCTGCACCACTCTAACAAACTGCAACTCCTGACTTCCTCATACAATACAGCAACTTTTCTCAGTTGGCAAAGGTCCTTTTTCCTCCTCCTTATATAACTCATCATGTGTCTTATCTTTGATCTTATCTAATAATTTTTATGTTTTTATTAAACAGTTTTAAAGTTAAGTATAAGTTATTTTTGCTTTGACAACCTGTGGTGAGATTTGGTTCATCATGTGGTTGTGTTGTTCAGAAATGTTGTGTTGTTCAGAAATTGCTTTTGCAAGTGATAAATCAAGAACATATCAGAGGAACACATGGATCACTGATCAAATGTTACCTAAAATAGAATCAAATAGAATATAAAAAAGAATTAAAGTCCAGAAAGTAGAGATAACTGAAAATGCTTTCTACCCCTTCATGGTTCTTTGTGGTTCAACAGAAAAGTACTTTTAGCTCCAAATTGACCAGTATAAAGTGCTCCACTGAATGTCATGAAATCAGAAACATATACAGCTTTACCTTTTTCCTCAGTATTTCTCTTAGCATATTCTTTTATTCACTCTGTGAGTGGCTGGAAGGGCAAGAGCGAGCTCTGCGGGTGATGGTGATGACCATCGCAGAGGATGTGCGGTGTCTGGGGTTGCATTCATGTCTTCCCCAGAGCTCTGTCAGCGGCTGGGGAGTGGTAAGCAAATCAGAAGGGCACTAATGGCAATAGCCACAGAGCTTATGCAACACCTGGAGCTATTGGTGCCTTCAGTTCTAATTGTTTCTTCCCTGGAGCCCAACAAGCGCCTGAAGAGGGAACAGCCAAACTATCCAGGTGCAGATAGCCATAGAGGTGGTTGCAGGGTGGTCTCTAGAACTACCAAGGATGGCTTTGCTCCCCTCCCCCTTTACCACAGCTCCCGGTTCCCAACTAGCTACAGGCCAAGGCTGCTCCGGTTCCTTCTGCCTCAGCACTGGAGCACAGCTCCCACAAAAACCGATTAGCCCCCAAAAATGGGACTGCGATGCTGGCTCCCACGCAAGCACAGGTAGGTGTGACTTTGACACATTGCACATCAGCTCCGGGAGGCAGGACCTCGACGCCGTTGTCCATGTCAGCCCGGGGAGGCGTGCTGTCATCCACATCAGCCTGGGGAGGGCGGACTTTGGTGCCGTCATCCATGTGAGCCTGGGGAAGTGGGGCTTTGGCGCCATCGTTCACATCAGCCCCAAGAGGCAGGACTTTGGCATCATTGTCCACGTCAGGTTTCTGAATCCACGTCTGAACCCACCACGGAGAGCTGGGCTTCTGAACCTGCATCTGCGCAGGCCACGGAGGGCAGGGCTTCTGATTCTGCGCCAGCCAAGGAAGGAAGGGCTTCTATGTCTGGGAATGTGTCTGCTGCACCTGCTACGAAAGGTGAGCATTAGGGGCTTTATGGACTGAGACATTGGGGTACCCCTCGCTGCCGGCTACAGCCCTGGACGTGGCAGCAGTGGGATGGAGGACCTCTTGCAGGCATATATCGGCCCTGGATTGGGCCATGTTATATTGATTGATTTTTTTTGAACAGAGATTTTTGTTCTGCTTCTGTGATCACACAGGTGTGCCTCATTGGGGGTAGGGTTTATAAGCCCCAGTGAGGCAGAGCAGAGTGTCTGTCATTGTTTATGTCGCTTACTTTCTACAAGTGGTTCCTGACTTCTGTTTATGTTCAATAAAATTGAGCACGAGACACCTGGCTGCACATCTATGTTCAAGATACTTGTGTAGCATTTACTGCAACTAAACATAATATCAGCTAATATAATGCTCATTGACTAGTAGGAATTTTAGCTGGTATATTTTGCATGTTACCTCATCACTGCTCACTTCAAGACTTTTCCTATTTTTATAGAGTTCAGGGTAGGACTATGAATTGCCCATTCCAAACATTAAGAGAATGCTTCTTTAACTATTCTTAATTGAGGGGCAGTGGTGGCTGGATCAGAAGATTGTGGGTTCAAACCCCTTATTGGTGGGTTGCCCTGAGGTACCCTTGAGCAAGGTGCCGTCCCCGCCCGCTCACTCCTCCCTGTAATAGGCTGGCGACCTGTCCAGGGTGTGTCCCCGTCCTTTGCCCTGTGTTAGCTGGGATGGACTCCAGCACCCCCTGCGACCCTGATAAGGACAAGCGGCCCAGAAAATGAAAAATGACTGACTGACTATTCTTAATTGACTTGTGTGGCTAATGTTGTTGTGGTTAGGGTTACCTTTTCAGTTTGAATTAATTGACAATCCAGACATTTTTCATTATATTACCTTCCTGGTCCTGATGCAGCAAAATAGGCCCAAACCATTATATTGCCGCCAGTATATTTCACAAAGTGGATAGTTCCTGAAAAGATCGTTTAGTTTTCCATAAACATAACACTTCTCATAAATCCAGAAAGTTCTATTTTGGTCTCATGTGTCTACAAAACATTTTTCCTGAAGCCTTCTGGCTCATGACCTTAAGCAGACTTTGAATTGGTGAAGTCCAAAAGCTTAAAAGATTTTTGCAGTCTGATGATTGCCAACAACCATTTTTCTAAGGAAGTCAGAAACCTCCTTTGTTGCACATATACACAGTCCATAGCAACTACCAAGTTGAGAAATAATTTCTTCCCCTGGGCATGAGACAATTGAACCGTAAATGACTCCTACCATTTATAACCTGCCATTTCTGCAATTGCCCTGTTTATGTACTGATCACCATTTATGCACATAGCCACCTTACTGCTATTTATTGATTTTTGCACTCCGCACCTTTTTTTTCTCAACAATGTAAACATATTACTCATTAGACTGTTACTCTGTACAGTCTAGTTACAACACTACTGCTCCGTTGTACTGTTCAATAATACTGCTACTTTGTTTCACAATACTGCTGCTCTCTTTCAAATGAATGTCCTGTCTGTTGTCCTGTCTGTTGTTGACTCCCCGTAACCTGTCTGTACTATTTGTCTTGTCTGCACTTGTCTTGTCTTGTATTTTATGTTTTGTTTGATGTCCCCTTATGTGTAGCATCATGGTCCTGGAGGTACGGTATTTTTTTTCACTGTGTACTGTGTATATGGTTGAAAGGACAATAAAAACCTACTTGACTACTTGAATAGTGTGGTATACCTGCTGCTAAAGGCATGAGACAATGCTTTCATATTCTGTGTTGAAAAAGACCTACAGCTCTTCCAGGGCCAAACGAGAAAGTTGACCCTTTGCAATAAAATCTGTTTTTCCAACAAGTATATAATAACATTTTGGTATAGCTTGAATTATTTGACAAGGCAGAGATCCCACATTAATTTAGCCTGCACTGAATAAAGATTGGTCTTGTAACGAACATCCTTGTTCCTCGTTTCAATGATGCTAGGTGATACCCATAACTTATTGGTGCCTTCCAAAATAATTCTTTGCACTGCTTTCTAGTTCTTGTGATAAAGGGGCATAATATTTTCATGCAGTGCCTCTGCTGACTCAGCATCAGCAAAATTTCTTATTACTCTATAATTAGAAACAGTTTAGGGACTAAATGGGAATGATTTTAAGCAGAAGGCAACTGAAAACAGTATCAATGTTTAGAGGATGGAAGGCACACAGTGAGACAATGAAATTCAACCTCTGCTTTTCAACCAAACACACCATGCAGCACCCGGGGAGCGAGGCTGGGAACAGTACCTTACTCAAGGGTACCTCAGGGCAACCTACTGGTATGGGACTCGAAACTACAACTTTCCGATCCTGGAGCCAACTCCCTAAACACTAGGCCATCACTGCCCCTGTTTTGTAGATAACAATCTTGCATCTCTTTTGTTTTGTATACAAAATGTACTTCATGTTTCAAAATATGCTATCCAGCAAATTGCTGAGGGTTTAAATAATGTGATGTCATTCTTAAACCATCAAATCAAAAAGGAAACCGGGCAAATTCTGCAGACCTTTAATTGAAGCAGGAATCTGCAGTTGTAGAACCTATTCAATATGTATTCAGCAGATGAATGAAAAAAGCATTTACTGTACCTTCTTTTAATAAAGTTTTGAAATTTATAAAATGCTCTTATCTATTGGGACACACTCTTAACAGTGGTACAAGTACTTTTCAAATGCATTTCATTTACATGTACATCATGAAGTGCCTGTAATAAGGAAATGAAAGTCATCCTGGATAAGAGTATCTGCTAAATGCTGTAAAAAGAAATACTGGATCATATTAAACTAGGCAGAGCAGTTTTGATCTAGCCTGGAGTCTACTCAGTGTGCATTGCTCAGAAAGAACATTGATGTCCATGACTTTGGATTGAAAGCCGACTTAGAGTCCTTGTTCAATTATTTTAAGATTCTGGGACAAGAGATTATTTTGTTGAACAGTTGGCTGACCAAATAAAGGGAACTGTTCTCACTTGGGGGCCCATAGTCTTCATGTATATCTGAAGAGTTTCAAAGTTCTGTAGATTTTGAAAACTAGAATGGACAAAGTGCTTTATCTTTTATTTCTTCTGTGTGCATATGTGGGGTGACATACATACATATTTGCTTTTCTTGAGATTTTTTTTCTGGATTACCAGAATTTGGCCAAATCCTAAATTCTGTCATTGCAGTAAAAGATGATACCTTGTAATCTAAGAGTTTATGAAGTTTTTAAGAAAGATTTTGCAGACATTTCTTGTATTCCCCTCAAGGGAATACTACTTATAACTACTACCCACTTACTCCCTGTTGTACTGAGGGAAGGCACATGGTTTCACTTAGGAGATTCTCATTGCTACAGATGTTCTAACCAATGACCAATTTATAAAGAAACAGAAATAAAAATATCATATCTTCCAGCAGATATGGCTACATTGAGACTTTTCTGGTGTATATTTCTGGCACCATTAAAAAGTGCAGTTTTTCCACGTACTTCTCTTAGTATCTCCGACTTCATGTGCCTGATTGCATCTACCTGTCCATCATGGTAGGCTCATATTCACACAGTGACATATGGGTACCAGCTAGAGTGAAAGGGAAGGTTTAAAGGACAGTAGTGAGACCAGCTATGTTGTATGGGTTGGAGACGGTGGCACTGATGAAAAGACAAGAGGCGGAGCTGGAGGTGTCAGATTTAAAGATGCTGAGATTTTAACTGGGTGTGACGAGGATGGACAGGATTAGAAATTAGTATATTAGAGGGACAGCTCAGGTTAGACGTTTTGGAGACAAAGTTAGAGAGACACAGTTGGTCCTATGGCTCGAGAGGTCCCAGGTTCGAATCCCACCTCTAGCACCACCACCACTGGGTCCCTGAGCAAGACCCTTAACCCTGAGTTGCTCCAGGGGGACTGTCCCTGTAATTAGAAAATGGAAGTCACTCTGGATAAGAGCATCTGCTAAATGCCGTAAATGTAAATGTAATTACAGGGACAATCCTGGAGTAACTCAAGGTTAAGAGTCTTGCTCAGGAATCCAATGGTGGTAGCGCCGGAGGTGGGATTCCAACCTGCAAACTCTTGGTCCATAAGTGAGTATCCTACCAGTAGAGATCAAAAAACATTCTGGTCATCTGGTCTGAGTCCTTCTGGCTCAACTCAACAAATTGTCTACATTTGACCATCCCAGAATTGTACCATTTTGTGTTTTTTTTTTTGTTTATCCCTAGCCAAAATGTAAACTCCAAAATTTCTCTGGCCTAGCTCACATAGTTTAGGAGTTATACTAACAAAATGAAAATTAAATGAAATTAAAAATTTTAAATCAAATTTAAGGAATTTTTTTTCCTTTGTTTGCAAAATTGCTTGATTAACCATTTCTAGATGCCTGTATCTTTGCAAGCATAATGGCAATACACCATTAGAAAGTCTTTGGCCTAATTCATAATATGTTTTTATTTTGGTTGTACTCATCTTAAAAATTCTAAACATACCGTCATGTGAAAAAATTTCATATTTATGAAAAAGAAACGAAAAAGAAAACTATTAGTTAAGGAAATGTAATTAAGGAAATGTAATTTTCAGCCAGTCCTTGGTGGATTTACTGATTTACAATGTTTTGGGTCAATGTCATGTTGCAGGGTCCAGTTCCACTTCAGTTTTAATGTTCTTACAGAACTCACATGTTCCTCAAGCACCCTCTGATACATAGTAGAATTCATGGTGAATTCTATGATGGTGAACTGGCCAGGTCCCGCTGTAGCAAAGCATCTCCAATCGATGACACTGCCACCTCCATGCTTCACAGTTAGTATGAGATTATTTTCCTGAAGTGAAGTTAAAGTGACTATCCTTGTGAAACGCAGCACAGCACAACAAAATGAAACCTCTGCATTTCACCCCTACACACACGTGCAGCAGGGGGCAGCTATTGAAAGCACCCAGGGAGCAGTGACAGGGACAGTACCTTGCTCAGTACCTCAGGGCAACCTACTGGTGAGGGAATCAAACCCACAATCTTCCGAGCCAGGGCCAACACCCTAACCACTAGTCCCCCGCTGCCCTGAACTCAGCGTCGTTTCCTTCCACAGAAATCTTTAGAAAAAGGCGAAAGATTTGTGTGCGAATAAAGAGAAACCCGAGCTGGAATTTTCTGGAATGCTGTATTTGGGTTACGCCAGACATGTCCTCTGTTCTGGTGTCCAAATAATTCAATTTTAGACTCATCTGTCCAAAGAACATTATTCCAGAAGTCCTGGACTTCATTACATACATTCATACATTCTCGGTGGCAAACCTCAGTCTGGCCTTGATGTTTTTCTTAGAGAGCAAAGGTTTCCTCCTTGCACACCTTCCATGCAAGTTAAAGTTGTGCAGTCTCTTTCTGATTGCAGTTGCACGCACTTTCACATCAACGGTAGCAAGAGCCTGCTGTAGGATCCACGGTCTACATTTTGTAGAATTACTTTTTACAGAAGATTTTGAAAGGTCTTTTCTTCAGTTTTAATTGTTTAGTTATATTACGTGAATCTCTCAGAACTGTTAAAATTCAGATTAAATATTCATATGTCCAAGAATGTTACAAAAACACACAGGATTTCATAGGGTGTCCTAATTTTTTCACATGACTGAACATCCCTATTCAGTTTTGACCAGTATGTACTTTTTCAGCATATATTCATTACTAAAAACCCTGCAACCGCATCTTTTCCTGGTCTGTCATGAGATGTGATTTTAATTGTTTCTGTGAGAAATTAACAAGGTACAAACAGCAACATCATAATTTCCAAATTAGCAGTCTCTCTCTACATCTTACACACTTGCTAGTCTTAACAGCAATCAACCCATGACAATCAGCTGCTCCTGATGGCATCCCAGGCATTCACCACCAACTACAACATGTCACTAGCCCAGTCAGTTTTTTTCCAATTTTCCTGTGCTAAAGCATTATGCAGCAACAAAGCCATTGTTCTCAGTCCCTTCACATGCAACTGACTTCTGGACTTTCTGACCAACAGACCACAATCAAATTTCAACCACTTTCCTGGGGGTTCACATCTGGGAGGATCACTCTTGGTCCACCAACACATCTGTGTAAAATTCACTGAAACAGTTTCACAGAGAACAAGATACAAGGGCTCCTCTGTGCCCTTCCCTTGGGAAATAAAAGCATTTAGTGTGAATATGAATCAATGAAGCATGTTTGTATTTCTAAACTAATCAATAACAGATAACCTTTAAAAGGGTAACAAAAACCATGTCAGTGTTTGCCACAGAGTAAATGTTCAGTGAATTAAATTGGCCACTGTATATATGGAATTTTTGTGCAATTTGCCCCATGGCTGTTTCCCTGTTTCACACTAGACACTATATGCGGATGACAGAATATAATAATAGGCAGGTGGGTTGACTAAATTGTCAGGTCACATTTCACATTTACCATATGACACACATGGTGCATAAAACATATTCAGCCATTTGTCTATTTATTACACCAAAATCCTACAATTTAAAAATGTAAAAACTGTGCAGAGGAAAGTATTCATATGAAGTGGTTCAAATACCACATTTGTATTTATATGGGATGAATGTATAATGTATATAATCAGAAACATTATGCTTACAAGTGATAGCCTAATTATGGCTGTTAGATATGGTTAACATGGCACAGCATATGTGCTCAAATGTGAATGAAATACTTCAGACACAGCCGTATTTCATCAATAGCTAATGCATAGATAGCTATGGATAAGGATTTTAACTGCTAAATCTCTTTAAATAAAACTGCTAATGCACAGCATCGAGAATTATTTGCTATAATCTTTGGCTCTGATGAATGTAACTTGTACCATTGCTGTAACTAGTTGTATATAATGCATACATACATGATGGTCCTGATAATGAATGGATGATATATACATGATATATGGGATAATTGTTTGGTCATACATACATGATAGGTATGTATGATAACAGTCTGTTTGTTAACACTTAAATTTGTTAGCAGAAGATGACAAAGATGAAACTAAACAAAGCACAGATTAAGACTTAATGATGAATGTTTGCTCCTAAAGGCTGTATTGCTAATAGCTAATGGCACCATATACCAAATAGCTGGATGAGAGAAGCATCGGCAGCAGCCTGGACAAATAATTTAAATCTAATTTTTAGTTACAAAATAACTTTCCACTTACTTTTATTAAATTGCTCTTATTTAAGAATTTTGCTTCCACTAACAAGAAGGGACACCTCAGATCTTAGATTCAAAATAATGGCATTCAGATAAAAGTGGCTTTTTCAGCCTTCAGCTGTCCAGACAGCTGGTGATATCAATGCGAGCATGAATTAATGTAAAAAAATCAATGCATCTGATGCTACGACTGACAAAATAAAGATATTTGAGCATACAGAAAGTGGAGAAAACACACATCATGTTTCTTTAGCTAAAACATGGTGATTTACTAGATATACACTGTTCATAAAAAGCCTGCTTCCAGAAATCTTGTTTGGTCATGCAGAGGCATTGAAAATCTTGTGTCAGCCTTTTCAATGCATAATTAGCATAACCAGTTCGGACATGATTCATAACATGCACAGGGCATGGGGCAATTCCAATACTGACACCTCTATCTAATCAGATGAAAACGTTATTAATGCAAAAAGGGTGATCTGAAAGGCATTCTGAGGCTTAGTATGAGATTTATCTTGCTGATCTCTTTGTGTTCAAATGTGTTCTTTCATTAGAATGCAGTTAAAACTAGGATTTAAATCTTAGCTATAAAACTTTCCTTTTATGCACAGGACTACAAACTAAACAATTAAAAACAATTATTGCGCTTATTGATGCCCAGGCATCAACAACTCGCACACATATTTCACTACTTTACCAAAATGTTGATGTTATTCTTTATTTGTTCCCTGAACCCTAGTAAAAAAATATGAGTGCAGAAAAAAAAACATTGTAAGAAATACGTTTTCCTTTTTAAAAGAAAGGGTTTGATGGAGTATTATCATTTTTAAAGTTTTAAAAAGAGATGTCAAATTATGGCAGGTACTTTGCAGATACAGTCTTTACAGAATGCAAAGTTTTGGTGATGTCAAGACATTTCTAAATAAACTTCCACACCTGTTCAACAAAGTATTATTTATTTGAATACAGCTAATGGTTAAAATAAGGAATAATCAGGCGTTTTCGTTCTGCAGAAACAGTTAAAAGCGTGGTGTCTGTCAGATGAAATAACTTTAAACGTATCCATAAGTCATGTTAGTAAGGCTTCCTGCTTCTACTAATGAATATCCATTGCAGTTTACTTCAATTACTTCCCTTTGTTCTAAACACAACTGTGGCGCCGGCGGACTAGCAGACTGTAGGCATACAAATCAATGAGGGTTTTAAGGGACGGGAGAGTATTTATCTGTTAAAATATCAATAAAAGCGCGAGGACGACAGTTTATCATGAGAGAAGCATATACTACTTACCCTTTCTCTCAGATGTGGCACAGTAAACCATGCTTAATAAGGCGATATGGAAGATACCTAGAAGTTCAAGGGACATTTTCCAAGCCCGATGTGTGTTTTCTTAAAAATATGCTGAAGTCCTACTACTGTGTGCAACGTTCTGTCAATAGATCTTCTCGCACCAGTGCGCTGACGCTGGTGGCTGCAGCATAAAATGCGTCCGGGAGATAAGCGCAGGCTGCTGATTGGAGGCGTCGTATAGAGCATTGTGACGTACCTTACTACAAAAAAGAATCTCTAACGTTACTAAACGACAATCATAGAAGTGCCTTTTATCTTTCTAACTGTTTTGTGGAACAGAAAGAAATAGCCCGCTGTGATCCCTGCTTCAGCTTTTATTCAGCTGTCGGTTTTAGTCGGATGTGTATTTAACACGAGGAAGAAAGTGAACGAATATTCCTGCTATTAGCGGTAAATGTACTGTAACTATAATGTACTGAGTTTGTTCCGAATATCTTCACTGATAATGACGTCTGAATTTTATTTAGTCGATGGCAACGCATTTCCTCAGGGTGCTAGAGAAGTCTAAGTAAAGTTGACTTTAATAAGTCAACTTGAGTAATTATTTTATAGAAAGGAGTACAGAAATCCTATCAGGAGGACATCCAAAGCATAATCAAATAATCAAAAATCAGATGTGCCTTTAACAAGCAAAATCAGTTAAATATTAAATATTAAGCGTGCCCATTAAATGGCAGCTTTTTTAACTTTCAGAGATACATTGATTAAAGATTCATAATTAAAAAATACTAGTTTACACTGAGACAGGTTTAATTGTATCACAATACAACAATATACATTAAATCATACAATCATGCTATAAGCTTAGGCCTAACCTGAAACCTTGCTTCTCTACCAATCTCAGCACAACTACATGGCAGGATGGCTGGATATAGGACACTCAGATCTACACCCTTGGATACAGATGAACACTGTGGCTGCAGGTTTTGTTTTTTTTTTTTTAATGAATGATCTAATATTTAATTCCTGTAAAGGTTTCTTCCAGGAGTTTTTTTTCTTTTTTCCCCACAGTCCAAAGTGATTTGGAGATTTTTACTTTTCATCCTACAAGCGCTGAGACAGGCTCCAGCATGCCCTGTGAACCTTGCTATGAATAAGTGGTTCAGAAAATGTTCGAACGAGTGAACATGCTTCCTGTTCCTTTTAAGGCCAGTCCTAAAGTATTTACACTACAAGAGTGCCAATAATATTTTAGAGCATAATTGGCTTTTTTATAAAGATTCATATTTGATCAAACAAGTTATGCTGAGGAATGATAAATAATATTGATGTGAAATCGCTATACTCTATACTAAAGTACCACAGAATGAACAAATACTGAAAGATGCTGTGGTAAAAGGCAAAAAAAAAACATTAAATGAAAAAAACATTAAATGAAAATCTGGATGGTCAGATAGAGAAACCTCTGTGGTCTATGTAATTTAACATATCTATAAGCATATAAATATCAGGAAATAAAAGGTGAAAATCTGATGTCTCAATTAATCTTTGGATCTCAATCCCAGGTGTATAATGTGCATAGCAAAAGCAAATACATTTTCTTCCAATGCCAGTATATTTTGATGAGACTTTACATTAACTATGGACTCCTGATAGATCTCAGGGGAGGAGCCACACAAATAGTTTGTGTTCTATAAAGAGGATTATCAGGGGTCTATGTAGTTTTGGGAACTTCATTCATCACATTGGCAATGATGGAGGAACTTGGAGGGGATCACTGGGAGAAAAAACTTACCTAATGTTACATTAGGTAAGTCAACTCAACATAACATTATAACATGACATACTTCATATTACCCATTTATTATTATTATCATAGTTATAAGTGGTGGCCTAGTGGTTAGGGCATTGGCCTTGTGATCGGAGAATCAGGGGTTCGAACCCCTTCCTAATAGGTTGCCCTGAGGTACCCTTGAGCAAGGTGCCGTCCCCGTCCCGCTCCTCCCTGCGATGGGCTGGCAACCTGTCCAGGGTGCGTCCCCTGTCCTCGCCCTGTGTGCGCTGGGTTGGACACCAGCACTCCCCTGTGACCCCGTTTGGGACAAGCGGCAGAAAATGGATGGATTATTGTTGTTGTTGTTATTACACTTACATTTATTTATTTATTGTTATTTACTACTACTACTATTATTATTATTATTATTATTATACTCTCGCTGTGTATATGGTTATCTTTCCTATCTTTCCTGGCCTCCTGTTTTTATATTCTTTATTTCTTTGTTAATTGCCATGTAAATATGTATATGTATATATAGCTCATGTATAGCTCTTGTATATGGATGTCCTCGTTCTTTATATTTTTTCTTTTTTATATATTTTTTATATTCTTTCTGTCTTTCTTGTTAAAGAGCCCTGTAGCACCTGAATTTCTCATTTGTGGGATAATAAATGATTTTTCTATTCTATTCTATTTACATTTACATTTGCGGCATTTAGAAGACACTCTTATCCAGAGCGACTTCCATCTCCTAATTACAGAGACAGTCCCCCTGGAGCAATTCAGGGTTAAGGGTTCTGCTGAGGAACCCAACGATGGTAGTGCTAGAGATGGCAATCGAACCTGTGACCTCTTGATCCATAGGTCCGTAGGCAAGCAAGGACTTCTGTATTGTCCATAACAAACACTATGTTTAGCATAAGAGAGCTCATAATTGTACATGATACCAGATACCTTTAGGCTAACAGGTGACGATCGCCATAGGGAGGTAACTTGTCAGGCTAAAGAAAGGCTTTTGGGCTTGGTTAGCTCAGGGTACACCAGAACTTGCTGTGTGCTATAGCCAGACAAAATGGCTGAAGGGATGGCAGTCAGACAAGCAACAATTCAGGTTTGAGAGGAGGTTCAATTTGACTAATTAATCTGGCTTTAAAATCACTTCATACTTTGTAACTGATATTTGATTCATTTTAGGGACTATCTAATTTAATGCTTGACTTGAGCTGATTGGTTCATTTTAAATTTCTTGAAAAATTCTGCAGTAAAACAAAGTTCAATGCCCAGTGCTGATATGGGGGTGGTGGTGGTCTAATGGTAAAATACTCAGTTATGTCCCAAGCCAGCTCCATCTCCTGTCTTTTTGTCATTGCCACCGTCCCCTACCTATACAACATAGCTGTTCTTACTACTGTCCTGTAAACCTTCCCTTTTACTCTCATTGGTATCCATCTGTCACAAATCACTCCAGCTACTCTTCTCCACCCATTCCAACCTGCCTGCACTCTTTTTCATTACTTCCATTCCATTACTCTGAACTCTTGATCCTAAGTATTTAAATTCCTCCACCATTGTCACCTTTACTTCCTGCATCTAAACCACTCCACTTTCCTTCCTTTCATTCACTCTCATATATTCTGTCTTTGTCCTACTCACTTTCATTCTTCTCCTCTCTAGAGCATATCTCCATCTCTCCAGGTTCTCCTCAAGCTGATCCCTACTCTAGCTACCGATCACAATATCATCAGCAAACAACATTGTCCATGGGGATTCCTGTCTATCCTCGTCCGCCAATCTGATCATTACTATTGCAAATAGCCTAGCACTGATCCTTGATGTAATCCAACCATAACCTTAAATGCATCCGTGACTACCACTGCACATCTCCCCACTGTCACACTGCCCTCATACAAATCCTGAACTACTCTCACATACTTCTCTGTAGCACCTGACTTCCTCATACAAAACCACAACTCCTCTCTGGGCACCCTGTCATATGCTTTCTCCAAGTCCACAAAGGCACAATGCAACTCCTTCTGAAATTCTCAGTACTTCTGCATCAACACCCTCAGAGCAAACATTGCATCTGTAGTGCTTTTTCTCTGCATGAAACCATACTGCTGTTCACTGATCATTACCTCTTACCTTAACCTAGCTTCCACTACCTTTTACCATAACTTCATGCTGTAGCTGATCAACTTTATCCCCCTATAGTTACTACAGCTCTGTGCATCACCCTTATTCTTGAAATTCTTGATGCCAGTACACACTGTCTCCACTCCTCAGGCATCCTCTCACCTTCCAAGAGTGTGTTAAACATTCTGGTCAAAAACTCCACTGCCATCTCTCCTAAACACCTCCATGCTTCTACTGGTATGTCATCTGGACCAGCAGCCTTTTCATCCTCTTCTTTCTTTTCCCTGTGCTTCATCTCTTTGTATACCTGTTTACTTTCTTTACCTCTCTGACTATCAAACTTCTTTTTCGCTTGCCACTTCTTCTGTATACACTCCTGGACTTCTGGGTTCCACCACCAGGTTTCTTTATCCTCCTTCTTTCCAGATGTCGCACCAAGTACCTTTCTTGCTGTCTGCCTTATCACTTCTGCAGTAGTTTCCCAGCAATCTGGTAGCTCTTCAACACCTCCCCCCCCGTGCGTGTTAACTCCTTCCTGAACACCACCTTGCAGTCCTCCTTCTTCAGCTTCCACCACTTGATCATCAACTCTGCCCTCACTTTCATCCTATTCTTGATTTCCAAAGTTGTCCTACAGACCACCATCCTATGCTGTGTAGCTACACTCTCCCCTGTCAATATTTTGCAGTCTCCAATCTCCTTGACACCATACCTACCTATCACCTCCTCATCACCTGTGATGGTAGAGGGTGCCCTGCTCTGATTGTGCACACCTGGGCATTGGGTGTTCCCTTTGCCAGCATGTCCATTAAAGCCCACACCAATCACCACTCTATCTCCCCTGGATATATACTCTCTATCACTCACTCCAGAATTCTTCTTTACCCTCCATCTCCCAACCAACTTGTGGGCATAAACAATAATTACATTTATTCAATTTCCAGCTTCAAACTCAGCACCCTATCTTGACACCCTCTTCACCTCCAACACACTCTTCACACACCTTTCCTTCGGGATAACACCTATATCATTCCTACCTCATTCCTCCTTCCATCCACACTATTGTAAAACAATTAAAACCCACTTCTAATACACCTGGCCTTATTACCTCTCTAGGCAGCAGTGGCCTAGTGGTTGGGGAGTTTGTCCCAGGATTGTGGGTTTGAATCCCTTACCAATAGGTTACCCTGACGTACCTTTTTTTTGCCCAATTAAAACTGGAATAAGCAGCAGCACCAGTCTGCTCAGGATAAGCGAGCTGAGGAGGGCAGCCCAAACATTCCTTTCCCAGGGCTTCTTCTACCACCTGGGGAATTCTGAGGCGCTCCAAGGCCAAATACAGCTGAGGCCAAAATTATTAGCCCCCCTTATGAAATTAGACAACACTCTTGATTTCTCCATGAAAATGAAGTGAAAACCCTTGTAATTGCGAGGTCACAGCACAGTGAACCACTAGAAGATTTGACTGCTCAAGGGTACCTCAGGGCAACCTACTGGTGAGGGAATCGAACCCACAATCTTTCAATGTAGGGCCAACACCCTAACCACTAGGCCACCACTGCCCCTTCATAAATGACCATTAACAACAAGTGTTTGTTATTTTGGAAACAAATACACTATAAAAAACAATGTCCACTAAGTTTAATTAGGATATTTCATTGATACACCGAGTTGAAACAAGAAAGGGCAAAAATGAGACATCCAAAATTATTAGCCCCCTGGCCATTAATAGTCAATAGCATACCCTTTCTGAGCCACAACTGACAACAATCTCTTAGAGTAGTTCTTTACTAGGTTCAGGTCTCCTGATGGATTTTGGCCCATTCTTCCATTGCAAATTGTTCTAGCTGGTCCAAATTGCATGGTTTCCGAGCATGGACATTCACTTTGAGCATCCGCCACAGAATCTTAATAGGATTGAGGTCTGGGCTCTGTGCGGGCCACTCCAAGATCTTGGTTTTGGTATCCTTGAGGAACTGTTGAACTAATTTCGATATATGCTTTGGGTCATTGTCTTGTTGGAAGATGACCTAAGCCTAGACTATGAGCAGATTTCTGCACATTCTCCCTCAAAATGTCAATATAATTTTCTTTTTTCATGATGCCATACACCTGAAAAAGGCACCCTGTGCCTGAGGCTGCAAAGCAGCTCCACAGCATGATGCTCCCACCACCATGTTTAACTGTGGGAACTGTGTTCCTCGGGTTGAAGGCCTCTCCCTTTCTTATCCAAACATAAGCAACATCCATGTGCCCAAACAGTTCCAGTTTAGTCTCATCAGACCAAAGCACAAACATCCAAAACTCACCTTTACCTTTCAAATGTTCACAGGCAAAAGTCATGCTGTAATGTGCCGCTCTTTGAATAAAGGGGTTCTTCTGGGATGATGGCCCTGAAGCCCACCATGATGAAGAGCCCTCACAACTGTGTTCCTTGAAACATCAACTCCAGAAGTGAAAGTGATAACCCTTGTCATTGCGAGGTCACAGCACAGCACACATGAACCACAACGAAATTGGACCTCTGCATTTAACCCATGCACACAAACACCATGCAGCTATTGAAAGCGCCCAGGGAGCAGTGACAGTACCTTGCTCAAGGGTTCCTTGAGTACTTGTGAGGGAATCAAACCCACAATCTTCTGATGCAGGGGCAACTCCCTGACCACTAACCACCTCAGAAGGGGCCAGGGCTAATAATTTTGGCCTCAACTGTAATCCTCAAACTTTATACTGGGTCTGCCCCATGGTCTCCGCCATGTTAAATGTGCCCAGAACACCCACTTAAGGAGGCACCCAGGAGGTATCTTCCACTGGCTCCTTTTAGCTCTAGTTCGACCATCTTACTTTGGTCTTTCACATTGGCAATGACAGCAAACATTAGACGGGGAGATTGAGAGGAGTGGCCCACCTGATCTAGTGGTCACTGTGTAAATCATGTCTTGTCTATAACAAACAACATGTTCAGATGTAAGGTAACTCATAATTCAGTGGTCAGTAATCTTCTCTGTAGCTTTGTCATCTGACTTGTGACTACATATGTTCCTGACATTAAAGTGAACAGGGCACTTGAAAACAAACTAAACTTACTAAATTTGCTAGCACCACTGTATTAAAAACCCTTACATTCCAAATAAGTTAGGTCCAGAAACTAGAAATGTGGTATTATAAGCATCATATGAGCAATATACTGCATTTGCATAAATCAACATCTTTGTCTAGGGGCAGTGGTGGCCTAGTGGTTAGGGAGCTGGCCCTGGATTAGAGGGTTGTGGGTTTGAACCCCTTACCGGTGGGTTTCCCTGAGGTACCCTTGAGCAAGGTACTGTCCCTGTCAGTTCGCTCCTCCCTGTGATAGGCTGGCAACCTGTCCAGGGTGTGTCCCTGTCCTTCACCCTGTGTGGGATGGACTCCAGTGTGAGCCAAGGGCCAAGTGGCCCAGAAAATGACTGACTATGAACGTCTTTGTCCTTAGAAGATATAACTAAAGAAGAAAGTAGTATGATAATGGTTGCTAGAGTTTAAAGGGCCATCCAACTTGCTAGACCAATGTCTTAATAACTCAGCAATAAGTAAAAATGACACAAATGCTTCAGAGGTTACCAAGGAGCTCTTTGTTATATGTGCAGCTTCACAGGCATGGTCTTACAAAAACAATATTCTATATTATAATGAATCATATTAAGCACCTTTAGAAGAATTTGGGGAGTTAGCCATAGCAGCTGTTTTAAAGTTCCCTGAAAGTTGTGTGCAAGGCTTTTTAAAACAAATATGCTCCTTGCTTATATGTGTATGTTTAAAATTAGTTTAAAACTTCTTTAGTGGACTCTTAATATGTTATAGCATATTTAATCTTCAATCAAGTCTTTTAGAGCTCAGGAAAATAGTCTGATGGGTTTCTAATCATATTAATTATATTAATTATATATATTTTTTATTAATGATATTAATGATATATAAATTTAAGGCTTGTAAGCAGAGTAAATAGCATTAGTGAATATATTGTAATCTATCACACTGTATATTATTTTGTTTAAAGTTGGCATGTAAAGAAAATCCTAGAATATTATAGATTTTCAATAACACAGGAATATCGCAAGACTATGAATATGCCATGAGGTTTATGCAGCATTTGTATTGTTTTATCTCTTGAATAGACAGTAGCTCAACCCTGAGCAGTTACCATGGAAACAGTCAAACACTGCCCGAGGTATATAAGTCAATTGCAGGTCCCACTTTGCACATGATCTTCTTTGCTTCAGAAAGGTAGGTGTAGGATATGAAAATGTTTTTTTAACTTGTAGTACAGTTAATTTATTGTATATAAAATAGTTAAACAATGTTACATGTACAAAAAGCTTTACAGAATGGTTGTATTAAACATTGAAATGAACTGAAAACCTTTGCATGAACTTTTCATTTCAGAATAAAGTTATAACTCCTAATTGTGCAATTGTTGTGCTCTGAAGAATACCTTCTTAATGTTAATGTGCCAGTATTTTTCCAGGGCAGTAGCAGTAAGGATGTCAGAAAAAGCAGATGAAGAACTGAATTTACCTGCCATGGAAAATGCAGTGGCTGAATTTTCTGGTTTAACCTTAAAGAAGGACAGAGAGTCTGGACTTCAGGATGTAGAAAATTCCCTGGAGAGGGATCAGTACTCCAAAGTAATGGATGAAAAATTGACAGTTACAAAAGAAGCAGGAAATCAGGATCTCACAAATCCAGAGCAATCACTTGACTTAGATCTGGAAAATGTAAAGCCACCACTTATCAACACACATGCAGGTATTTATATATTCTGTGAATAAAAGCAGCAAATATGACTTCTTTTGTAAAGGAAATATATCAGTGGGTTAAGACTGTACACTAGCATGAATAACTAGGCAATTTGTTTCCAAAGGTGGGAAAAATATCACTGACTCATTGAGCAGCTAATATATTATCATGTATAGCATAAAATAATCAATGACATAATGTGTCAACTATAAGCAGTCTTTCAAAAACAAACAAGCAAACAAGCAAAAAACAGTTTGAGCATGAATAAAATAAGTATCAGGTCAAACTACTTAAGCACTTAATTGCCATGTAACTATGTAATTAAGTTAAGTTTAATATAATTTTCTCCACCGAAAATCCATCCATTTTCTGCCGCTTGTCCCAAGCGGGGTCGGGGGGGAGTGCTGGAGTCCAACCCAGCGCACACAGGGCGAGGATGGGGGACGCACCCTGGACAGGTTGCCAGCCCATCCCAGGGAGGAGCGGGACGGGGACAGCACTTTGCTCAAGGGTACCACAGGGCAACCCATTGGGAAGGGGTTTGAACCCCCGATCCTCCGATCATGTGGCCAACGCCCTAACCACTAGGCCACCGAAAAACATTGAACAAATTTTTGGAAATGTGGTTGACCATGAACCGTAATGGGTGGTGGTGGTCTAGTGGTAGGGTAATAAGGGCTCAAAAGGTCCCAGGTTCGAATCCCACCTCTAGCATTACCACCATTGGGTCCCTGAGCAAGACCCTTAACCCGGAAGTTGCTCTGGATAAGAGCGTCTGCTAAATGCTGCAAATGTAAATAAACAGATGGCACATCATAATTCTGGAGGCTCTCATTGAGACCCTCCTAGCATATTTTTAAAACATAAAAATAAAAGGAACCATTAACATTGTTGTTAATTGGAAACTTCGTTGTGAAAAGCCTGTTCGAGAGTTTTTAGTTAAGGCCTTTTAATCATCTATAATGACAAACTTTTTTTTTTTTTTTTATCATATCACTTATATATGTTCTTCAATGATAGGTGTGGGTGGACACAGAAGGATAGGGGCTCAAAAGGTTAAGGGAACAACTCAAGCATTAGTGTCTGCCATCTCTTCCCCCACAACTGTAGCTACAGTGAGTATAAGTATTTTAGAATCCAGACACTTATGAATTCAGTCTGGAGTATTTAGTAATTGCTCAGGATAATCATTGTCACTTGCAGGTGGTTGGGAAACGATCTGTGGTAGTGTCTAATGAAGCCAGGAAGGAAATGACAAAGCAGGCAAGAGCTCTGAAAGATGATCGCAGAGGCATGCTCGATAGCAGACACAAGTATCTTATTTCCAGTATTGCCAGAGGTCTCAGTTTGATGGAAAGCGATGTTGAAGAAGCTCTTATTTCAGACAATAAGGTTAGCCAGAAAAAATAATTGTCTCCACAATACTATTTCTCTAAATTCACTTATTATTTTAATTGATTTCTTTTACTACTGTATTTACATTATTGTTGCTTAGTTATAAGAACATTTAACAGAAAGGCTAAAATGTTTTTCTTCTTTACTTGACATCTTGATAGTTCAGCGTAATTGAAGATTTCTTCTCAGCTCATGGCACAAAGCGATTAATTTTCTACTATCAAGTAGTGCAGGAGGTAAATACTATTCCATATGCTTAAGTGGCAATACACAACTACATTACATGGAAAAATGGCCCATGCACATTTGCTTATGACAATCCACTCTTCCACAGTAGTTTTAAGCAATTATCTGTAGTGTAACAAAGTTCTTGAAAAAAATAATTATTCAACTCAGATAATACTTTTAATTCTTTTAATTTGAATACTTTTCTAGAAAAAACCCAAAGGGTGTTAAATAGGTTAAGCACAGGGTTAAATAGGTTAAGCACAGTTGACACTATGCTTTTTTATAGCTTGTCTATAGAGCTTGCATTACTGTATACTTGAGTGAGGTAATGTAACAAAGCAAAGAAAAAAGTTTTTTTTGTTTTCACTGCTTGCAGACCCATGGAAATGTATCATTCTGGACTGAGTCTCTAAGTACAACCGGTGGGCAGAAAAAACTATTAATTACAACAGGCACCATGCAGGTAGGAAACTTAATTTTGGGTGGTGGTGGTGTAGTGATAAGAAACTTGCCTATGGACCAAGAGGTCGCAGGTTCAAATCCTACTTCCAGCACTACCACCATTGGGTCCCTGAGCAAGACCCTTAACCCTGAGTTGCTTCAGGGGGACTGTCCCTGTAATTAGAACATGGAAGTTGCTCTGGATAAGAGCAAATATAAATGTAATTTTGATTTCTTTTTTTAGGCAATGGAGTAGAATAAATTTAGGATATTCTTCATACTTACAGCATCTTTTACCTTTCAAATTCAAGAACATACAATTAACCACCAGACAATGGCTATTGAGCTACTAGCAAACCATGTTTTTTTGTTGCTATGGGATCCCCCAATTATGTTTTACAATCTGCTACAGGGCCTGAATGGCTTTTGTTTGTTTTTCCTGCGGAACACGAATAAGGCCATAACAACCAGTAACATATCACAGGTCAGTGTGGCCTCTTAATGGGGTATAAAAATAACTATCTTTGAGTTATTGCATTGTATCCTGTCATTTGACACATTGTTTGTTTTACAGGAGGTGAGTTTTGGAATGATCAGCTGCATGGATGGCAACATTTTGCACAGTCTAGAGAAACTTTTCACTCAAGTCATGTGTCCTGCACTAAGATCCCAGGAGGTATTAAATATGTACATTTTGATGATGAATAATTTTTCAAATTTCATTACATGAGTATAAAGTCTTATGAAAATTGAATACGGATTATATTTATTACACTTTTAGGAAACTGCATGTTGGCTCTCATGTCTGATTTAATGTGTAACTGGAAAAAAAAGTTAATCGTTCATAAGAACAATGCAAACATCAATGTTGTCTTGCAGGGAAATTGCACTACATGCACTACTGTTTAAACACATTTTTTAGATCACAGATTATTTAGCAGTCATGTTACATCGGTTTAATCGAATTCACCCTCTTTTCTAGGAATGGGGAGTCATTAAGGAGGGTCGGAGGAACTCTCATGTTCAAGATTTCCTGGTTTCAGTAGAAACTTTTATCTGCTGTCTCTGTTCAGCAATGAGAAACATGGAGGACAGGTTTCAACTTCAAAGTATGATGTCTGCTCCAGATCTCAGCCACCTTCAGGAACCTCTGGATTACATCAGTGCTGGTAAAAAGCTGCAAATTAAGTCAATAATGCATTTAGAAACTGTTTAGAAGATTAAACACTTCCTTTCATGGCCACATTCACACAATGGGACAGTGGTGGCCCAGTGGTTAGGGAGTAGGCTCCATGATCAGAGGATTGAGAGAATCAGAGGATCCCAGGCCAGTAGGGTGCCCTGAGGTACCTTTGAGCAAGGTACCATCCCTGTCACTGCTCCCCAGGTGCTTTCAATAGGCGCTTTCCCTGCTGCGCGTGTGTGTGGGTAAAAAGCAGAGGTTTAATTTCATTGTGTTGTGCTGTGCTGCGTTTCACAATGACAAGGGTTGTCACTTTCACTTCCATTTAGTTACATTCCAACTTGTAATTTAAATGTTTCTTAACTTAAATGTTAAATGCAGAGGTGTAATTTTGTTGTGGTTCCCTGTGTGCTGTGCTGTGTTTCACAATGACAAGAATGGTCACTTTCAAATTATTATACTTTTCTCATTGATAAGTGGCAGTAGGGGGTAAAATAGCTCTGCCAACCCAATTCACACCCCCAGTTTACATAATAATGTAATAATGTAATATAACATAATATTGGTGTGGATTAATTACATATACTTTGGTTTAGACATCCTTGAAGTTAACCTTTTTGTGCAGCAACTGTAAATCCAGATCAAATTTCTGCTGTCTGCTGTGTGCCGTAAATGCAATGAATTATTTTATCTATGCTTGAATGTGAGTTGTGCATAACAGGATGTTCAACAGGATCCACAGATTTTTTCATCTGTAACAACATTAAAGCTTGACAATGTACTTGAATGACAATGGCCCAAAACATACTGGTAAATCCACCAAGAACTGGCGGAAAACTAAGAAATGGAGAGTCCTAGAGTGGCCGAGTCAAAGCCCAGATCTTAATCCCATTTAGATGCTGTGGGGTAACTTGAAACGGGCTGTACATGCAAGAAACCCCTCAAACTTCTCACAGCTTAAATTATTCTGCACAGCGGAGTGGGGAAAACTTTCCTCAGACCCATGCCAGAGACTGGTAGATGCTACAAGAAGCATCTCACTATGGTTATTTCAGCCAAAGGGTGTAACACTAGCTATTAGGGTGTAGAGTGTCTTTTTCCCTAACTTTTTCCTCAGTTAGAATTCACTTTTTTGTTGACATCTTTTGCTTAATTAATAAATCAAGGTTAGATTTTGTTGTTTACCTGCAATTAAATCACGTTCTTTTTCAGAGATAAATAAAAACAAGATTAGACATCGATATGTGAACTGCATATTTAATGGAGTATCCAAATTTTTCAGATGACTGTATATATTATATATTTAGTTATATATTATATAGACAGATATACAGAATAAGACATAGTCTTAAAGCACAGCTTTTAAGATAAACATGTCTTAAACAACTTGATCACATATCATTCATCCTTAGCAAATAACTCTGAACTGGTGGAGCATCTGGAATTGGTTCTGCTGCACTGGGCCAAACAGATAGAGCAGGTCCTTGCTGCAAATGAGCAAATGAGGAAGGAGGCAGATGACATTGGCCCCTCAGTGGAACTTGAGTACTGGAAAAGCCGAATGAGCACCTTCAACAGGTAGAGTATGAGTATGTTTATTGTGTTTAATTTTATAGTGGCAAGAAAAGGCCTGTCATACATTGATATTTTATTATTTGACAGTCTTTTGGATGAAATAAAACAACCCAAAGTTAAAAAAGTCATTGGAGTGCTGCAGGTGGCCAAGTCTAAGATCTTGAGTAAATGGAAAGAGCTGGTAAATCACATGGTCATTATAATAATAATTTGCATTAGTTTTAATGTTTAGGCAAATTCTAAGCTATGCAAGTATATAAATGTAATGGTTTCTTTTTCACAGGATGGAAACATCACAGTTGTAGCCAATGAGGCCAAAGATAATGTGAAGTATCTATACACATTAGAAAAATTTTTCAGGGCCCTGGGAAGATGCACCCCGGTAAGATTAAATGCTATGCTTTCACATCCACAATATTATGAAGAAGTCAACTCTCAAGTCTTGACTAATTGGTGTAATGTGTGTTAGTGCCAGTGTGTTAGCACTTTAACTTCCTTTTATAATAACAAACATGGTAAAAGCAATTTTACCTAACCAGCTAACAAATTTCAACTGCATGTTGTAAATGTAATAGGGTAGCATAGCTAAAGTGGATATTTAAAGGTCATATTTCTTGAAATTTTGTTGAGCCATTCAACCAATAGCCTCTCAGCCTCTCCTCCTCCTTCTCACTGAGCCCAACATTTTTATCATCAGCCCTGTGAAAGGAAGAGGGTCCTGGTGCAGCACCTCAGTGATTTTTCAGCTGTCTTTATAACCTACTATAGGGACTTTTAGAAACAACCCTTATGAGCCCTTGAGTTCAGTATGGTCAGTACTGGAGATGTGGCTCATGTTTCTGAGACAGGGTCCTTTATGATGATGGACTTGGCTGGATAATTGCTGTTGAGCTAAGGCACAGTTAACTTTTTGGCAAACAGAGGGGGTTTTTAAGCATGTTGGCACAACAATGATGCTACCAGAAATGTTAAAGATGTCTGTGAGCTGCCATATGTTGTACATCCTCAGTGCATTCAGCCAGGCATTTTATATGGCTTGCAGCCTTACGTTCAGTCAGAGACACTGGTCATTAAGGGGAAAAGAGGGTGTTCCACACTGCCATATCATTTCATGTATTAAACTGTGTGTAGCAGTGGTTCATCGCATCTGTAAGGAAAGCTTGACTATCCCATATGTGCGGAGACGTGTTTGTTTTTTATGATGGCCTGGAATCTCTGCCACATTAGTGTCTCCCCAGGTTTCTGGGAGTATACACATTTTCCTGCTTTGGTGGCCAGGATAGGTTTGCTGTTCTCAAGGCAGCCTCATCACCTGACTTGAGAATACTATCCTTTATTTTTCATCATCCATGGTTTTAGATTGCAATGACTTTAAAGACAGTTACATCATCAATGCACTTGCACTGATGCTGTGTGCTGATCAGGCTTCTAAATCAGTCTCCTTAAATCTGTCTCAGGCACTGTTCAAAACAATTATAAAGCTCAGAGATAGCTCCCGGGGCCAGGTTTACCTGGTTTCAGTGCAGGCTTGACACATTTGATGGATGCTGTATGCTGGGAGTGGTCTGAGGTGGGGGTAGGGATTGGTTCTTTAGACAACATTTTTGAGCAAACAACATCCAGCATGTTTTCAATTCTCATTACAAAGACCACATATTGATAGAATTTAGTACAAGAGTTCAGACTTAAGATTTGCATTATTGAAGTCTCCGTTAACAATAAACAGTCTCGATGAGACTGAATGAGCTATGCGAGGTATATAGAGACTCACAGAAACATAGCAATCTCTGGAGTCATGCTGGGTGTTCTGCTGGAGTCAGATTAATGCAGATCCTCTCAGTTATGGTACACAGATGTTTTGACTTTAAATCATCAGAGGCATATTAAAGGCATGTATCTCTGTTGTTCTTATTCAGACCAATATGCTGGAACACATCCCCAGTCTTCTGAACAGTATTCGTCTGATTAAAAATGTGTCCTGGTACTACAATTCTTCAGAGCACATGACCTCCCTCTTTGTGAAGGTCACTAATCAAATGGTTACCACCTGCAAATTATACCTGTGCCGAGGAGTGACCAAAATCTGGGACTTGGATAGGTGAGCCTTGTTCAAATACACTTCCAAAGAAAATTCTTGTTTTTGCTTTTTGATTGTTCTGAATATTTTTGGGATTTTAATTTCTGTATTAATGAACATACTACACTGAGCAAATCCTTGAGCAATACCTCTTTTTTTCTATTTTGAAGAAGAAAATGAGATGATAAGTACAGTGATTTATTGAAACTTGTGCAAAAATACATGTGAATGTATATAGCGAAAATAAAGTTTGAATAATTCTTAAACTTAAATAATAAACTTAAACTTAAATAAAAATTAAACTTAAACTTAAATAAGACTTAAATAATAGCCAAAAACTTAGAAAGTCGTACTTAACAAAATTAAAATCGACAATTAAGTAGCAAAATATGAAGAATTAAAGGTGGTTCAAGACCATTACTGAAGACTTTAGTCATATTGCACAAACTGCTTTTGTAAAGTGGTGTGTCATAAAGGCCAAAAAAAATCCATTAATCTGTATAGAATTACAGCTTTTGCAAAAAGGGGTCAGTAGTTGGTACTAAACTATGTGTGATTATTTTGCATAAAAAGTTTCAGACAATCTTATTAAATTCCATGTATCATGTTTTAACACTCTAAGATGGTAAAAAGATAAAAGGAATTATTTCATAAAGGGATAAACAGACCAGTACCGATGGTCCAAAATGACTTATGATTTAGTTAAACTGAAGTTTTTTTTCTTTCTACTGTAAACTGTTTTGGACATAAGAAAAATTTTCAGTTGGAAAATTCTAACTGCAGCGGCATGTGCAAACAAGCAGACCAGTTTTATGAGCACCAAACTGCTGGTCTGCTTAGGTAAATGCACTCTGGTTGCTAAGACAATTTGGTCAGGCTTGGCTCTTGCTTGACCAGCCTCTAACAGCTTTTGCTGCAATGCTTAGATCGCAGCTTGTGCTTGCACACATTTAGAATGCAAATCCATGTCTGCACACAGCATTTTTGTTTGCTTACTTGTGTGTAGATATCTGGCCTGAGGGGATTCCACCTTTTTGTGCCCTTTTTTTGGAACTGTTTTTGCTTACACATATGGTTAGTCCACCTGCAGTTGCCCATAGGAGTTATTTACCTTCAAATAAATGATATCAAAGAGTAGGACAATGTAAATCACTCACCCACTCTTGCTCATTTTAATTGCTGCTTGTCCTAATTAAAGTTGCGGGGGGTACTGGAGCCTATCCCAGCATCAATGTAAATCGAACTATAATAAATCAGTCATGAAACTAGGGCCAGCTGCACCTGTGCAACTGAAATATTCCTTCTAAATGTAGTTTCTGCACACAGGCAGATTAGTACAGGGGATTAGCAGGATGAAGCATTGAGTATCTGGGTTCAAGGAGGCTTATAACATGACCAAAGTCATTTTTTAAACAGTACAATAAATCCATTTTTGTTTCAGTGTGATTTTTTTTTAACAAATGTGTAACATGGCCACATGAACATGTCCAGAAAGGTGAATGAAACCTAAAGAAAACAACTGCCCAGTTTTAAATACTGCTAATAAAGTTGAACTTTATTAGCAATATTTACATGTACCAGATGCATAGAAATTAAGCTAAATTTAAGCTCAGGTGCTCTTTCTCCCATTTGTTCCATGGAGTATTGAATGGTCTGTTATAGTTGCAATAAAAACAACAGAAATGACTAATGCAGTTTATGGGTGAGCTTTTTTTTACTGTTTAGGAAGAAATTGCTGAAGAGGATTCAGGAATGCCTGCACCTTAACCAAGAATACCGACATTGCTTTCAGAGGGTGTGGAAGGAGATACGGCAAACGCCTCTTGGCAACCAGTTTGAATTTAGGTACATGTTGAAATATTTACATCTTAGAGGTAAATAATAGAGATAAATCAAGCATATGGCACATCTTTACTATGTTTACTATACACCTGTTTGATTATTTGCATCTGGAGACATAATAGATTCATATTTCCTCTCCTCTTGCCTTGATCTAAGATTAATTAGTTGTTCTTATCTGCAAACATTTTGTGTTCTGAACTTGGCAGTGAGAATTATATCTTTGGGAAGTTTGGTGCATTCTGTAAACGCCTAGAGAACATTGCAGACATGGCTACAGCTCTTGAAGCCTTCTCGGCCTTAAAAATATTGAAAGTGGAAGGCATTGAGAAGATATATGTACGCTATCAATCCATTGTAACCAACATCAAAGCCAAAAGCTACAATGTGCTGGACCACCGCAAAGTCGAGGTAAAATTAATGTCATGGTCTGGACGTTATTTATTTCTTCTAAAAATAATCTTCCTTCCTGAAGGCCAAGTCACACTAGCTTCTTTGGCAGTTTATACACTAGGGTGCAGTCACTTTAATAAACTAACATGGGATCATTGCTTTTATATCACATACTTCCAGAGGAAAAATCCAGCTCAGAACATTTGCATGTAGCGAGTTTTACATTTGGAAACTCTTCCTCACTTAAAAACGTTAAAAGCACTAAAGCTTTGGCTAGGCTTATTTTTGAAAGGCTGGGGTTCAGTATGGCAACACTAATAATCCAAAATGAAGGAATTATTAAGGACAGCATTGTCTTAGCAGAACAATTTTAATGTTTCATCCCTATTTACTATAAACTAACATAATATGCAGTCATTCAAAAGAATGTTGTACATTGTACTTGAATGACAGGGTTAACCCTAACCCTGTTTTTATGAGTTAACTAGCTTGCTACCTGCACACAAATAAAATAATTCATTATACATCTTCCAATCCAGTTTTGCTCACTGCCATTTTGCTAGGTTACACAAACTGCTAATAACTAGTGTGACTGCATTTTTAGTTGTGTATGTATGTTATAGTCTTTGATATTGATGATATTTTTTTTTCCAGTTTGACAGTGACTATGCAGAATTCAAAAGCCAAATGCAAGCTTTGTATCAGTCTCTTCAGATGCTCCTGGATACCTTGTTTCAGCAAGCAGTTTCTGTGAGGATTTGTGTTACATATAAACTTTATTTTGGGCCATAGCATTCATCTCTCATCAGCACAATGTTTTATGATCTTTTGAATAGGATTCAAATAAATGCTTTTAATATGTTGTTTATTATCTGACTGTGTGCTGAAGATAAACAATATTAACTTCTAAGTAGATGTGACATGTTTGACAAAATTTCACTTTCACTTTCAAAATTATCACAAAAATGAAAGACTTCAAAGTAAAGTGAAATAGATCTGAAAGATGATTACGTTTCATCTGTCCTTAGACTGAACAGATGCTGGATCTGTTGTCAAAATTTGAGAATGGAGTGGGTAGTCAGATGGATCTTAGTCAGAAGTATGCGATTGTTCTACAGCATTTTACTAATGACTTGGAACAAGTGCGCAAACTCTACCAAAGACATAAAGACAGCCCCCCCATACCACGCAACATGCCTCCAGTAAGTGAAAACAAGTGATGCATCTGAATTGTCTTGTTTTCCTGCAATTAACTTTTCTTACAATTGTCCTCTGTAGGTAGCTGGGAAGATCATGTGGGCACATCAGCTGTTCAGAAAAATTGAGAAGCCAATGGAAATGCTGAAAGATAAATTAAAAATGCTACGGGTATTTAAAACTTTTCAATAAATTAAAGAATTGTTAAAAATAGTATTACTATTTTTGCAGTTATTATATATTTTAAAACTTATTTTGGAATATAGTATACAAATGTTATAGAGCCTCTTGTTGAAACATAGGGCTTCTTTTTTTAGGCTCCTGAAATAAAAAAAATAATTCAAATGTACAACAAAATGGCTGCAGTTCTTGTGGAGTATGAGCTGCTGTATCATCAAGGTTGGGTCAGTTCAGCAGATCTGGCACAGCAAGGACTCAATGCTTCACTTCTCATCAGGCACCCTGAAACTAAGGTTGATGTCAGAGTTTGTTAGTTCTCATTTATTTTAGAGAATGAATAACAACGAGGTTGTTCTAGGTACCGGGAAATATCATTTCTTTAACCCACAGCTAGAAATCCTAGAAATATATAAACAAAACAAAAGAAATGAGACCAAAGCATTGTACCTGGCCAAGTATTTATTCTTGAAAATGATCATGTTTTAATTAAGTATGTGGAAAAAGGTATTGCCTTTTTGTATAGTATATTAAATATACTATGGCAGTAGAAATGATGCTGTAAAATATCTAGAAATTGACACTAAAGGAAATGATAATGAACCAAAATGCTCCACTATAACAGTGCTAATTAATTTTTTTAATTAAGCAATGTGAAGCAAAGTCGCCTGTATGTGCCAACAAAGAACATAGCAACAATTAATGCCTTTCAAGCAAAATTGTAGCAGAATATAATCTTACGTCATTTTTGTGTGTGTAGATTTGTTCCAGTTCAATATGTTTACACTCCTATTTTCTACTGCAGCTCCAGTCTTAAACTGAAATGGGGTGGTGGTGGTCTAGTGTTAGAATACTTGCCTTTGGATCTCTGAACCAAGCGATCACAGGTGCGAATCCTACCTCTAGAACTACCACCATTGGGTTCCTGAGCAAGACCCTTAACCCTGAGTTGCTCCAGGGGGACTGTCCCTGTAATCAGCACATGGAAGTCGCTCTGGATAAGAGCGTCTGCTAAATGCTGTAAATGTAAATGTCCAAAAGTGTCTCATTTGCAAAACTGCTCCTAATAGGAATTAAGTAGTGTATAGTAACCAAAAATGCATTTAAATAAAGTTCTGAAAGTACCAGGATGTTGTAAACTTGTAAAGTTTGCCTTGCTTGAACTTTCTTACAGTATGATATTTATTTATTTGATTAAAATCTTTCAGGTGATCTTTGTGAATTTAGACCCTGTTGTCCTTGAAGTAATGCAAGAAGCAAAGCACATGCAGAAATTAGGGGCTCATGTGCCAAAGGTGATCTTCGATATGAATACCAATACAGCAGAGTTGAAAAACAACCATAATAAGTGAGTGGGTTTTTGGATCTTCATATAAGCTCACTTATGGCTTTTAGCAGAACTTTTAGTAACTTTTACATGGAAATATTTGTCTTTTACAGACTTTTGGAACTGCTTCAAGACTTTGAGGCAGCTGTAAACAGCGTCCCTCATCTGCTACGGCCTTTAATGAAACCTTTTATCAATCACATTGAAATGGCACTTTCTCCTGGACTTACAACTCTTCCTTGGACTTCCCTAAACATCAACACATGTAAGGCAGTGTGAAAAGCCGTGAAAGTGCTTTCTGATTGATACAATAAGTTACACATACCTCTTACCTGTCCTGCCTTCTATTATCATATTCTTCTTTTGGCTGCTCCAGTTAGGGGTCATCACAACTGACCCCATTAACTCCATTTCTTCCGATCCTCTGCATCTCCTAAATTTAATCAGTTGCCTGCTAGTCCTCTCTCACCACCTCCATAAAACTCCTCTTTAGCCTTCCACTTCTCCTCTTGCCTGGCAGCTCTATCCTCAACATTCTACTCCTTGAAAGATGTATCAACATCCTATACTCCTTGTCTCTCCTGTACAAATGTCCACAATTGTATGCATTATAATCTTGATGATTTAATTTCTGTATTAAAATTTTAATATTTTGCAACTACTTGTTTTTTGTCTTAGTCATCGATCATGTATACGAAGCTTTGCAAGAGTTTCAAGAGGTGGCAAAGGTGACCACAGACATACTGGAATGTCGGATTGTGCAAGCTTTGGAGTCTATGTCCTCCACCACTCTTCTAGCTCTTCCTGAGGAGGATCCATTACTTCCTCAGAGCTTCCTTATTCATACCGAAAGCAACGTGAGATCAGCGAGACATACTCTGATGACGTGAGTGTATTGAGACTTTCAGAATATGCTAAAATGCAACACGGTGTGTTTCTAAATAATTTAATTTCTACCTAATTATGATACTTTCAACCACTATCACATATAACCTTTCACATTTTGTGATTATAATTTTAATAATTTTTATATAATTTTTATATAATAATATTAACAATAATTACAAGAAGAGGGTAATGACAATTAGGTAGAATCTGTAGAGGTATTAATCTGATACATAGTTTGCAGTGCAGTTGTTGACATTGTATTAAAGGTGTTAAGGCAAGTATTTTTGCATAAAATTGTATCCTACGATTAAAAAAATATATGGTTCCTATAATGCCTAACCCCAGGAAGGGTAGAAGAGTGAAAGTTAACACAGGAACTTCGAGTGTTGGCAGTTTTACTTAAAAAGAGCGTGAGCTAGCAGATATGAAGAAGAGAAGAAATGTTGATAGATTCTGTGAAAAAAATGGAATGGATGTCAGGTGTATTGGAGGAGGTTCAAATTGTTTAACGATGGTGTGAATGGAAGGAGAAATGGTGTAAAGGCTATTCTGAAAGAAGAGTATTTCAAAAGTATTTTTGTGGTGAAAAGATTGTATTTAAAAGGAAGGCTGTTAAGACAGGCAAAGTTAAGACGGGCAGTAGGGTACAACATTATGGCTATGGACTAGGTCCGATTATCGGAAAGTTGTGAATTTGTGTCCCAGAACAGTAAGGATTATGGTTCAGCTTGAAAAACCAAATAAGTGTTAGCATCCAGGAAAACATTCTTGAGTAAGCATGTTTATGTGCTCTACTTCATCAACATTCTTAATTCTCAGCTATATTGAAGAATAATTTCATTTCCTGGTATTGCTGCAACAGCATAACAGTTTTCACTTAAGACATGAAGAGAAGAGTTGCTTGAGAGAAACAAGAATAAATTAAACTATAGAAAATCAACTACAAAAAACATATTGTCTTTTCAGCAGCAGGTGCTTTACAAAGCACATTACTATCAAAATACATTCCCTTTCTCACTCATTTTCTGAGTGGTTCATCCTCATTAGGGTCAAGGGGGCTGCTGGAGCCTTTCCACACAGGGCAAAAGGCAGGAAAACACTGGACAGGTCACCAGTCCATCACACGGCAGGCAACCAGACAAACACGCTCACACACATGCACACCTAGGAGGCAAAATACTTTTTTGGGCAGCAGGAGGAAATCAGAGCACCCAGAGGAAACCCACAGGACACAGGGATAACATGCAAACTCAGGTTACCCCGCTTAAAAATCAAACACAGAACCTGGGAGGTGACAGCTAACCACTGTGCCACTGTGCTGCCCACTATTAAGAACAGGAATTAGTAATTGAAACTGACTATACTAACTATATTAGAAGAGTAAAGGACTATCACACCTATACAGGTTATTATAATTTAGGGCAATCTCTGCCTTAGTTTATTTACCTAATCTTTCTTAACCCTGTTTTATTTAGCATCACAAAATCTAAAATCAGCTGGCTCAATGTTCTGTGCTGGAGAAGACTCCTAACTTTTAAATGAATAAGGCATCATGAATACAAAATATGTTATATGTCTTGTAATATGCTATTATATGCTGTTAACATAAATGTTACACATGAGTTAGGATATTTAAGTGGAGATGAGGACCTGAGGACCTTTTCTGGGAGTAATTCATAATATTCCAACAAACTAACATTTTATGTCATCCAAAGCCCAGGCTAGAAAAGATTTATTGAACAGCATAACTTTAAAAGTAAAATAAAGAATATCCTACAATGAAACAATAGTAAAATAGAGTAAAATATGAATGTGAAAGCTGGAGGCAAACAACATTGTCCCAGGAGTCTATGTTAGAGAACATCCAATTGAGACAAACATCTTTTCCTTTTAGACCCTCTGTGGAAATGTATCAGTTTGTGATCTGGCTTTCATTGGGCAGCGGCGGCCTAGTGGTTAGGGGAGTTGGCCACACGATTGGAAGATTGTGGGTTCAAACCCCTTACCACTAGGTTGCCATGAGGTACCCTTGAGCAAGGTACCATCCCCGTCACTGCTCCCTGGGTGCTTTCATAGCTGCCCCCTGCTGCACGGTGTTTGTGTGCATGAGTTAAATGCAGAGGTCTAATTTTGTTGTGGCTCACTGTGTGCTGTGCTGTGACCTCACAATGACAAGAATAGTCACTTTCACTTCATTTAACAAATTGGGCTGGCAAAACCAGTAATTAAAGAAGCTCTTGTTGTTCATGGTAAAACCATGAAATTGTAGGAAGTCTCCTGTATGTCACCCCTTTTCCAACAGATGTTACCACTCTGACCTAATGTTACCAGAGGGATAAGATCCCATATCAGCAGTTCTACGCTATATGCCTTATAATAATAATCATTAGTATTGAGATGCCTAATTTTTTATATTTCTTTTAGATTCT
This sequence comes from Hepsetus odoe, assembly GCA_017165825.1. Lineage (NCBI taxonomy): Eukaryota > Metazoa > Chordata > Actinopteri > Characiformes > Hepsetidae > Hepsetus > Hepsetus odoe. Next base: position 18,313,950 of record CM029377.1, on the reverse strand, counting down.
ATTTATATAGTAGGCATATGAATATATCTTTTCCAGCCACAAAGAAATGATCTGATAAATTTTGCTAGTGTTTACATGACAGCTTTACAAAGCCATGTTGTGCCTTTTGCAGACACAGCCAGCAGATTGAGTGTTCCATGTATGAGATCTTTGATGAACTGAAAAGGCGAATGAAGCCTGGTGAAAGGGTGAACTTAGAAGTAAGGAACAAAAACTTTTTTTTTATTTCACAGGTATATTTAAGCATTAAGTATATTTAAGCATTCATTTCATTTGATCATTTTAAGCATTAAGCTAATCAAGGCACTGTGATGATGAGTACTGAAACCATTAATTTTTCATTGCTGATGAAGAGGACCATATTAGAATATTTATGTTTTGGCATCTAGGACTCATTCCAGTGCCTTCACCCTGATGCTAAACAGAAGACTCGTTGCATGCTTTGCCTGCCTTGCAGTTTCTACATGATGATGTCGCAATTATGCCAAAAGAACACTGAGGCATTGGTCAGAGGTTTGGGACTCAATCCTCTTTTCACTGTATTTTATAAATGCATATACTCTGAATGTTAACATCTTCATACAATTCATTGTTTGCAGGAGACATCTCAAATATGCCTTTTCTTTTCAAAGCTACCAGACGTTCCCTGGATTCCTTGAAGCGTCGTCTTCATGTTGTAAACCCTACGTATCCTTTATCTTCCTCATCAAACCATCCAGTACACCATGCTCCTCTTTTGAGGGCCTCCATTAAGTTAGCCATCCCCAATATCATCTTCACACCCAGCCTAGATGAAATACAGGTAATAATTTTGCTCATTTTATATAAATGAAGTTAAAGGTGTTAATTGCCAATTTTATATTCAATGTGATTTACTCATTTTTGTAGTTTCAATGTCTCTTTTCCTGCTTTACTTTAAATCTCTTGCAATAGCAGGTATATTGGCATAATCTTGTCAACATTAATATGAAAAAGTGTTTTTTGCTCCTGATCATTTTTCTTTTTTCCTATTTTTCTATGTTGTGCAGAGTGTTCTGAACAAAGCTGTTACTGTTGTAATGTCGGTGGCAAAGGATATTCCCCTCTGGAAGTTCGCACATTTGCATCACAAACAACTACAGGTGCTTAATTGTATTATTTTATGTGATCTATAGAACCTTGCAGTGTTAAGCAAGCAATCCATAAGTGAAAGGACTGTCGTCTTCATCATACCCATTGTTATGGGATGCACACATAGTATTATTTGAGGATAAACAATACTATGTAAATTGCTTATAATGACCTTTTTTATATTTTATGTTAAAAAAATATTGCTTTCCAACTAAAAACATAGATTAGATTAGAACTTTATTTTACCATTATGCACAGGAACAAGGCAATTCAAATGCAGTTAGCATGTGATTAGAAATCCAAAGAATGGTTTAAATTAAAAAGTACTGCTAAAGTGATGTTTTTTATTACAGTACATATAGTGTTCTTGAAAATATAGAATAATACATACAGATAATAAAATATGTAAAGTGTACTAAATATATGCCATACATAGAGATTTAGTAAGCACAATTGAGGAGGGAGTTTATATGAAATGGTTATGTATGTGTTAGTTGATCAACTTGAACTAGAGAATTTGTCAGGGTGTGACTCTTCAAGGAGGTATAGATCCTTTAGATATGGCTGCACTCTGAGGCAATGTCATCAGAGCTTTTTATGCTGACTTATCATTGACCTTTTTACCTCAAATACAACAGATAGAGCAGCTAGCTGCAAGGGAGCTCGGAGACGATGGCCCAGTGACCAAACAGCTATCACTAAAATCACTTGACAGACAGCTAGCTGAACATAAGGATGTTGCTAAAAGTATTGCCCAGCTGAACTCAGTCATGTCCTCTCTGAAAGTGAATGCTGGGGACATTTTGGTGGACCTTTCAGATTTTTCCATTCTTTGGAAACAGGTATGCAATAGTCTGTCTCAAAAGACAGAAACAAGAAACAAAACCTACAAGGCTTAAATAAAGATAATTGTAAAAATGTAGGGGAGTGTGTGCTGTTAATTAATCTTCATTTTTTCCAGGATCCAGCAGAGCAAGTAAAAGTGTTTTTGGACACCAATCCATCACTTCCAGAATTCAGTTCCAAGCTCTCATTTTATCATGTAAGTAGTTTATATCAGCAGCAGACACAATCTTTCCATATGACTGAATCAAATAACTGTTATAATATTTAATCTGGTAGTTATTTAAACTTTGCTTGTAATATTGTCCTTTTCATTTCTTGTTAAGTACTGGCTGAAATCAAAGGATCTTCTAATAGCCCATAAAAAATTGTTCCAGTTTGGGTTTTTCTAGGCATACACCAATTTGGGATTTGTAAAATGTAAATAGTTGATTGCTCACCAAATGTTATTTCTTCAAAAAGGGGAAATCTAAACAGTTGTAAGAGTGAGCATTATTTTTCAAACCAATACTTGCCCATACCTGCATGATTGTTTTATCACAGATGACCCTAGTTTTTCTGTTGTTTGTAATTAGAAACAGCTGAGTGATGTCATCCATTGATTATGCCTTCAGGAGAAGGAGAATCCGTACACGTAGATAAACTAGCATATTAACTAGCATATTAGGAAGTGTCAGTGGTTTCAACCAGTTTCATTTGGGAAAACTGCAACAGCTGTATGTCATTTTTATCAAATAAAAGTCAACGATCAAGAATTTAACTGTGCATTTGGTAATAAATCAGTTACTTGCATGTGCATCACAATAACGATCTAAGATCAAGTATATGAGGGCATACAATAATTATATTATTGTTATTATAAATAAAAAATTCTTTAAAAAATACTATTTGATACAATCATAAAAAAATAGAACTCAAATATATATTAAACATTATTTTCTAAGTTTACTTTCACTTTTAAGTTTACACTTTCCAGCAATTTTTTTTCATTAATTATCTTGTAATAACTGCTTTAATAATCAAATTTACTTCTGTATGTAAATGCCTTAATGTGCATTAGAAAATACATGATGAGACTCAAGGGAGACGGTATACAATCCTTACGTTTTGTATATGCTGAATATGCTGTTCAGGTATGTGGTTTTAAAAATGAGACACAGAATATTTGTTAAAATCAGTGCGAGGCCTTGACACACAAAATGTGAGATGATAAATGCATTATGTTCTCCACAAATGTTTTTATTTTTAAAATCTAATTAACTGTTATTATGCATTTCTTTAGGTTCTGGAAGCTAAGATTGAGGACCTCCCTTCCCTCTGCGCTTTGGGCCCCATTCTTTACGATATCCAGTCCCTCAAGCTGTCCTTGACTCAGGAGTGTCGAGCATGGAAACAGGCATTCGGGGCAGCTTTAAATCAACATGCATCTGCAGACATGAGGAAGACAATTTCTTTTGTGGATGCAGTAACTAGACAGCTTCTAAGGCCCATCTCTGACCTGGATGATGTGAGAGTAGCCATGGCTGCTCTAAAGGAGATACGTGAGTCTGAGATAAGGATTGATGCCACTATTGGGCCAGTGGAGGAGTCTTTTGCCCTTCTAAACAAACATGAGCTACAGTTCAGTGATGGAAATGCAGAGAGGATAGACAGTTTAACATATGCCTGGAAAAACCTTAAAGCACTGGTAAGTTTACTTTTGAGTGAATAAAATAATAGGGCTGTCCATTTAGTCACATTATAATTATTAATTAAGGTTTAATAAAATGTAATAACTAAATATTGATATATTTTTTCCAGTTAAATTTTAAACACTTTGAGCTATATGTTGTAGTACACTATAGGCTGAAGGTCTTTGTGTTACTATTATAGTATCTGTAGCCCTCTTATTCAAATATAACCTTACTCTATTAAACACAGAGGAATCTTGGGAAATGGAAGCACCAGCAAATCTGGCAGACATCAGTTACACTTGCATACAAATGAAATTTTTTCTTGCCCTGTTTTTTTTATTTTACTTTTTTCTTTTTAAAGGTGGTGCAAACACAGAACACTCTTGAGGCAATTTATCCCAGAATGAAAACGGAGCTTATTTCAGATGTTGAAACCTTTCAGACTACAACACAAAATTTCTGCACTGACTATGATAAAAGGTACAGACAGTTCTATATAATTCCATATAGAATGCATATGCCATTCTCTTATAATGTGGAGGTAAAATGCTAAATTGTGAATGCTTGTTAATGGCCATGCATTTTTAAATGATAATGATAATGCTCTGCAAATGCTTTCCCTTGTAAGATGAATTCTGTTCTTAAATTCTTTCTCTGCATTTTACCAATGCACCACATGCAGCAGGGCGCGGGCATACAGCCGGCACCTTGGGAGCAGTACCTTGCTCAAGGGTAACTCAGACCAACCTACTGGTCCAGGATTCTAAACCACAACCTTCATATCCCGGGGAATAGTTCCTAACCACTTACCCACTGTTATATTACGGCAACATTTCAAAAACATAAAAAATGTGGAAAATATTTCCATGCTAACAGCACTATATTTCAGCCCATTCTAAAATGAATATGGCACATGTTTCAGCTGGTGTTTTTGTGTTTATTTTGGCATTTTACATATGGCCTAGTGGTTAGGGCGTTGGCCGCGTGATCGGAGGATCGGGGGTTCGAACCCCTTCCCAGTAGGTTGCCCTGAGGTACCCTTGAGCAAGGTGCCGTCCCCGTCACGCTCCTCCCTGCGATGGGCTGGCGACCTGTCCAGGGTGTGTCACCAGTCCTTCGCACTGTGTGAGCTGGGATGGACTCCAGCCCTCCCCCCGCGACCCCGCTTGGGACAAGCAGCAGAAAATGACTGACTGACATATTTTTTTAGAGTTGGGACATCCTTAAATGTAGGATGTGTTCTGATTTGACATGAGGCACAATATTGAAAAATAGTTAAAAATAGTTAATGGCAGAAGTGATACTGTAGAAATATAGATATAGAAATGTATTATAAAAATAATTCATTTTGTATGTTTGTTATGTTCTTATTATGTTTCATAGAAAAGATAACGTCATTTGTTTTTATAAAGTCAATGGCTTATTCATTTTTACATTTTACTTAATTAATTAATTAATTTGTTTATTTTTGTTCTATATGTAGGGGTCCAGGGGTTGTGGGATTGACCCCTCATGAGGCCAGTGATAGGTTACAGGTTTACCAGGGCCAATTTGATGAGCTTTGGGGGAAATTTGTCACTTTCTCAAGTGGTGAGCAGCTCTTTGGCCTTACAGTCAAAGGTGGGTTTATCTTTTGTTTTAGGAAGCATTTTGGGCCACTGCCTACATAGAAGATAGTAGCCCATCAATGTCTAAATGAAATGCTCTTTCAGAGTTCATCAATACAGTGCATACAGAAAGTCTATTTAGTTTTTTGTTTCAAAATCACCTTAAAATCAATTCCATACATTTTTGTCTCAACAGTCTACACACAATACTCAGCAGTAACAATGCAAAAACAGTTTTTGTTATGATGCTTGCCAGTGAGCTCTCATGCATCCTACTTTTATCAATGGTCCTTGAGTTTTTCTTACAAATTTAGAGTCCATTTATGCCCAACTGAATTATTTGAATCAAATTATCAAATTATATAAAGGCATACAGCTGCCTATATAAGGTCCCTCAGTTGATGGTAATTGTCAGATTGAATCCTGAGACATCTGGTTGAGCACATTGTCTGTAGAGCTGCTAGATAAATAGAGTAATCTAGGATCAAGTGTCCTACAGAGGACATCCTTCACAAAAGGCTTGCAAAAAACCTTTTTGTGAGTTCTCAGAATACCTTACTGTGATGAAAGTTTGCAAAAAAAAACAAACTTCTTACTAAAAAGTTTAAAGAAAGAAGTTTCTTACTTTTCTACAAAAAAAAAAACACTGAAAGGTTTTGAAAGCTATGTGAAAGTTCTACAATGACCCAGCCAGAATCAAGACCTGAACCCAATAAAGAATCTATGGAGAGAATTGAAGACGCCAGTTGGCTAGCACTCGCCATCAAACTGAGTCAGATTTCCCCAAAGAAAAAAAAAGTATACTAAAACTGTAGAATCTCTCCCAAAAAGTGAAGTGAAGTCTCTGAACACGTATGTAAACGCCATATTTCACTCTCCTTGTGAAGTACTTGGCTACTTGGCTTGGAAGTAACAATGACCTAAACTTACATCATTACCTGATTCCAGCATTTAAAGTTCCGACAAATTACAGTTTACATTTAGCCTCTTTTTATTTTTCATAAATGTTCTGTAATTTCAGCAGTTCAACACCTGTAGCCTGAAGCTTTTGAGCACAATATCAATGCATTGTTGAAAAAAAATGTCATGAAAAAACAAATGAAACTTTAGACTTTTAAAATGAGTACTCTTTGTTGCATGTTTTACTTAAAATCTATTGAAAGTTATAGATTTTAATGGATCTTTATGAACAAAGAACACAGTAAGCACAACACATTTTTCTATAAAATGCTTATTTTGAGCAATGCTTTATTGAATATACATAGATTTTTCATTATTTCTTTTAGATTATCCTGATCTCCACAGAATCAAAAGGGAAATAAGTCTTTTGTCCAAGTTGTATGGTCTTTATAACTCTGTCATTGACAGTGTTAATGGATACAGTGAAATTCCTTGGGCTGACCTCAACATAGAAAAGATAAATGGTGAACTGCAAGATTTTCAGAACAGGTACAGTATATGCACATAGAAATATCCCTACATTCAAGGTGTGTAGGTTTCATTTTAGTAGCAGAATATCTAATCTGGAAGTGTATGTTTTATTCCTTCACCATTATCAACTGAAAGAAGGTGGTTTGATACGTCTGATCTAAATATGATCAAGGTCTTATGGAATGTGGGTCCACAGGGTCTTGATGGGTTATTATAAATGTATACTTATGTTTTAAACATGAATTGGTGTTGTCACATCATTTACATACTTGTTAATAAAAATAATTAAAAAATAAAATAAAATAATAATAATTTATTATTATTATTATTATTATTATTATTATTAATAATAACAATGATGATGGTGATAACGATAATAATAATGATAATTTAAAACAATAATAGCGATAATAATAATAATAATGATAATAATAATAATAATAATAATGATGATGATAATTTTGTTGTTGTTGTTGTTGTTGTTATTATTATTTTATTATTAATAGCAATAATCGTTCTGCTGATCTTGTTTATCCATCTCAATTGCTCCCAGTCCTATGCATCTTCCTATTTCACTCTCACTTTCACTGTTTGTCTTCTCTTACCACATCCATAAACCTCTTCATTGGCCTTCCTATTCTCCACTTGCCTGGTTTTTCCACCCATTACAACCTGCCTGCACTCTGTTACCTCTCTTCTGCACTCCCTATTCCTTGAACTGTTGATCCCAAGCATTTAGGGCTCTCCACTTCTCCTTGTCTCCAATCCATACAACATAGCTGGTCTCACTACTGTCCTGTAAACCTTCCCTTTTAATCTTGCTGGTACATGTCTGCTGCAAATCAGTCCAGCCACTCTTTTCCATCCCTTCCAACCTGCCTGCACTTTTTTCTTCACCTCTCTTCTCTTGGGTTGATCCCAAGTATTTAAATTCCTCCACCAATGTCACCTCTACTCCTTGCTCCCTAACCATTCCACTGTCCTCCCTTTCATTCACAATCATGTATTCTGTTGTTGTTCTACTTACTTTCATTCCTCTCCTCTATAGTACATACAGTGCCTTGCAAAAGTGTTCACCCCCCCTTGGCATTTTTCATGCTTTCATTTCCAGAACATACCTACATTGGAAGATATACCAAACATACCTACATCACTGTGGTGATGGTGTTCTTGGGGTGATGGGGTGCGTTGGGTTTGCACCAGACATAGCATTTTCCATGGTGGCTGAAAAGTAAAATTTTAGTCTCATCTGACCAGAGCACCTTCATACACCTTCACCTCCATACACTTGGGGAGTCACCCAAAAACATGCCTTCATTTCACTAATTATGTGACTTTTGAAGGTATTTGGTTGCACCAGGACTTTTTAGGGGCTTCATGGCAAATATACATATGCACATGGAAATTTTCATTTATTTTTGTATTATTTTTTATATACATATTTCTCATTTCACTTCACCAACTTAGACTATTTTGTGCAGATCCATCACATAAAATAAGATTAAGAAACATTTAAATTACAGGTTGTAATATAACAAAGTGAAAGTGAAAGTGACAACCCTCGTCATTGTGAAACACAGCACAGCACAACACAACAAAATTAAACCACTGTGTTTCATCTATGAACAAAAGAAAAATCTAGATCAAGTCAGTATTTGGTGTGAACAACCTTTGCACACAGTTTTTGAAGGAACTCGGCTGGTAGGTTCTTCCAAACATTTTGGAGAACTAACCACAGTTCTTCTGTGGATGTAGGCTTCCTCACACCCTTCTGTCTCTTCATGTAATCCCAGACACACTGGATGATGTTGAGATCAGGGCCCTGTGGGGCCAGAAGAATTGATGCTGGTTTGAAGGCTAAAGGTAGTAACAGCGAATATTGATTTGATTTAGATTTTTCTTTTGTTTGCTCAATTTGCATTTTGTAAATTGATCAAAATAAACAATCAATATTTATATTTCTGAAAGCATTCTTTGTTTACAGCATGTTTTCACACCTATATATATATATATATATATATATATATAATATTGTGTTTTTGCCCACATAAAATTAACAAAAATGTCTTATTTGCAAAGACAAATCTGAACTAATTTGAAAGTGCCATCTTTTGGTTCTGTATTGGGTCTTCTGTTTTTGAAGGGTTTATTTCAGTGTTGCTCTGGTTGGATTGTGTAAATGGCAGTTTATCATCTGCCTGGATTCCTGATGTCATTGTGCATTCAGAACAGAATGTAGAACATTCAGGACTTTTGCACCTTGCCTTCTACTAAAGCATGTAAAAGAAGCGCTAAAATGCATGTATGCAAAGCTGAAGTATGATAAATCTTAATCATAAAAAACTCCAAAGCCTAAATACTTCTTTGACTATAACTAACTATATTTTATTTACATTAATGCCTGTAATCATTCCAAGGATACGGAAGCTTCCCAAGGCCCTGAAGGAATGGAAAGCCTTTAATGACCTCAAGAAGAAGATTGATGATTTCAGTGAATCTTGTCCTCTGCTTTCCATGATGTCAAACAAAGTATATTTATTTGTTTACTGATTAAATAATAATCTGAGTTTCTTATGTTTGCAATTTAATTATAAACAGATAATTAGATAAGTGCTGATATTTTTTAACGTTCTCTAGGCTATGATGCCTCGGCACTGGCAACGTTTGGCTGATATCACAGGGCACAGGTTTGATGTAGAGTCTGTGAACTTTTGTTTGAAAAATGTCATGGAGGCTCCCCTTTTGAAAAACAAAGAAGATATTGAGGTCATACATTTATGCACTATATATATCGATGGTTAATTATTTGTTTAACATTTGTTTTAGCAATTTAACTTTCTGCATTCACTCTACAGGATGTGTGTATCAGTGCAGTGAAGGAGCGGGAAATTGAGGCAAAACTAAAAGATGTAGTGGCAGAGTGGAGTAGCCACCAATTTACCTTTGCAACATTTAGGTTGATTTTTTTCCCCCCATTGTTTGATTATCTCAGTTCACTTTTTACTTTGTTGTGTTTATGATGCAACCTTGTAATGCTACCTTAATATACTTTGCTTTATGCATTTTCATGCAGGAATCGTGGAGAGCTTCTGCTAAAAGGCTCAGAAACAATTGAAAAGGTGGGGCTGATGGAGGACAGTCTTATGATTCTCAGCTCACTAATGAGCAACAGGTACATGGCAGCATCTTTGCACCGAAGCTTATTTCAATATCCACACATTTGACCTTGATTCTATAAGCTTGTTAATACATTTTAAAACATTATAGACAATATTTTTAAGGGTTGTCATTTTTATTTATAGTGTTGGAGGTACAGACACATTAGATGGTGTAATAAAGCCATCATAAGAGGCTCCAGGACAAATTACCAGTATTGTTGAGAGGAGTCAAATTGGGAAGGGGGGCCATTATAGTTTATATATAGCTTGTGTGATCATTGAATCATTATTCAAATTTGAATTATATATTTAAGTGGTAACATTTGTCACCATTTTTTAACATGAATAATCCTTAAACTGTGCCACAAATAGGACAGTCTTCATTAGAACACATTTTTGTGGTGAAAACCATAGTCTAAGGGTACAATATACAATTGAATATTACAAAATTATGACAATTACTTTAGTTGATCTAGTTATTAATGAGCCATTTAGTTGTATCAAGCGAGTTAGGGGCCTTAAAACAAGCATGAAGAGCAGAGTGTTTCCATGGTTGGAAACATGGCTTTTAACCAGGGCACTAATGACACATGAAACAGAGCAAATATTCCATGATTAATTTTAAACCAGTTCAATCCATTCATTTTCTGATTGCAGATACAATGCTCCTTTCAAGTCTCATATTCAGCAGTGGGTGCAAAAGTTGTCAAATAGCTCTGAGGTGATTGAAAAATGGCTAACTGTCCAGAACCTGTGGCTGTATCTGGAGGCTGTGTTTGTTGGAGGCGACATTGCCAAGCAACTTCCACAGGTCATATTTTGTGTCACCAATAAAAAAGAAATTAACATTCTGGAGGTTTTTTTTTTTTTTTTTTAACTCTTGTAAATGTTCCATTTTTTCTCCTCTTCCTTCTCATGTGACAAACAGGAAGCTAAACGCTTCCAGAACATTGATAAAGCTTGGCAAAGAATCATGCAGCGAGCTCATGAGATGCCGGGTGTAGTTCAGTGCTGCGTGGGAGATGAGACTTTGAGCCAGCTACTTCCTCACCTGTTGGAACAGCTGGAAGTGTGCCAGAAGTCACTCAGCGGATACCTCGAAAAAAAACGGCTTGTTTTTCCACGATTCTTCTTCGTCTCTGACCCCGTTCTTCTGGAGATACTTGGTCAAGCGTCAGACTGCCGAACCATACAAGTAAGAGGAACAGTTCTGTTGTTAGGTACTTGCCATTTCATAATAAATAGGTTGCAGTAACTTAATGGCACAGCATTTTTTTTTTCCATATTGTTTGAAGATAGCGGCGGGAAGCTACTCTAGCATCTTTTTATGCCCCCCTGCTATTAGTGCTTCACCAATGGTTCCGCTTGGTTGTTAATCATAGCAGGGGGACCGTCATGTGCGTTGGCTCATGACAGGAGCCCTCCTTCTACAGCCGACTCCTGGTACCCTGTAGGCAAGAGGGATGATGCCAGTGAAAATCAGTGACCAGTGAAAAGTGAAAGTGACAACCCTTGTCATTGCGAGGTCACAGCACAGCACACAGTGAACCACAACAAAATTGGACCTCTGCATTTAACCCATGCAAACCCCGTGCAGCTTTTGAAAGCGCCCGGGACGGTACCTTGCTCAATGGTACCTCAGGGCAACCTACTGGTGAGGGAATAGAACCCACAATCTTCCGATGCAGGGGCAACTCCTTAACCACTAGGCCACTGCTGCCCCAATCAACAATGGCCCCCAAGGGCACCCAGGACCATTCCTCTGGCTCATACCCCTCCCAGTCCACAAGGCATTGCCAGCCCCTACCATGGCTACAGACATTCAGAAAACTGGACACTGTTTAGTGCACCTGTCCATTAATGATTCTAGGGGGAGGAGGTTGAGGATGCAGAGGTGAAATGCTGAAGGGCTTGAGCAGCAAGATGTGGAAGACTGGATGGATTTTTATAGAAGGGGGTAGGGACAAACGGTACATGACAGGGTTGATAAGAGACAGGACTTAAAGTCAAGTTAAGTAATTCTGTTTTACTTATATAGTGCTTTTTACAACTGTTGTTGTTACAAAGCAGCTTTACAGAATCGGGTTCCAAGCCCCAATTGGATGAAAGAAACCTTGGGAGGAACCAAGACTCAAAAGGGGAACCCATCCTCCTCTAGTTGACACCAGAAATAAAGAAGGAAAAGAAAGAAAAAGTGCAAAAGTGCAATTCAATTCAATTAATTCAATTAATCAATTTTATTGATGACTTCCGGTAAGCATGAGTTACCGTAAAAGAGTTCCTTAGTGTCTGTAATTGCAAGTTTGGGGAGCTCTGCTTGAGTGGGTGAAGCTTTTGTTAATCTCAGTTGCAGCAGCTTTTGCAAATGATCCTGTCTGATGTAGATGGTCTTAGGTTCAGGTGGGGAGATAAATCTTCGTCAGCTCGGTGGAGATGGCAGTTTCATCAACTTGGAGGAGAAGCTGGTGTGGAGTTTAGGAATCCTCACAGTGATTGATGGACTTTGCTTTCCAGAAATGCATAAGCTGTCCACCGTACAGCTCATGTATCCGTGAACCCCTGGATCTGCAACTTTTAACTAACAGGAAAATTAATTACTAAAAGCCTGCCTTAACAAGTAGTTTTTTAGCTTGGTGTTAAATAGCAGCGGTGGCCAAGTGGTTAGGAAGTTGCAGTAGTTAATTGGTAGGGATGAAGCTCCAAGATTGGAAGATTGAGTTTGAATCCAAGAGCAGTAGGTTGCCATTAGGGACCCTTGAGCAAGGTAGCAGCCCCATCGCTGCTCTCTAGGCACTTTAAATAGCTGCCCCCTGCTGCACGTATTGTGTGGGTTGCATTTCATTGTGTTTCACTATGTGCTGTACTTCACAATGATAAACAGTTACTTTCAAATCACTTTTTATTTTAAGACACCCCAACCTATTTTTATTTTGCTAGTAGGACTGATATGCATGCTTCAGTACTGACAACTTATCTGATCTATTATTTCTATATATTTTTAAAGGTAACACTTTAGACACCATTTAGAGTTGATATTTGAATTAATGCAAAAGTAAATCCCTTAATTTTTAGTTTGAGCATAATGTGTCATATGAAGAGATATGATTTGTTTCCTAAATTTTAAGCAACAATTATGATGATAGAAACATCAACTTTCATTAATTATTTGCTGCGTTAGTGTCTTAAACATTCAGGGGAGGTATAAACTACATGTTGTATTCTACAGGAAGTTTCCTCTTGAAAACTACACTCCCTGGTAGTAACTGCACTTACTTCTACTATAGCCTGAAGACCCACCTTTTCAAACAATAAGGCTTTAAGAATTCTGAATTAATTCAGAATATTAAAAAATTGTTACGGTTATGGGCTTTTTTTAAGTATCTACTTACCTTCTGTGTGGCTTAAGATTTTCTTAAGAAATGTTGCAGATTACTTACATGCAGATAAGCACTCTCATAATTAAGGTTTTTAAGTTACCTTTGTTTTCTTTTCTTTATATCAGGGACATCTGCTGAACCTTTTTGATAATGTGAACAGAGTTGTGTTTCATGAGAAAATCTATGACCAGATATTGGGCTTTCAGTCGCAGGAGGGGGAGACTGTAAATCTGAATGAACCCATCAACGCCCAAGTAAGATCTCTTATTTATGAGCTTAAAAAAATGTCTCTCTGTACAAATAATATTGTAAATGCAAAAAATTATTTTATTGTTCTAATGAGTTATTATGTTACATTGTAACTAGTTTCAAAATTTTAAAAAAATCTTAAATGTTACACTTATTGAATATGCTTTTGAAATATGTTTTTGGTATAAAAAAAATTAAAAAAAAGGAATGATCCAGTTTTGAGTACTTACAGATAATCATGGCAAATAATGTATGATGGACTGCTAATAAACATTTTTACTGCACTAAAAATAATTTAGTATAGGCATAATGTGAAATTTATTGTAACGGTGGCGGGGTGCAGGGAGGACGCCAATGCTGAGCCAGGAGTTCGAAACGTAACTTTATTAACTATTCTTCCAAAAACAAGAAACAAGGACTGCAGTCCTAACTAAAACAAGGGAACTGCAGCCTAAACCAAGAACACCAGATTACTAAATATCAAAAACCACCACAGAGTGTAGGCTAAGCCTAACTAATGAGCCGCGCTCTGTTCTGACTCATCGGGGCTTAAATAGTCAGCCCCAATGAAACACACCTGTGCCTTCATTAGCTCAGGTGTGTTCAGTCAGAACAGAGCGCCCTCTATCGTGCACAAAACACCTCATCCGTGACATTTATGCATCTATTTATTTAAATTTCTTTGGTGCAATACTGTAGAGTGTGTTTAATATTGCAAAATATTAAATATGTTGGTACCACTTTGAAATCAGTGTTTTATATTTGCATAGTAAAGTCAGTTTTGGAACAGCAGGGCATATTACATTTCATAGAACATTACACCTTTTGCATCTGACCCAGTTTTGACTCAAGTGACCAAATGTATTGAAGTAGTAAGTTAAAAGTCAATTAAACTAATTAAGCAATAATAAGTAATAAATGGTCCCACATCCCTTGCTTTTATTAATTGCATCAAGCCTGTCACCCAGTTACATATCATTAGGCCTTCTTGTGTGGAGTTTGCATGTTCTCCCCATGTCTGTGTGGGTTTCTCCAGGAGATCCCGTTTTCTCCCACTGTCCAAAGATATGCTCATCAGGTAGATTGGAGATGCTAAATTGCCTGCTAAGTGTGAGTGTATGTGTGAGTGTGTTTGTCTGCGTATCTGCCCTGCCATGGACTGCCAATCTGTCTAGAGTGTTTCCCAAGTCTTTCGCCCTGAGTGCTTTTTAGACCTTTCATAGAACAAGATTGAAGTTGTGGGCGGTGGTGGCCTAGTGGTTGGGGCGTCAGCCACATGATCGGAGGATCGGGGGTTCGAACCCCTTCCCAATGGGTTGCCCTGAGGTACCCTTGAGCAAGGTGCTGTCCCCGTCCCGCTCCTCCCTGCGATGGGCTGGCGACCTGTCCAGGGTGCGTCCCCCGTCCTCGCGCTGGGTTGGACACCAGCACTCTCCCGCGACCCCGTTTGGGACAAGCGGCAGATAATGGATGGATGGAAGATTGAAGTTCCTAGTTTAATCAAAATGTGAAGTGCAGTTGTTTGTGATTGAAATGAATTTATATTAAGTGGAATTTATCTTTTTATCTTTTTATTTTATTTTTATTTAATTTATCTTTTTAAAGCCTCCAGCACTTTTACAAACACCTGAATGGCAGTGTAAATATGATTAAAGTTTAAAAGATATATAATCACCTATTCTATTTCATAATTTGTTTTAAGGGAAACGTGGAGAACTGGCTGGGCTTGTTATTGGATGGGGTGAGAAAAACCATCCATGGCATTATCAGGAAGGCCCACATGGCTGTGAGTGACCCAGGGTTGAAGATCCTAGAATTCCAATCAGTGTTTCCTGCTCAGGTAGGCCTGCTGGGCATACAGCTCATTTGGACCAGAGATGCAGAGGAAGCCCTTAGCCTCAGTAAGACTGACAGGAAGGTACATAAAACTACTTTGTTTTCTAATGTTATTCTTTGATCAGTTGTTTTGTTTCATCCATAGTGACAGAAAAAAGTGGTCGAAAATGATTTGCATACATTTTTAGCTATTTATATTTGATTTGTTACAATATGGGTGTAATCATACTTGACACTAATATAAAAGTTCAAAAGTTTTTTTTTATTTTCACATTGTGAGTTTACAGACCACACTGAATGTAATTATAAAAATAGGCAGTAGTGACAGAAAAACCAGTTTAAGACTGGATAAATATAAAGTATTTTCCTGTTTTCCTTTTCTGAAATGTACAGATCATGCAGACAACAAATCAGAAATTCTTGGATATTTTAAATGAACTGATTGATATGACCACTCATGAGCTGACCAAGATGGAGAGAACCAAATATGAAACTCTGATAACAATACATGTGCATCAGAAGGATATATATGATGATCTAGTAAGGAAACTCTTAATGAATGTTCTTTTTTTTTTGCAAGTGACTTTAAACAGGCTGTAATTCTGATGATGCTGTTTTTCTCCAAAAAGGAGTAATGGGAACTGACATTGTAAGACAGAGGTCCCGTATGGCACACTTATATATACTTTGTTCACAGGTAAGGTGGAACATCCGATCCACAGCAGACTTTCAGTGGCAGAAGCAGTCACGTTTCTATTTTATAGAGGATACCGATCGGTGTCTCATAGAGATAACTGATGTGGAGTTTGATTATTGCAATGAGTACTTAGGTTGCACTGACAGACTGGTAATAACACCTCTTACTGACAGGTGAGAATTAATTCTACTATACGCTCAAGATTGGCCTTATGAATCAATAGAGTAATTAACTTTTGGTAACACCTCAATGAAAGTCATTAATTTTAAGGCCACATACACTGACACTTGCTGAAAAAGACTTCATGCTTACGAAGTTTTTTGCCAGTTCTCATGAAAGGTGTTCTATGAACACAGGGACCTTCATCAAAGTGTTACCAGAATGTTTTAAAAATTTTTTAAAAATATATATATATACACCATAGTGTAAACTGAAAATGACCATTGCATATGAATTTAATAGGCCACAAGGTAAGATTTACAGAATAACTTAAAGATATTTCTGACTATTTTATTATTGCAGTGTTTCAACTGAATAACTTTATTGCTTGTATTAGATTCAGTTTACTTTTTATCTGTTACTCTCTCCCTTTAACACCCAAGGGGGACAGAAGTGTAGCTGGTGCTGATGTTAATGGTCTTGTTGGTGAAGGGAATAGAGGAGATGAGAGTTGATGAGTAGATATGGTGTCAAGGAAAGGAATGCAGAAGGTGAGATAAAACAGAAGAATTAATCATTATTTTAAGAAGAGGGAGGAGCACATATACGAGTGAAGGAAAATTTACACAGAAGGAAGATGGGGTGGTGGTGATGGTCTAGTGGTAGGATACTTGGCTATGAGCCAATGAGACACCATTACTCATTCCTGAGCAAGATCCTTAACCCCAAGTTGCTCCAGGGGAACTGTCCCTGTAGTTTGGAATTGGAAGTCACTCTGGATGAGAGCTTCAGCCAAATGCCGTAAATGTAAATGCACACAGGTTGGACATTTTGAGGAGATTGGAGCCAAAGTAATAACAGAGGAAAGCAAAGCTTAGCAGCATAAAGGTCCTACAGAGAAGGTCATGGCCCTACTTTTTCAAGACCCCTGCAATTCGCATTGGCATACTGTCAGTCAACTTCTGGAAAAAGAAGTTTCTTACATTATCAATGCTTAGAGTTGGTCAGAATGTGTTGGTTTTCTTGACCATGGATTCAAATTTTTGATGTTTTTTTCCCCATGCCACTTGTTTTTCACTTTTGCCTTATGGCATGGTGCTCCATCATCCTGGAAAAGGCATTGTTCTTTCCTTATTCATGGCTGTGTTGTTGGACAAAATACTGATTGAGCCCACTCTCTTGGCTGAGAAGTAACCCTATACAGGAATGGTCTCAAGATGCTTTATTGGCATGCCATAGGAGTGATGGTTGTGCTCACCTTTTCTTCTCTGGACAATCTTATTTTCAGATGCCCCAAACAATCGGAAAGATGATTCATCAGTGAAAATTACCTACCTCGGTCCTCAGCAGCCCAAACCCTGTACCTTTTGCATAAGTCTGTCCCTGATGTCTTTCTTGGGGAGAAGTGGCTTCTTTGCTGCCCTTCTTGAAACTAGGCTATCCTCCAAAAGTCTTTGCCTCACCATGCATGCAGATGCACTCACACCTGCCTGCTGTCATTCCTGAGTATACTGGTGGTGCCTCAATGGTCCTGGTGCAGGACTTTGTTGGTCACCCTGAAGTGTTCTTCACAATTGAATCTCTCCTTAAAATTTTTGATGATCCAATAAATGGCTGATTTATGTTAGGTTTAGGTTTAATCTAGCAATTGCTAGCAGCAGTATCTTTGCCTGTGAAGCCCCTTTTTGAGCAAAGCAACAATGACTGCACGTGTTCTTAGTTCCTTGTAGGAATCCATGGTTAACAGAGGAAAACCAATGTTTTGAAGCACCACTCTCCTTTTAAAGCATCCTGTCTTCTATTAAAACTCAAACTGAATGATAGAGTGACCTACAGCCTTGTCCTCCTCAACACTCTCACTTGTGTTAATGAGGATCACTGAAATTATCATCTCTCAGTGCACCTCCCAGTATTCATTCTTCAACTTACACAATTTGAATGTGGTGAGAGCATGTCCTCTCTCACCACAGCCAGGGGCAGCAGTGGACTAGTGGTTAGGGATTTGGCCACAGGATTGGAAGGTTGTGGGTTCAAAACCCTTACCAGTAGGTTGCCCTGAGGTACCCTTGAGCAAGGTACCATCCCAGTCACTGCTCCCCAGGTTCTTTCATCGCTGCCCCCTTTTGCATGGGTTAAATGCAGAGGTCCAATTTTGTTGTGGTGTGTGCTGTGCTGTGACCTTGCAATGACAAGAAAAGTTACTTTCATTAACCTCCTCTTTGGCCTTCCTCTTGCCAAGCAGCTCCAGCTCCCTCTCCAAATCATCCAACGTGAGCTGTTAGTCTAATATACTCATTTCTAATCCTGTCCATCCTCATCACTCCCATTGCAAATCTCTGCCAGCTCTAGCTCTGCTGTCTGTCTTTTCATCAGCGCCATCATCTCTAACCTGTATGTATAGTATATATATCATCTGTCTGCTGCCTCAATGACTATCATCCCGTCGCACTCACACCCATCATTGTGAAGTGCTTCAAGAGGCTGGTCATGAGGCACATCAAGTCTCAGATCCCCCCCTCACTGGACCCCCTGCAGTTTGCGTATCGTCCCAGTCGCTCAACGGACGATGCAATCTCCACCACCCTTCACCTGGCCCCTTCTCATCTGGACAGAAAGGACAGTTATGTCAGAATGCTGTTCATTGACTACAGTTCAGCATTCAACACCATCATCCCTCAGCATCTGAGTGAGAAGCTGAGGCTGCTGGGCCTGAACACCTCCCTCTGTAACTGGATCCTGGACTTCCTGACTGGGAGACCCCAGTCAGTCAGGATCAGTAGCAGCACCTCCGACACCATCACACTGAGCACAGGAGCCCCCCAGGGCTGTGTGCTCAGCCCACTGCTGTTCACATTGATGACCCACGACTGTGCAGCCAAGTACAGCTCGAACCACATCATCAAATTCGCTGATGATACAACCGTGGTGGGTCTGATCAGTGGTGGAGACAAGGCAGCTTACAGAAAGGAGATAGAACAGCTGACGGACTGATGCAGAACCAACAACCTATCTCTGAACGTCGACAAGACTAAAGAGATGGTTGTTGACTTCAGGAGACCACGTCGGGACCACGGTCCACTTATTATCAACACCTCACCTGTGGAGATGGTCCAGAGCACCAAGTTTCTTGGTGTTCACATAACCGACAACCTCACAGCAGAGTGTTTTGAGCAGATGGAAGGAATACTTTGAGGGTCTGATGATTGAAGAAAATGAAAAAGCCAGAAAGTTTAGGACATGAGAACAGTAAACTTAAACAGTAAACGGATTAGCATAATTAAAATAAGGACATCGATAAAGAGGATGAAGAACAGAAAAGCTTGAAGGTGTTTAGGATTTAAGTTTCTAACCAGATTATTTAACACAATATTGGAAAATGAGAGATGACTGAGGAGTAGAGAAGAAGTATACTGACACTGATTTTCAAAAATAGGGGTGATGCAGAGCTGTAGTAACTACAGAGGGATATAATTGATCAAACACAGTATGAAGTTATTGTAAGAATAGCAGAAGCTAGGTTGAGAAAAGAGGTCATGATTACATTTACAGCAATTAGCAGACACTCTTGTCCAGAGCGACATACACTTGCTGATTACAGAGACAGTTTCCCTGGAGCAACTTGGCTGGAGGTGGGATTCAGCCTACCACTATGCTACCACCACCACCATGACTAGTAGCAATATGGTTTCATGCCAAGAAAGAGCATTACAGATTAATTGTTTGCTTTGAGGATATTGATGGAGAAGTTTATAGAACCTCATGATAGATGATATGTATAAAGGCAGCGTGACATTGTTGAGCCCTGCAGTATGAGTGAGAGATGTGCGTAAAGTAGAGGTTTACATAACCAGTTACATAACAAATTAGTGCTGATTAGTGCTTTCTAAATGAGAGTCAATGATGTGTTAGGATGCTGAGAGAAGAGGTGGTGAAGGTGGTCAAGAGTTCAGAGTAAATTATAGTGTGGAAGAGAAGTGAAGAAGTGAGTGCAGGCAGGTTGGAATGAATGGAGAACAGTTGCAGGAATGATTTGGGACAGACGGGTACCAGCAAGAGTTAAAGGAAAGGTTTACAGGACACTACTGAGAACAACTATTATATATGGGTTGGAAAGTGTGGCACTGACAATAGTTTATGTATTGTTGAGTCCATCCATCCATCCATTATCTGCCGCTTGTCCCAAACGGGGTCGCGGGGGAGTGCTGGTGTCCAACCCAGCGCACACAGGGCGAGGACGGGGGACGCACCCTGGACAGGTCGCCAGCCCATCGCAGGGAGGAGCGGGACGGGAACAGCACCTTGCTCAAGGGTACCTCAGGGCAACCCATCGGGAAGGGGTCCGAACCCCCGATCCTCCGATCATGTGGCCGACGCCCTAACCACTAGGCCACCACTGCGTATTGTTGAGTCATAACTCTCAAATAAAGTCAAAGAAATATATTATTTCTGTATTATAGATGTTACATCACCCTGTCCCAGGCCCTGGGTATGAGTATGGGTGGAGCACCTGCAGGTCCAGCAGGAACCGGAAAGACAGAGACTACTAAAGACATGGGCCGTTGCCTGGGCAAATATGTGGTGGTTTTCAACTGTTCTGACCAAATGGACTACCGAGGATTGGGGCGCATTTATAAAGGTCTATATGGTCACTTTTCCAGTTCTATAAACATTCTGCCAATCAGTGATCAAATCCTTTACTTATAATGGATGTAAATAATGTTGAGATCATAAAGTACTATTTCAAACTAGATAGAAAGGAGTGAGAATCTTCTGAGTCATATCTATGATGCTTGAATCTAGGTAAAAATGCTTACACCTTTACACCTTAACCCTAAAATGTAAGAGGCCATCAATCTCTTACCCAAACATACATATGATATAGTAATAACACATATATTACAATGAAAGAATCCCTAATTTCTTGAAGATTTTCTATGTTCCTTAAAAAAAAATTCAGAAATTTGTGACATGAAGTGTGAAGAAATAATCTGGCAAAAAAACATTTACTCCAATTACTCTCAGTAAGCCACAACACATTAGGTGCCATATAAAGTGGGTCTTGGCTGGCAATTTTAAGTGTTAATGGAAAAGTGCAATATTCTTTTTTTAAACCTTGAATGTAATTAAAATGTTTGTTTTTTTTCAAATAGGACTGGCTCAGTCTGGTGCATGGGGTTGCTTTGATGAGTTTAACCGCATTGAACTGCCTGTGCTGTCAGTGGCTGCTCAGCAGATCTATATTGTCCTCCAGTGTAAAAAGAACAAAAAGCCTCAGTTTGTCTTCACTGATGGGGATGTGGTGGATATGGATAAAGAATTTGGCATTTTCTTAACAATGGTTAGTAGACTATCATATTTTAAAGTAAATTGTATTTTTTTAATTTGATAAACGTTTTGCTAAAAATCTGTTTTATATTAATAATTTTTAGAAAGTAGATCATTTTGAGTGTTTGGTGTAGGCTGTTTACTATATGATGTGAATCTTGTTAATTACTTAACTGAATCATGTGTGCTGGATAAGACTAAGCAAAAAAAATGCAAAATGCAGTGTCACCAGTACTGGAATTGAATCACTGTATCACTTTGTACAGAACAAAGAAAAATCCTCACATATTTACAATATTATTGCAGCATGCAACAGAGATTATTTTGAACAATCATATATACCTGGATGTTAAGTTGTTCCAGTAATTAAATTTCATTAGGGAAGGGATCAAAACAATCACTTCATGAATCACTGTTCCTTTTTCGCTAAACCTAAGCATTGAAATCATGGGATTTCAATAAAAGAATTACATAACAAAATTTCATTACACAATGTCATACATATTTTAGATATCTGAATATTCTGGGTCTTTAAAATACTACATGAGTAATCAAACACACGTAGCATTAACATCAAATGTTGGTGAAATTCCTTTTCACCACTCGCTGCATCCGCAAAGCAACCAGCATTGTGGATGATCCCTCACACCCATCCCACATTCTCTTCTCCGTCCTGCCATCCGGGAAAAGGTACCGTAGCATACGGTACCAGGATGAGAAACAGTACCAGGATGAGAAACAGTTTCTTCCCCCTGGCCATCAGACTTTTGCTACTGCTGGAATGTTTTCTCCTGTTATGCACTAATGCACATTCATGCACATGAGCCACCTTAGTGCCACTTATTATTTATTTTTGCACTCTGCACTTTAGTCACAACACTGCTGCTCCATTATACTGTCCAACAACTTCTGCTGCTGTTTCATAACACTGCAGCTCTCTGACGGATGAATGTACTGCTTGTTGTACTGTCTGTTGTTGTCTGCACTTGCCTTGTCTTGTGTTTTATGTCGTGTCTGATGTCTCCTTATGTGTAGCATCAGGGTCCTGGAGGAACGTTATAAAGTAGATTTTGAGTGTTTGGTGTAGGCTATTTACTATAGGTATAATATAATAAAACTCCTGCTCACTTTACCACTAAAACTTTCTTTTTGTTATTGCACTACAGACCAGCAGTTCGGGCCAAACTTTTTCTTTTTAATAAATAGTGCTCTGTTTTTTAGGAAAGCTAGGAAATTCATTCCATTTAATGCTTTATTTAAAGTTTGTCCTATCTAAAAGAGGTGTTAAGGTTCTTCAACAGTTAGAACTATAGGTAAAGAAATGACTGTGTTATTCCCTATTTTGAAAAATTATGCATTTCATATAGTCTGATGTGAATGTTCAAGATGTCTACCATCATGAGAAGACTAAGCAACATTGATGTGCATGACAGGGTTGCCACTGCCTTCCAAAAAGAACACATTTTCTCATTTACAATTCACTTCAGTGAACCAAATGTAAAAATGTCAGTGAAGTGATTAATTTAAAAAGGAAATGATAGGAAAAGGAAAAAGAAGAAAATAAATCACTTTTTTCCAGTATCAGAACATAATCCAATCTGTGAAATTTGGCTAATGCCATCATGTGCGTTCTTGACAAAAGGTATCATTCTGTTTTACTCTGATTGCAGAATCCAGGATATGCTGGAAGACAGGAGCTGCCGGAGAACCTTAAAATTCAGTTTCGCACTGTAGCCATGATGGTGCCAGATCGTGCCATCATAATGAGAGTCAAACTTGCCAGTGCTGGCTTTAGAGACAACCAAGTGCTAAGCCGCAAATTTTACACCCTCTACAAATTGTGTGAAGAGCAGCTATCAAAACAGGTATGCTTTAAATATAATCAATTTTTTTTCTCCAAAGATTTTAGCATTAGGTAATGTTTCTGATGTACAAACAACCAATTTGCCCGATCAACTGAAAAAAATTAGCATCCTTGTCATTGAGCTTCTGAGCATACCATTTGCCATGTGGAATAAAATGGCCAAAATAAATCTTGTAATACTTTTGACAGAGTAATATTATATTATTTCATATTATATTATATTAGATTAGATTAGATTAGATTAGATTAGATTAGATTATGTGAAGAAGAAGGTTTGCCTAACCATGTTCAAATTTTTCCCAAAGTTGTTATTTCTGGTTGAGATCAGGGCTCTGTGCAGGAGTTCACTTGAGTTCCTCCTCACCAAACTAATCATACCCTGTATCTGTGGACCTTAATTTGGGGCACAATTATGTTGGAACAGGAAAAGGCCTTCTCCAAATGGTCACAAAACTGAAGCATGTAATTACCCTCCAGTAGAAAAAAGAACACTAGCCTTAATTCTAATCAGCCCCAGACTATTCTTCCTCCTGTTGGCACTCTGAATACCAATTCCTAACATCATGCATGGTGATTTGTGTGCAGTTGCTTGGGCTGCTCAACTGTTTTCACAACTGTGTTGTTTTTACTAGGCCTTTACATTTGACAGTAATAACACTTATAGTCACACTGTACAGTGGTTTTGAAAGGCAAGTACTTCTGTATCTTAACTGAACTAGAAAAATAGCCATTTATAAAGCCATTTTATCTAAATATATTTTTTCACTTTTCCTTGAGATATATCTTTTTTTTTTTTTTTGCAATTGAATTGACAGCATATTTCATGTGTTTTGCAACATTTTAGTGTTAGAAATTATCCATAATTGTGAGTGCATGCTAGGTCATATTATTCTTAACTCGAGTATGGCTGATGCTAGAGAGAGCGAGTGGGGGTTTCTCCAGTTTTTATTACCGTATGGAGTACTCCACCCCTACCCTGGGGTAGACTCTCCCCCTACCTGGTGAATGCCATACATAGCTACACAGCTTTTAAAATTACATTAATCAAAATTTCATTATTTATATGTGTTTACTAATGTCTTCTTAGGTTCATTATGACTTTGGCCTGCGCAATATCCTATCTGTTTTGAGAACCTTGGGAGCAATGAAACGATCCAACCCCAATGAGTCGGAGACGACTGTTGTCATGAGGGTTCTTCGTGACATGAACATTTCAAAATTGGTATAATTGATTAATTGGTCATTAATATATTAATTACAATGATTCAGATTATGCTGGTGTCATAAATGATCTGTGTTAACAATTTCTGTCCTTATCAACTGAGCATCAATATTTAAATAAAATAACATTTAGATTTACAAGATTTACAAGATTAACAAATCACATTTCTCTGATTTCTTTCACTTTTTTATAGGTGGATGAGGATGAGCCTCTGTTCATGAGTCTGATTAATGATTTGTTTCCTGGAATCAGTCTGGATAAAGCTGGTTACCCTGAGTTGGAGGCAGCAATTTGCAAACAGGCTGAAGAAGCAGGGCTCATTGCCCACAAGCCATGGGTGCTTAAACTGGTGCAGCTCTATGAGACACAACTAGTGAGGCATGGTAAGTCATGACTGCTACTATGCTAAATGTGAATATATTCAGAAAATGAACTGAATGAAGAGGTCAAAAAATTTAACTTGGAAATGTCAGCCACGCTTGATCTAATAATGACCACTGGACAAATATCTACTGTAAATGTAAATATTTGGATCAGAGGATGTGAATCTTGTTAATTACTTAATGAACTAAATCATGTGTGCTGGATAAGACTAAGCAAAAAAAAAAAAGCAAAATGTGTCACCAGTACTGGAACTGAATCACTGTATCACTTTGTACAGAACAAAGAAAAATCCTCACATATTTACAATATTATTACAGCATGCAACAGAGATTATTTTGAACAATCATATATACCTGGGAGTTAAGTTGTTCCAGTAATTAAATTTCATTAGGAAAGGGCTCAAAACAATCACTTCATCAATCACTGTTCCTTTTTTGCTAAACCTAAGCATTGAAATCATGGGATTTCAATAAAAGAATTACATAACAAAATTTCATTACACAATGAAAGTGAAAACCCTTGTCATTGCGAGGTCACAGCACAGCACACGTGAACCACAATGAAATTGGACCACTGCATTTAACCCATGCAAACACAGCAGTGGGCAGCTATTGAAAGTGCCCGGGGTGCAGTGACGGGGACGGTACCTTGCTCAAGGGTACCTCAGGACAACCTACCTAAGGGAATTGAACCCACAATCTTCCGATATGGGGGCAACTCCCCTACCACTGCCCCGTATGTCAAACATATTTTACATATTTGCATACAATGTCATACATATTTTAGATATCTGAATATTCTGGGTCTTTAGAATACTACATGAGTAATCAAACACACATAGCATTTACATCAAATGTTGGTGAAATTTGTTTCATAACACTGCAGCTCTGTCTGTTGTTGTCTGCACTTGCCTTGTCTTGTGTTTTATGTCGTGTCTGATGTCACCTTATGTGTAGCACCAGGGTCCTGGAGGAACGTTATAAAGTAGATTTTGAGTGTTTGGTGTAGGCTATTTACTATAGGTATAATATAATAAAACTCCTGCTCACTTTACCACTAAAACTTTCTTTTTGTTATTGCACTACAGACCAGCAGTTCGGGCCAAACTTTTCTTTTTAATAAATAGTGCTCTGTTTTTTAGGAAAGCTAGGAAATGTCATTCCATTTAATGCTTTATTTAAAGTTTGTGTCAACTTATGTGTAGCACCAGGGCCCTAGAGGAACGTTATTCCGTGTCACTATGTACTGTGTATATGGTTGAAATGACAATAAAAACCTATTTGACATTTGAAAACAAAGTCAGCAACCTTAAGATCCAACTCTTTGCAGGTATGATGACTCTTGGCCCCAGTGGAACAGGAAAGACCACATGCATTCATACTCTTTTGAAGGCTATGACAGACTCCGGTATGCCTCATAAAGAAATGAGAATGAATCCCAAGGCCATCACAGCTTCCCAGATGTTTGGCACTCTTGATGTGACCACAAATGACTGGACAGACGGAGTCTTCTCTACACTGTGGAGAAAGACTCTAAAAGCAAAGAAGGTAAAGAATCTATGCTTTATCAGTCTGAAAACTACTGATGTTTGGTAATTCTTTTTAAGGATGTGACGTAATTAACACAAACCACTCAATAGATGATGTTCCGAGAATGACTTTTCTGTCAGGTATATATAACATAAAGATTTCAACTAAATTATGACTGAAATAATTTTTTCAGGGAGAATATATATGGATTGTTCTTGATGGTCCAGTAGATGCTGTCTGGATTGAAAACCTCAACTCAGTCTTAGATGACAATAAGACCCTTACATTGGCTAACGGAGACCGCATCCCAATGGCTCCTAACTGTAAAGTGGTCTTTGAGCCTCACAATATAGATAATGCATCTCCAGCCACTGTGTCACGTAATGGCATGGTCTTCATGAGCTCCTCTGTGCTGAACTGGAAGCCCATTCTCCAGGCTTGGTTGAAGAAAATTCCCGCATCACAGGCAGAAGTGTTACTGAACTGTTTTAACTCTGTCTACCAGGTGACTGTTCATAATTTTGTTTTTAAAATTGAGGTAGTTAGAGGTGAAATATTAAGGCATTTCTTGCTGTATATTTGCTCAGTGTTTGACCATTTAAATTAGAAATTAATAATGTTGCTTCATCAAGCAGATATGATATTAAAGAAACAATTGGCATTTTCCTGTAAACTGCAGCATCTGTAATTGTAAAGTTTATTGCTGTTTTAAGATAAAATACCGTGCTTTAGAGCTTAATGCATAATTCCTGAAAACCCAAATAAAAAGAATTTGTCTGCAAAAAAAACTTTCTGGTTATCCATCTTCCTTACTGAGGTCAAAACAGATACATCCTCCTTATCTGAACAGTCATTTATGTTAATCCTTGCCCTGAAATAATGATCTAATAACCATAACTTAAATCAGATGGCTGCACTGCCCTACTTACAAGCTTTAGAATAACCTCATGCTGAAAACATACTTGGTGCTTGTTTGTTTGAGGATTTAGAATTTTGTATAGTTCTGCTATGTAATAATAATAATATAAAATAATATAGAAACAGATTTTCAAAGTCCTAAAAGTAGAGGAAGTAAAAATGTTTTGTTTATTTACAATAAAAGAAAATGCTCCAGTATCAAATATCTATAAATAAACTATAGCAACCTCCACACCCATGAATTTTGTAAAACATTTTAGATTTTTAGGACACTTACAAGCAAAGAAAATTCTAAGGGTCATCAAACTTTCAAGCAACACTATAACTCAACTTTGTACAAAACCTTTAGTGATTATTCTATTTTACTCTTTATTGTATACCCCAATTTCAATCACACTTGTGCCTAATATAAATAACAATATAAAGAGATATTTTTTGGGGGGGATTTTTTAAATTTTATTAATGAATTGTATGTTTTCACAGGACTTGATGGACTTTGTTTCCACAGCAGTAACCCCCAAAATGCAGCTCCTGGAGTGCATGTATATAAAGCAGACCATTGATCTTTTACAGGCAAGTCTAAATCAGTGGTCCAGTGTCCAATGATTTTGATGATGTTGAGTTACTTATGTTGAGCATCTCTGGTAAATATAAAGCTACTGATGCGTGCCCTATTTATAGCATAAAATCTTTATATGGCACCAGCTAAAGAAAAGCCTTTTTGGAAAGATGTGAAAAATTGCCTTACACTGGTGCAATGTTGTCCAAGAAGATTTCCTAAGAGTGACAGAAATGAGCATTTAGGCAATTTTTCAGATGCTGATTAAACCATGGCCATGATGACAAGATGACAGCCTGTTTTTAGGCAAAACAGTACATATATACATGTATTCATACATTATTATTTGCCCTAAGGAACATAATTAAACATGCCAAGCAATTTAATAGCATAAATAATTACACATTTCTTGTACCTAACATAGTTCTAAAAACATGGCTGCTTTGGTAAAATGCAAGGCAGCCCATCGTATGGAATACTTCTAACCCCAGTGTCATGTTGCAAATAACAGGCCAAAATGTTTTGCGTCTGAAGTTTTGCATCTCAGGCTTCAGGCTTTAAAAGTACCACAGAATCCCAGGAGCTATATGCTTTTCAACCTTACTGTTATCTTGAAAGTCATCTGAAGTATTGTTTAATTATGAAAAAGCCTAATTATATTAGATTGCACAGACTTTGAAATTATTTAAAAGAGTTTCTGGCATGCTCTCATAAATAGCCAGAGAGCCAAGAGAAGCTCTGGTATTGCAGGCTTCAGTTTTTTTGTCAGTGCGAAAATGCTAAGAAGTGAAGTGAAAATGAAGTCAAAGTGGCTATTTGCCATTGTGAATGCACAGCAAAGCACACAGTGAACCGCAATGAAATTCATCCTCTGCTTTTAACCCATACACACAGTTTGCAGGCCACAGCCATGTCCAGTGCCCAGGGAGAAGTGATGGGGATGGTACCTTGCTCCAGGGTACCTCAGGGCAAACTACCCACAAACTTCCGATCCTGGGGTCTAGTCCATAACCACTAGGCCACCACTATAACAGCATCAATAACAAGTTCACATACTAAATATGCAGAGAATTTTGCAAGATCTGAAGAATGAACTTCATTTGTGGAATAACTAAAATAAATAAACAAATTTTAACATTTAAAACCATTTTACTATTGTTTGACAGGGCCTGCTATCTGCAGAAGAAGAGAAGCATTTGACAGTGGCTTATATTGGGCGACTATTTGTGTTTGCTTTGATGTGGTCTATGGGTGCACTGTTGGAACTGGAGGATCGATCCAAAATGGAAATA
The DNA here is from genome assembly GCA_017165825.1 of Hepsetus odoe. Taxonomy (NCBI): domain Eukaryota; kingdom Metazoa; phylum Chordata; class Actinopteri; order Characiformes; family Hepsetidae; genus Hepsetus; species Hepsetus odoe. The sequence goes on along the minus strand of CM029377.1, from coordinate 18,284,717 downwards.
TTCCTCAGAAATCACCCAGCATTGCTGGATCTACCCCAAACACAGGAAGATCAAACTATTTTTGAATTTTTGGTCAGTGAGACTGGTGAATGGAACTTGTGGTCATTGAAGGTAAAATATAATTTTAAAATATAGTTTAAACACATTTGTTTTCAAACAGGAATTTCTAAAACAGTTATTTAATGTAGTGTATTAATTGGTGAGTCAATTATGACTTAAGCATTGTATTGTGTTTTTTTATATGGGTAAGACTGTAACTATAAAGTCTTTCTGGAATAATCTGAATTTAAAATGTTGATTACTGATAAACATTTTAAATACTGAACTGCTTTTTGACCAATATTCCACAAAACCTATTGCTAAACACCATGAGAGAATTTTCTTCTTTGTTTGGACACATGCACTCAAATAGTCAAATAGTTTACCCAAAAACATTTTTTCAGGTAATTCTGAAATGGACATTGAACTGGATGCAGAACCAAGCACCACGATAGTGAGAGAGTTAAAGCTTAGAAATAGTTAATGGCAGAAACTAGAGGTAGGGTACTTGCCTATGGACCTTTGGTCAAGAGGTCCCAGGTTAGAATCCCACCTCTAGCACTACCACCACTGGGTCCCTGAGCAAGACCCTTAACCCTGAATTGCTCCAGGGGGACTGTTCCTGTAATTAAGACATGGAAGTCGCTCTGGATAAGAGCATCTGCTAAATGCTGTAAAAAACAAAACAAAAACAAAACTATCTAATGTAGATGGAATAACTAATGAATAACATAATCAAATTGAGTTTTAGGTTACAATCAGTTAAACAGTCTTTCACTGTAGTCTTTATCTTGGCCACAAAACTGTTAATTTCGTAGGAAAGAAAGAAATAGAGATGTGATGCTTTGAATCAGTATCTCGGACAGCTTAAAGAGAACACAGAGATGGTAAGTAAAACATAACATTGGAAAATGGCCAGTATGCTAATAGATAGAACCAAGAGCAAAAGGGAACTGCTTGTATTACTGAACAAAGTTCGACCACTGTCCAGAAAGTCATGTACAAATTAAATTTATGACATTTTAGGTACCAGAGTATCATTATCCTAAGGACTCAGTCCCCGAGTTTGCCTCCATCCTTGTACCAAATGTGGATAATGTACGTACAGACTTCCTTTTGCAAACTATTATGAAACAAGGGAAAGCTGTGCTGCTGACAGGAGAGCAGGGGACTGGCAAAACAGTTATGATTAAGGTATGTTTTTGCAATAAAGTTTTTATAATTTCATAAATTAGATCTTAGTCTACATTACTACATGAATTACTACATTACTACAATACTAAATGAAAAGATGCAAAGAAAATTTTTCAGTTAGTAAATTCTAACTTTTTCAAATGTTTTAAAGTTAATTGTTTAATAAAATATAACTACATGAGTCTGAAATTGATGAAAGTGGAAAACTATATATATGGCCCATTAAGTTACTAGTTTACTTGGAGCTTCCTTCTGATTTAACACAATTAAATTACTATTTAACTAATTAGCAACCCTTTTGTTTTAATAGCAACACAATTTAAAATAGTATAATTTAAAACAATAAAATAAAGATATTCATGTATATGCAGAGCTGAGTGTTACTGTACATTCAAAATCAAATTGTTACCATTTCTGTAGGCCTTTACCAGCAAGTATGACCCTGAGAGACACCTAAGCAAGAGTCTGACCTTCTCCTCCGCCACCCTTCCCAGCATGTTTCAGCAGACCATTGAAAGCTATATAGACAAGCGCATGGGCACAACATATGGACCACCTGCAGGGAAAAAGATGACTGTTTTCATTGATGATATCAACATGCCAAAAATCAATGAGTGGGGAGACCAGGTCAGCAGTTTTCTCTCTCTCATATGTGGCTTATTTGGAGTGCAAACTCTGCATGGAGCATTCTGAACAAGCTATAAACTTATAAAAAGCATTCATTTCAGATTAAAAAGAAAAAGCTGATTTTGCACTTAATTTCACTGTTATACAGGGTATGTCTGTGTTTGGGTCACAACAATAATACAAAAAAGATTTAAGTATGCTGAAGCATGAATACATGTTGAGAGACAAAATCACACACAAAATCAAAAAGTTATAAACCTGTTTTCAGAATGCACCCTTCCAGTATTTTAAATGTTTAGATGAAATTCATTCACGTAATTTTTTTACTGGGTTTTTCATTAGATTACTAATGAAATAGTTCGCCAGCTGATGGAGCAAGGAGGTTTTTACAGCTTGGATCGTCCTGGCGAGTTTATTACTGTAGTGGACCTGCAACTAGTAGCAGCTATGATCCACCCGGGAGGGGGTCGCAATGACATTCCACAGCGCCTCAAGCGCCAGTTCTGTGTGTTCAACTGTACTCTGCCGTCCAACTCCTCCATAGATAAAATCTTCATCACCCTGGCATCTGGATATTTTTGCATTGAAAGGGGCTTTACAGAAAGTGTGTGCTCCCAAGCTAAAGCCCTTGTCCCCACCATCAGAAGATTGTGGCAGACTGTCAAAAGCAAGGTAACAGTTCTGCTAAAAATATTACACTGTAAATGTTTTTGCATCAATTAACAGACTTTTCCATATATTTAGTTGATTTCTATCTAAGAACCTTTTTTCTGTAACAGATACTTATATAAAAATATACTTGCATAAACCTTCTGGGTTCTGTCTCTCTGTCTAGCCAATTGGTATAGGTCCTTTTCTCTCTCCTTACTGTCCAACCAACCTTCCGCATTCCTCTCCTCTACCTGCCCATCACCTCCTCATCACCTCCGTTCCCTTCACCAACATGTCCATTAAAATCTGCACCAATCACCACTCTCTCTGTCCCATGGGTACACACTCTATCATTTCATCTAACTCACTCCAGAGTTCTCCTTTCTCCTCCATCTCACAACCAACTTGTGGGGCATAAGCACTAACAACATTTATTATCATACCTTCAACCCTTCAACTTCCATCTTCAAACTCATCACCCTATCTGACACCCTCTTCACCTCCAAAAAACTATTCACATACTCTTTCTTCAGGATAACATCTACATCATTCCTCATGCCATCCACACCATGGTAAAACAATTTAAACCCTCCTCCAATACACCTGGCCTTACTACCCTTCCATCTAGTCTCTTGCACACACAAAATGCCAACCTTCCTTCTCGCTATCATGTCAGCTATTTCCCTGCCTTTACTCCTACCCTCACTTCCACTCTGCTCCATTTTCTTCTCTTTTCCTGCCTCTGGACATGCCTTCCTCCTATTCTTCTTCTTCTTCTCCTTTGGCCAACAGTATCTCAATTTCCATCAGTACCCTGTAGGCTAACAGCACTGGTGGTGGTTGTTGTTATCCCAGGCCTCGACCGATCCGGTATGAAAATTGAAAGTTAACACACACACACAGACACATATATATATATATGTGTGTGTGTGTGTGTGTGTGTGTGTGTGTGTGTGTGTGTGTGTTTGTGTGTGTGTGTGTGTGAGAGAGATATATAATATCACCCAATGATATATAATATATATAATTTACTATTGTAGATGCTGCCCTCACCTGCAAAATTCCATTATATTTTTAATCTACGGGACTTGAGTAGGATTTGGCAAGGTATCCTCACTGTTAGTGCCGAGGTGTGCAGAGGGCAAGACCTATTAACGTCTCTCTTCCGCCATGAGTGTTCACGAGTCATTGCAGACCGTTTTATTGATAAGAATGACATGGATGTCTTTGATGGCATTATGGAAATTGTAAGTATATCAAATCAGTAAAACCTAATGCTAGTGTAATCAATTTTAGTTGGATTATTATTACATTATTATTTATTATTATTATTGTTGTCCAATTTTATGGAATCCTCACTTCATCTTTTTCAACTGTTTGTTTGCATTTTGTTACAAATTGCAAAACATATTAGAAGTTTCCTTTACCGATATAGTATTGTATTTTTAAATATGGGTGATAAACTTGAAGATTATTAACTCTTCAGGTCACTGTAGAAGACCATGGGGCAGATCTGGTAAAGAATGTACCATGGGAGGAGTATTTTGTGGATTTTCTAAGAGATGCACCGGAGATGACAGGAGAAGAAACCGAAGACACTGAAGTTTTAGTTCCAAAGATCTATGAGCCTATTCCCTCATTTTCAGCCCTATCAGAGCGCCTTGCCCTGTTCATGCAACAGTATAATGAGTCAGTAAGGGGCACTGCAATGGACCTGGTCTTCTTCAAGGTCAGAAGGAACAAATAAAAATGAATTTAAAAAGTGTGTGCCCTACCATGACTAAATTAATTAGCCTTAACTTCTTTTGTTTTTTTCCTCCATGTATCATTCAAAAAATGTGTTTAATCTCATGCTGTCTTTTTGTTCTTTAAAATCATTCTTCTTACCTGAACAGGATGCAATGGTCCACCTAGTTAAGATATCGAGGATAATCCGTACACCCCAGGGCAATGCTCTTCTAGTAGGAGTAGGAGGATCAGGAAAGCAAAGTCTCACACGTTTGGCTTCTTACATTGCTGGATACCAGAGTTTCCAGATCGTCCTGACACGGTGAGAACTCCCTAGTATCACTTCCATGTGTCCTTTCAAGCAGACATGTTTTTCCCTTTGTTCAGTACACTACTTAGTGGACCAAAAACTCTTTCCTAGGCACCTTTAAAATTAAGTAGTTGTAAAAGCATTATTTTAAATGAACATTCATTCAACTCACCAAGATGTGCATTACATAAACTTTTTTCATGCTTTTATTAAATGCATATGTTCATAATATGTAATTAATATTTGTTCATATAAGTAATTAATATTTTATGTAATGAATTGGAAACACATTCACAAATGTTTAGTGTAGTCTACATTATGTGAACATAAAAAACTTCACAAAAAATATACATTCGTGCCTTTCAGTGGACAAATGTAGTACATGCAATGCAATGACATGCAATGTCATTCAAAAGCTGGATTATAATTAATAATGCTCTCTGTCACATAAGACTAAGGCTAGTCTTATGTGAAAGAAAAACTGCACAAATTAGCACTTATGCATAAGTTCCATCCAAGCTTTTTTTAAATTATGTTTTTTAATGTATTATTTATATAACAGTTAATTTTTGAGGCTTCATTACTCTGGCTTCCTGTTTGTCATATAGAATGGATTTTAAGTTTTTTGTAAACTATCCATTTTGCTCCCTTGGGGCAGCAGTGGCCTAGTGGTTAGGTATTACGCCCCAGGATTGAAAGGTGGTGGGTTCCTATCCCAAATCAGTAGGTTGCCCTGAGGTACCCTTGAGCAAGGTACCCTGTGAGCTATGTGGTCTATTCACAATGGCTTCCTGTTACCTGTCTGTCACAGATCACTTCTGCCACTTTTCTACACCCACTCTCTTCTTCACCCTCTCTTCCATACTCCAAGTTACTCAGAACTGACCCCAGGTATTTAAACTTTTTTCTATCTTCACCAGCTCTGCTCCTTGCATTCTGTTCCTCTGTCTCCCCTTTCCTTCACATTTATTTTGTCTTTGTCCTATTGACTTTCACTCCTCATAAAGCATTCCTCTACCAAAACATATCTCCTCCCCTGAAGTATGTCGCTTCCTCTTCAGCATTTCCTCAAGCTGCTGCCTCCTCTCACTATGGATTACAATGTCATCTGCAAGCATGGACTTCTGTCTCACTAAACAATTCCATTTCAATATCATGTTTCACTCTGACATACCTTTATGCCACACTTGGCATCCTCATGCAGTACCATAACTCCTTTCTAGGCAGCTTGTCATTATAAGTCGACTAAGGAAAACTGCAAGTCTTCTGACCTTTGATACTACTTTATCAACACTCTCATTGCATCAGTTGTGCACTTTCTTGTCACTGATCATTACCGCTCTTTTTAATCTAGCTTCCTACTCTCTCCCCACACCTTAATGGGCAGCGGTGGTCCAGTGGTTAGGGAGTTGGCCACAAGCTCAGAAGATTGTGGGTTCAGACCCCTTACCAATAGGTTGCCCTGAGGTACCCTTGAGCAAGGTACTGTCACTGCTCCCCGGGAAGCTTTCATAGCTGCCCCCATGTACATGGGTCAAGTGCAGAGGTCCAATTTTGTTTTGGTTCACTGTGTGTCCTCACAATGACAAGAATAGTCACAATTAAAAGATTAAATGAATGTAGCCAATCAATTGTAACCCTCTGTAGTTGCTACAGCTCTCCACTCTAAGTCTTTTCTGTAACATAATCTTCAAAACATAGTAATTAAATTGTCATGAAGCAATTTGGATGAAGTAAGATCATTAGCATTGTATGCTGTCAGAAATTAAGGTGCAAGTAATAATCAGCAATGTAATTGTACCTACCAAAATACAACATGGATATTGTACCTTGAATACATTTTTCCCATTTAAAAGTGAAAGATTTTTGTTTTCATAACCAAATGTTTTAATGTAGTAAAGTAGAAAAATTGGAGGGATGAGATGAGTAAACAATAAATATGAAATAACATATCTTAGTAAGTATACAATAAGTGAATGTGTTTTCAATTCATTACTTTATAAACTCAGAAAATAATTAAAAACTGTATTTAATAATGTTTTTGAAATTATGATGTAATTGTAACAGAGTGCTTCATAAATTGTACTAATGCTCAACATTTACCCATCACTCCATTAAGAACCTATAATGCAAGTAATCTCATGGAAGACCTGAAGACCCTGTACCAAATAGCAGGACTGGAGGGCAAGGGTGTCACCTTCATCTTTACCGACAATGACATTAAAGATGAATCCTTTCTGGAGTACATGACCAATGTGGTGGCATCTGGAGAAGTCTCCAACCTGTTTTCCCGTGATGAGTTAGCCGAAATAACTCAGGATCTGATCCCCTCCATGAAGCATCAATATCCTCGCCGCCCACCGACTGCTGACAACTTATACAACTTTTTTCTATCTAGAGTACGCAGTAACCTGCATGTGGTGCTCTGTTTCTCTCCAGTAGGAGAGAAACTTCGTTCTCGTGCTGTAAAGTTTCCAGGCCTGATTTCTGGCTGTACTATGGACTGGTTTCAACGATGGCCCAAGGATGCCTTGGTGGCTGTGGCTCAGCACTTCCTGGCCAGCTATTCATTCCAGTGCTCTGAGGATGTGAAGCAGAGTGTGATTGGTACAATGGGAATATTTCAGGATCTAGTGTCACAGACATGCACTGAGTACTTTCAGCGGTTTAGGCGGCAAACCTATGTGACACCCAAATCATATTTATCTTTCATTAAAGGATACCAAGCAATTTACTCTGAAAAGATTGCTTATGTGGGAATGCTTGCAGAACGCATGAATACAGGTAGGCATCTGTCTAGGGGTACATACAAGCTAATGCAGAAATGTGATAATATGTATTAATGTGGTAAAATATGAGAAATGATAACACACCAGATTCTGATTAAGGTGAACACATGCATGAGTAATGTTTAATTATGAAATAAACATTATGATTATGATTATTATTAATCAAACATTATGATTACCTGACAAATACCTCTTTATTCTTAAATAGCTTTATTTTTAAATACATTTTAAGCATATGGATGCCTTTTGCAGGTCTCAATAGATTAAAAGAGGCAGAGCAAGCTGTGAATCAACTCTCCAAAGATCTTGCAGTGAAAGAGCAAGAGTTAGAAGTGGCATCACTTAAAGCAGATGTAGTTCTTCAAGAAGTCACCATCAAAGCACAGGCTGCTGAGAACGTCAAGGCACAAGTACAAAAAGTGAAAGACAAAGCACAGGCCATTGTTGATGAAATAGCAGGAGATAAAAAAGCAGCAGAGTCCAAACTTGAAGCAGCAAAACCAGCATTAGCTGCTTCTGAGGCAGCATTGCAGGTGGGTTTGCAGAATTAGATTTCATTTGTACTTTCTTTATATATATATATATATATAATGGAAGTAAAGGAATATATATATATATATATATATATGTGTGTGTGTGTATAAAGAAACATTTATTATTTTTAATATGGTTTATTATTATTATTGTTGTTATTAAATTTATTAGAATTTCTGATATCATCCTGCAATATTTACTTAATGGTACTTTTTTAGTACTTGTCATGATAGCTTTGAACAGAGTGAACCTAAACAAAATGCTCTGCATTTAACCTATACTCATCGTGCTGCAAGGGGTCTGGGGAGCAGTGTTGGGGATGATAGCTTGCTGAAGGATACCTCAGGACAACCTACTGGTCTCAGTCTCAAAACTTACAGCAACAGAAGTAAATGTCATATAATTAAGTAAATTTAGAAAACACCAGCAACAGTAGCAGAAATGTCAACATTCACTCTACTGAAAGTTGAATGTGTTGACCTACAAAATGCATGAGTACATACCTCTGTCAAGTTTTTCTCTCTTTAAAGGTTTAACAGTTGTTCTGATCTCATTAACATCTGCTGTTAACAGACAATAAAGCCTGCAGATATTGCAACAGTGCGCAAATTGGGGAAACCTCCACATCTTATCATGCGCATCATGGACTGCGTACTGCTGTTGTTCCAGCGACGAGTGGATACAATCACTATGGACTCTGAAAGGCCCTGTCTGAGACCCTCTTGGAATGAGGCTCTTAAACTCATGAACAACTCAGCCTTTCTCAGCATGCTCTTAAACTTTAATAAGGTTTGCATTCTATAAATTGCTTAGGATTTAAATTTGTACTGTATAAAAATATTTAAAATAAGTTAATAGTCCATATAATATTGTGACTAGTGAACAATGAAGCAGCTCAACATTTACAGGCAATAAAGCATCAACCTTTTCTTTCTCTAAAAAGGACACCATCACAGAGGAGGTAGTCGAGCTCCTTGCGCCATATTTGAGCATGGAGGATTATAATTTAGAGTCAGCCAAGCGGATTTGTGGCAATGTAGCTGGACTCTGCTCCTGGACTGAGGCTATGGTAGACTTCTTTGGCATCAATAAAGAAGTCTTGCCACTTAAGGTGATAATCTTCATTGCCACATATTTGAAGCATAGTTTCTGCAATACGTATTATCTTTAGAATTCATTTTAATTGCGATGTGGACCTGAGTATAGCCAGTTTTTCTATCACGACATCTGGTGCTGTGTATTTTAGGCTAACTTGAAGCTTCAGGAGGCCCGATTAGCTGTGGCTCAGGGGGAACTCTCGAAAGCTCAGGAACAGCTGGATGCTAAGCAAAAAGAACTTGATGGGGCACAGGTTTGTTACCTAGGTTACATCTTATAGGAGAAAGCTTGTACAAAACTATGCAAAAGTATTCACTTTCCAATTCATTTATTAAGCACACTGATACCATCAATAAGCAGAATCCCCTTGAGTGCATTGACTTCAGTTGATTCCTATTCATTTATTGCTTAATCCCTCTTTGACTTGCTATAACTATTGGTCAGACATGATATTTTCAACATATTTAACTTTTAGAATGGGGTTCTTGCCCTATGAAAAGTGAAAGTGACAACCCTTGTCATTGCGAGGTCAAAGCACAGCAGACAATGAACCACAACAAAACTGGACCTCTGCATTTAACCCATGCACACTCAAACACCATGCAGCAGTGGGCAGCAGTGACGGGGGCAGCACCTTGCTCAAGGGTACCTCAGGGCAACCTATCAGGAAGAGGTTCGAACCCCCGATCATGCGGCTAACACCCTAACCACTAGGCCACCACTGCCCCGTAGGGCCATGATGTGAAGTTGAAGTTAAAAGTTGAAGTTAAAAACACATTCTTCCAGTAAAATCAAAGATCATTACTCTTCTGTCTCATCTAGGTGGTCTTCAATAAAAACTTTAACAAATAATTTTATTGTACTTATCTTAAAAATAATATTTATATTTTTATACTGATATTTATCTTAAATTTGAGATCATGATTTTACATGCAACACAGGCCCTTTATGATGGTGCAGTAAGGGAGAAACAAATGCTGTTGGAAGATGCACAAGGATGCCGCAGAAAAATGTCCAATGCCATGGCACTCATTGACGGACTTGGTGGAGAGAAGGTCAGTTTGGCCATAGCTTAGCAGCAGGGAAATGTGGATGTGAAAGGCTTACTGCTTTAAAAAATATGTGTAGTTGTTACACATTTCAGAACAAAAGTTTTATATTTCTGAAATCTTCTTCTTTTTCTATTGGCTGCTCCTGTTTAGGGGTTGCCACAGCAGATCATCCGTTTCCATTTCTTCCTGTCATCAGCATCTTCTTCTGACCACCTGCATGTCCTCTCTCACCACATCCATAAGCCTCCTCTTTGGTCTTCCTCTTTTCCTCTTTCCTGGCATCTCCATCTTCAACATCCACCTCCCTATATAATCCTTGGCTCTCCTCTGGACATGTCCAAATCAACGGAACCTTGCTTCTCTAACTTTGTCTCCAAGACATCTAACCTGAGCTGTCCTTCTAATATAATAATTTCTAATCCTGTCCATCTTATTTATTTGCTGCACTTCCTGGTTCTCTATCCTCACATCATCCAATCTTCTCTCTCTCTCATTCTCTTCATTCATCAGTTGCTCAAAGTACTCCTTCCATCTGCTCAACATGCCTTGTTCACTGTACATTTCCATTTCTATCCTTTATCACCCTGACCTGCTGCACATCTTTCCAGGTTCTGTCTCTCTGTCTAGTCAATCAGTAGAGGTCATTTTTTCCTCCTTATTGTCCTTACTGTCATAGAATTTACCCAATACCTCATTTGATTTGCCAAAGGTTTTACACCGGATACCCTTCCTGTCATAACCTTCCCCATTTATCGAGGCTTGGGACCAGCATGAATACACTAAAATACACTGAAATACAGTGGCTTGTGCATCCCTAGTGACTGGGTTTTATATTTCTGAAATAGGAAATTCAGTTTACTACAATTCACTGGCTGATTCAGCATTTTGCTTTTTGAGCACTGAGAACATAACCCTAATTAATAAGTATAGAATCTCTTTATACAGATAAATAATGGATGATGTAATCATTTATGAAGTATTTTTTAGATAAGATAATACTTATCTAATCTGGTGGCCCTAATTAGTTGTTCAATATGTCCCTGTTTCACTAATTATGAACACTCTAATATTATCTAATATTTGAGACTTAAAAGAATATTTGTATTTAAGGTTGTTCATGTCAATTTTAATAAGTGCTCCTAATCTAAAATACATTATGATAATACAGTGGCTAGTGTTGTTGCCTCACAGTTAGAAGATTCTTGGTTTGACTCCCAGCTAGGGTGGCTGGAGATTTTTCCCTCCTTTCTTTTCCTTTTCAAGTCTTCAAGAGGTCCCTCTAGGTGCTCCATGAATGGATAGGTCATCAAAATTGACTCAGAATTTACTGTGTTTATGTAAAGGAATATATGAGAAACTGTTTCTGAATTAGATTCGTTGGACAGAAAGCAGTAATGAGTTCCAGAGACAAATCAAACATTTACCAGGAGATGTGTTATTGGCTACGGGCTTTCTGTCCTATGCTGGCCCCTTCAACCAGGAGTATCGTAATCATCTTTTGCAGCAGTGGAGGAAAGAAATGAGTGCTAATAATATTCCATACAATCAGGTATATCTTTACTGTTTTTTTTTAATGCAATGTAATATACAATGTTAAGTAATGTTAAAGAACTAATGTATAAAGCGAATCAATAATCTATTCACTTCAATTATTATTAATAAAAAACATGCAGAATCCTTCCAACAATGGTTGGATCGTTTATTATGCTTGCTTACTTATAGTTTTTGAAAAACATCATGCTTTTTTCTCTTTTAGAGCCTTAATCTTTTAACTATGCTGGTGGACAATGCGACTGTAGGTGAATGGAACCTTCAAGGCCTTCCCAATGATGACTTATCCATTCAGAATGGTATCATTGTCACTGAAGCCTCTCGCTACCCACTTCTCATTGACCCTCAGGGCCAGGGAAAGACTTGGATAAAAAATCGTGAAACTAATAATAATCTACAGGTAAAGCAAGAAAATGTTATGTTTTTATATTGGAAATGTATTTATTTGTACATTACACATGTTTGAGAGAATGTCTCTAATATGCCCACCTAAGTTTAAATAAATATATTTTCTCCTAAGTTCTGATAATCAATGTAATTAATAGGGTCAGCGGTGACCTAGTGGTTAGGGACTAGGCTTGTGGGTTTGAATCCCTTACCAGTAGGTTGCCTGGAGGTACCCTAAAGCAAGGTTCTTTCCCTACCACTGGTTCCCGGACACTTTCAATAGTTGTTCCCTGCTGCACGTGTGTGTGTATAAGTTAAATGTAGAGGCTCGGGCAATGGTGACCTAGTGGTTAGGGAGTTGGCCCCAGGATCAGAAGGTCATGGGTTTGAATCCAAGACCAGTAGGTCTGAGGTACCCTTGAGCTTCTGGTTTCATACAAGTTTCACTAAGTAAGCAGACTTTTATGTGAGGACTTGTTTTACTACAGCTCATTCTGTTTGTCAGGCTTGTGGAATTCTTCTTGAGAACATACAGCCAGTGTCCAAAACCACATATTACATAAGTCTGGGCAAAACAGCAGCTTAGGCAGATAAATGGCCAGCTTGGAAAAATGGTAGCCACATAACAAATAGGAGCTACTTAAGTTATATAGCTACCAAAAAACCTGATGATTGGAACATAACTTTATGACCTTTCTTGTCATGTCAGGTCACATCTTTAAACCACAAATATTTTCGAACTCATATTGAAGATTGCTTATCACTTGGGAAACCACTGCTCATTGAAGATGTTGGAGAAGATTTGGATCCTGTTCTCAATAACATTTTAGAGAAGAACTTCATCAAATCTGGCTCAACATACAAAGTATAACTACTGATTCTATTATAATTTAATTATCACTTGATATGTACAAAATCTGAACAGATCATGATTCTATTGCCATATTAATGTGTGGTATGAGGCAATCCACATTTAGTAAATGTGTTTTCTATTTAGTTCCTATAGCTCCTTTTTTATTTTCTCATGTGAGATGTGTGTTTCTCATTCAATGTAGGTTAAAGTGGGAGATAAAGAAGTAGATGTCATGAAGGAATTCACACTCTACATTACCACAAAACTGGCCAACCCAACATACAGTCCTGAGATCAGTGCAAAAACTGCAATTGTAGACTTTACTGTCACAATAAAGGGATTGGAGGATCAACTGCTTGGCCGGGTTATACTTACAGAAAAGCAAGTGAGAATGAAACCAAGATGAATACAGCCATTATTAAGATGAGAATGAGTGTTTTTCTGAGAATAAATGTTCAGTAGTAATCAGTGTTGTGAGCTTGAAATAACTGACACACATACAGCCTTGACATATTGTCACTTTCCAAGGTGAACCATGTGTCAAGAATTGACTTGAATTTTTGTGCATTGTGTGAAATGCTAATGAGGAATAAACCTTAAGAAACGGAATGATTCCAAATTTACAGTAGAAGTGAAGTTCTGCCTTCTTCTGTGAAGTTCCCATTTTGGATACCAATGAATACCCACTACACTATTGAACAACTGTTAAATTCAAATTTTACTTCTCGTAAGGAAATGGAATCAGAGAGAGTGAAGATGCTGACAGAGGTCACATTCAACAAACGGAAAATGCAGGAGCTGGAAGACAACCTGCTGTATAGACTAACTAGCACACAGGGCTCACTTGTGGAGGATGAGTCTTTGATAGAGGTGCTTAAAGTTACGAAAAGCACTGCAGAAGAGGTATGTGAATCCACAGTTTTGTACAAAGATCGGGACACTCCTAATTGAACAAGTTGAAGTGTTTTCATTTTCAAAATAATATTTAGTGAACCTCCAAGGGAGCAACCTTAAACATGACACATTTATGCAGATTACAGCACCAATACTATTGTTTTTCAAAAACTACAGTCAATCAGTACCTTATTTACACTTAGGCAAAACCTAAAATTCTGGAAGCCTAATAACTTTTTAATAACTTAGTAACTTTTTGCTATAAAAGTCTTGCTATTGCTATAGTCTTTGCATATTTCCCCAATTATTCTGTCAAAATGTTTCCAATTCAGAATGATTCTAATTTCTAATGTCAACTAATGTAAACCCACAAGTCATGGATTTAAATGGCATAAAAATGTTACTGTGTAGCCCTGTTCAGTTAATGTATTGAATTACATATAACTATATACATGGTCATACTATATATAGTCGTGTGAAAAAATTTTATTAAATATTCAGTTCTTTATTAAGAAATATTCACATATTGATGCCTAATCTTGTTTTTGTTTTCCTCTGGGAAAGAAAGTGATTTAATTGCAGTTAAACAACAAAAATTAACCAAGTTTTATTCATTACAAAAAAAATATATCAACACAAATGTGTACTCTAATTGAGGAAAAACCTAGGACACCCTACCCCCTAATAATTAGTGTTACCCCCTTTGGCTGAAATAACCACAGTGAGATGTTTCTTGTAGCCATCTACCATTCTCTAACATTGGTCTGAGGAAAGTTTGCCCCACTGAAGTGACTCAAGTCACTCCACATCATCTCAAATGGGTTTTGGCTCAGACACTCCAGGACTCTCCATTTCCTAGTTTTCAACCAGTCCTTGGAGGATTTGCTGGTATGTTTTGGGACATTGTCGTGTGGCATGGTCCAGTGTCGCTTCGACTTTAATGTTTTTGCAGATGGACTCACATGTTCCTCAAGCTCCCTCTGAGAGCTTGAGGAACATGTAGAATTAATGGTGGATTATATGATGCTGAGCTGGCCAGGTCCTGCTGCAGCAAAGCATCTCCAAACCATGATACTTCCATGCTTCACAGCTGGTATGAGGTCTTTTTCCTGGAATGCTGTATTTGGTTTACACCAGATATGCCTTCTGTTCTGGTAAATAATTTAGACTCATCTGTCCAAAGAACATTATTCCAGAAGTCCTGGTTTTTGTCTACATTCTCTGTGGCAAACTTTCAGTCTAGCATTTGATGTTTCTCTTAGAGAGCAAAGGTTTCTTCCTTGCACACCCCCATGCAAGTTAAAGTTGTGTGGGCTCTTTCTGATTGTAGAGGCACTTTCACATGAACAGTAGCAAGAGCCTGCTGTAGGTCCTGTGATGACATTTTAGAGTTTTTGGAGACTTCTTTTAGCATCTTGCGGTCTGCTCTCTGGGTGAACTTGCTTGGATGGCTAGACTTGGGCATGTTGGCAGTTGTTTTGGAAGTCCTCCACTTGTAGACTATTTTCTGGATGGTGGAATGGCTGATTGCAAATTTTTTTGAGATCTTTTTAATTCCCTTACCAGACTTATAAGATGCTACAATCTTTTTACTGAAGGCCTCAGACAGTGCTTTTGATCTCACCATGATGTTCACTCTCACCTCAACAGTCAGGAGCACATCAAACTAAATGTCTGAGAAACCTCATTAAAAATGCTGAGTAACAATATTCTAATCATGTGCACCTGATGTGCTACATTTGTGTTTGATTTGAGCCATTTTAATTGGGAATAAAGGTGGGTGTGTCCTAAATTATTCCGCACCAGAAATCGCATTTTGGTGGAATTACATTTTACAGAAACTTTTGAAAAGTCTTTTCTTCAGTTTTAATTGTTTACTTATATTAATTGAATCTTCCAGTATTGTTAAAATTGAGATTTAATATCCATATGTCAAAGAATGTTACATAAACACACAGGCTTTCAAAGGGTGTCCTAATTCTTTCACATGACTGTATAAGTACTCAATATTACACAAATGCAGTATTAAATGCTATAAATATACTGAACACTAAGTGTAACAATGAATTGAATACATTTAAATTTTAAATTCCGAAAATAATTTAATCATGTTTCCAACATCAGTGGAGTTAAAATAAGCAATTCACAGTAAAATGAATTTTGCTAAATATTGTCATGCTTAAAATAAATTTCTTCTTCTGAAAAGGTGAGAGAGAAGTTATTGGTTGCTGCAGAAACTGAAATAAAGATCAACCATGCCCGCGAGGAGTATCGTCCTATAGCCACAAGAGGGAGCATCCTGTACTTCCTTATTGTCGAAATGAGCTTGGTCAATTTCATGTACCAGACTTCACTGCGGCAGTTCCTTGGCGTTTTTGACAATTCAATAGAAAAGTCACCAAAGTCTCAGATCACCTCCAAAAGGTTGTCCTCCATCATGGATTTTCTCACCTATGAGGTATATCACTATACAGTCCGAGGCCTATATGAAGATCACAAATTCCTCTTCACCCTTCTTCTGGCGCTGAAGATAGACCTTCAAGCTAAAAACATTTCTCACAACGAGTTCCAAGCTCTCATCAAAGGTATACAGTGTACAGTTTTATTGAATGTGCATTTTACATCAAGGCATTCCCTAACTGTTTAGTTAGCATGGCCCTTACTTTTTCCACTATTTGTAACAGTTCTGCTCGTGATGGCAAGGTTAGGTGTTGGGAAACAATCCTATGGGATGTGCAGTTTGAGATAATGTGCTATCTCCCAAGTGGAAACACTATTCAGGCATGAACATTTGCAGAAAGGATTACGGAACCATGTAATGATTTTTGAACACCAGTGGTCTGCCACTGTGGGGAAAACAGATCTTTTCCATAACACCTGATAATTGACCCTCAAGGTTGGATGCAACCTGTTTTCTGCCAGAGACAGTAATGCTAAGGCTGCCAAGTGAAGCCAGGAGGATGTGCTTGTAGACTGTATTAAGAGTTTATTGATAAAACAATAAAACACATTGATAACACAAAGCTAAGTTCTAAACCTGATCCAGAAGTCCATGGAACTTTTAGCGGCATGCAGTCTGAGCAGGTTGAGAGAATGTTTAGTGTATTTTATTTCCAGGGCTAAATTAAAAAACAATTGGTTTCTATTGTCTTGGCTAATTATCAAGTCAGCTTCTCCCCTTCGCTGTGAATTCTTTATTTTTGCGTCACGTAAATCTTCCGTTTTAAGTACAAATGATCATTTGTGCAAATTACTGAAGCCCATGTTAGTATAATTTAACCATTTAGCCAGATCTGGATACTGAACAGCCAGGACTGATCTCCATGTTATTATTATATATGTGTAATTTAGCATGTCATTCCACGGATGAAGTATGTTTCTATAACTGGCAATTATTTTTCATGGGGCTATTGGGTGGAATGATAGTTTAAAGGGTGGCTGTTTCACCCATGTACCCACACATTTGTTAACTATAGCTACTATAACCCAATAGTATTTGCTCCAGCCCTTAGATCTATAAAATTGCTGATCAACTGTAGTTTTTTTTTTCATTTCCAATTCAACTTTCCAATTTCTTTGCAGGAGGAGCATCTCTTGACTTGAACACAGTAGAGCCCAAGCCAAGGCGATGGATCCTGGACACGACCTGGCTAAATTTGGTGCACCTGTCAAGCCTGCACCCCTTTACAAGACTCCTAACCCAGGTAGCACACAATGATCGAGCCTGGAGATGCTGGTTTGATGAAGCAGCTCCAGAGGAGGCACCGATTCCTGATGGCTATGACAGTCTTTTGGATGCATTTCACAAACTTCTGCTGATCCGGAGTTGGTGTCCTGACCGTACTATTGCACAGGTAATGTATAAAGCAATATTAAAAACATTTTGGTTATGGTTTCTTTCCTTTAATCATGTAAAAATGAATGATTTTCACTGTAAACTCACTTTCACTTTCAGTATCTGACCAATTTATGACACTGATTTGACCATGCTGTCCTGAAAATTTATATTTGTATGTCATTCTGCTTCGAATAATACTACAAATCTTGCTGCAGAGAAAAACAACCATTGCTTAAACAAACCTCCTCATTTAACTTTGATCTATTTCAATTTTCTAAATACATTACATCCAACATCCAACAAACAAAATAGCCAAACTGACTGACCCATTTTATAACATTAAAATTATTGTTTTAATTAAATATAGACAATGACCTCATATGCAGAGAAAAAAATGTACCAAGGACAATTAATAACTATTTGAGTACTGGAAACATTTTACGATTTAAGATTCAAGATTGTTTAGTGTAGAATGCACAATTACAAGGAAATTCTTCTTAAATGCCTTCTGAAAGTTCAATATATAGAGCAACCATGCTAAAAAGACAATCAATATAAAGTGCAATAATATGCTAGGATAAATACAAACTGTAAACTGTACAAACAATAACCTAAGCTTATAAGATGTAACACTGTTAATAATAAATAATTAAAATATAAGAGTTGTGTGTTTATAAATAATACATTTTTTAGGTCAATTTAGAATGAAAGTTCTAATAAGTAAAAAGTAAGTAATATGTAAAAACTGATGTCTTGAATGTCTTACATTTGAAGAGTAATGGTTGAGTCCCAGGGCAGGAAACTTTTCGGGGTTCAGGGAATTGTAAATTAGTAATTGGCATATTATTTAAAAAACTTTAAGTTACTTCAATTAATTAAATTGTAATGAACAAATACTTATTGTGTCTGGCTAACATTATTTTATTATAAACTTCAATTTAGGCATGATTCTTAGCTCCCACAACATTTACAGTGCTAGCACCACCAGCCAAGCTAACAATTTCCACTGTTCTTTGTCAATGTGGTCTAGGTACATATATATCACTCCTACATTATAAAGTTATTTGATGGATAGCATGGATATTGTGCTGAAAAAAGTTTTTAATTATTCGTCTTAACATGCTAGCTAACAATGTTTGACTTGGTAAGTCTGCAAAGTAAAGAGTATTTTCATTAATATTTTCATATATATTTTCAGTGCCTAAAACTGCTTTTTTTAAATTATTTTAAAACATGACCAGCAACAATCTTCCCACACTACCTCACTTCACCCCACCACACCACACTGTACCCCACCTTACCCCACCTTACCCTACCTACTTCAGTTCTTTATTCACCATGATCTGTGGCAGGCACGGAAGTACATCGAGGAGTCATTAGGGCACAGATATGCAGAGGGTGTGATTTTGGATATAGATGCTATGTGTAAGGAAAACGACAAGAGGACACCAATGATTTGTTTACTCTCTATGGGGTCAGATCCCACTGAGAATATAGAGAGGCTTGCAAAAACAAAGGTATGTCACCACACCATTAAATCTACATGATAAAGTAATAAGATAAAAAATAGTTTTGTGGTATTTATTTGTGGTACAAATATGTATTTAGTCTAATACATTAATCATCCTTATATAAATCAGTTTCAGTAGCATAATTAATGGATTTACACATTAACATTTACACATTTATCATCAATGGTATAACAATCCAATGCAACAACACTCAAGCTAAAAGATAAAAAAATGTTAATCATTGTTTTGCAGTTCAGAAGACAAGTCATGGTTTATTGTGGGCAGACAATGATTACCTCTTACCACTGTATAACATGACAAATGCAAAAGAAATTAACTGTTTACCTAATTGCATTCAGAAATTGCATTCTATGTAAATATGTGGATGCATGTGTATGCAGGAATGAGGGGCACACAGTGTAGCACTTGAAAAGATTACTTACTTACTTATTAAAAGATTACTCTGCCTTTTTTCCTTCATTAAACAAGGAAATGACTGAGTCTGATTGACACAGCACAATGCAAATGATACTCAGTACTAACAGTCAAGTTAACAATGTCTTAACTTTAAAGGCAGCAGTGGTGCCTGGACAGCTGTTATTAATGAGCAGATAAAATGTGCATCTGCTATATCTGTAACAAAGTAGAAATAAGTGGAAAATCGGGTAACCATGTGTGTGAAATGTTAAAAGTTAAAGGGAAAATGTTAAATGTTAAACTTAAATATATATGGGTGGATAATATATAATATGTTATAAGTATGGTGATGATCATAACAGATTGCTAGCAAACACCAGTAGTTACTGAAACACAAGAATAGTCACAGAAAATAAATCTGATGCTGAATGTGACTCAACTCCTGGTATTTCAAATGGCTTTTTTCACTGTTCAATGTGACAATGATCACTGTGTCCTAAACAACATGAACAAGACTGCATAGACAAAGGCTCATGGCAAAGGCATGAGTTTAAAAATTGGATAATAGAGTAGAGTAGAGTAGAGTAATCTTTTATTATCCCACGAATGGGAAATTTGGGCGCTACAGGGCTCTTATAAAGGTGACAGAGAGAATATAGAAAGGTAGATGTACAGAAAAAAAAAGAAAGAAAAATATATAAAAATATAAAGAATGAGGAACAAGTACAGGAGCAAGTACAGGAGCTATAAATATAAATAATAAATTATATATATATATATATATATATATATACATATATTTACAAGAAGAATTAGGGAAGGCGACCATATATACAGTACACAGTAATAAATAAGTTTTGAATAAATTATAAATAAACAAGTAACAAAATATAAATTTAATAATAGTATATAATAATAATATACAATAATAATATAATATATAATAAACAAGCAATGTTCAAAATGTAAATAATAAATAAATAATAAATAATAGTTTACATCTGTTGTAGCACATGTAGTGATTAATCAGCTACATCTGGGGTAAGTGGAAGGCAGTGTAAATGAGATTTTTCTGCATTCAGTTTCATACTTTTTTCTATATAGGAATTATCCCTGCTGCAGCAATAGCTGCTGAACATACTTTTCTACCTAGGGTTAGCACTGAAAACTGTGGCAGGTTATTTAGAGTGTGTAGGTGACATTTGTTCCCAAATTTTATCTACACTTACAAATTACGGATTAATAAAACTTAAATACACAACTACATACATTGTAATTCCATTTAATAAATCTAATTCAAATTTTAAGTATAAAAATATAATTTTTTTCATTTAAATACATTGTGTCTTTGAGTAACACAAAGTTTATTAACAAAAACATACATGCCTGTTTGGCTAAAAAAGTCAAACCAATAATTTGAAGAATTTTTAGACACATAGTGTATTTTTTACTTTAACTTCTGTGCTGAATGGTATAAATGTTTATAATCCCAACCCTGCATGCAACCTTACAGGGCATTCCTTGTAGGCCCATTTCCATGGGGCAGGGGCAGGAGGTTCATGCAAGGAGGTTACTAGCCCAGAGCATGTCAGATGGAGGTTGGTTACTGCTGCAAAATTGTCATCTAGGACTGAATTTCCTGGATGAACTTCTGGAGACCATAAATACTTCTGAAAACATCTGTGAGAGTTTCAGGGTTTGGGTGACCACTGAGATCCACCCCAAATTCCCTATTAACTTCCTGCAATCATCAATCAAGTTTACGAATGAGCCTCCACAAGGTGCACAATTTTTTATTATACAAGATTCCATGTTTTTAGACAAAACATAAAAGATAATACAGACTCATAAAAAACATAATCCTTGTTTTTATAAGTGGTAAATTACTATTTGCCATTGTGAACCCACCACAGCACAACACTTTCAAATGCACTATAATCACACTATAATTAACTGCAGAGAACTGCTTTCTCTGCAGTTAACCCAAACAGACAGTCATATTTCTATTGACTAAAGGCACAATAGGGGACGATGCCTTGTTTAAGGGTAAGTTCTAATAACTGGGCTGGGGCACAAACCCAGGACCAGGGGGCTTAGTCCCTAACCCTAAGGCACCTGCACAAGACAAAACCCAGATTAATCATCTTGAAGACTTTTATATTTGATGCAGTGGGCCTTCATTTTCATTTTCATTTTCCATTCTCTCAGAAGTAGCTTTCCTTTCTATTATTGTGAGTATGTACCCACATAAACTTTACATTTAATGTCTTTCTTTCCAATTTTGAAACAGCATGTAGATACGAAACAAACAAGTTCTTAGTTCTTAGTTTATAAAATGAATGTGTTTGATCTTCCATAAATACAATTCATTTTCTCCATGTGTGTATGCCATGGTGTGAAGGTGTAAAAGCTGGTTTGAGGAGGACCTACAGTAGCATGACACAAGAGCAACTAGAAATTACCAACATGTCAGAGTGGAGACCACTCCTATATGCTGTAGCTTTTCTTCACACCACTGTGCAGGTGAGGGGCCCATACCTATACTTATCTTCTATAAGAATGCCATAATCTTCAGAAAATCTTTTTACTTGCTTGCTATGAAGTCACAGCATTATGCAGTAGATTGTAAATATTTTAAAGTTTATCCTTGTATCTGAGTCAAGTATAAATAGAATGAATTTTAGTAAATTAATGGCATCAAAGATGAATCTGTTAAAATGCTCTTTAGTGTTCAGGGTTTGTGTGCATACATTATTAAATGTTAAATTTTTCGTTTTTATACACGTCATTACTACACTATTTGCTATACACTATTTGCCTCTTATTTGCCAACAATAATTCCTATTGTTGATTGTTTTTGTTTTAACTTTTTATTTCATGACAACAAGGAGAGACGCAAGTTTGGTGCACTGGGATGGAACATTCCTTATGAGTTCAACCAGTCAGATTTCACTTCCAGTGTGCAGTTTGTGCAGAATCACTTAGAAGACGTGGACGTAAAGCATGGCGTGAACTGGAATTGCCTACGCTATATGCTTGGAGAAGTAGAGTCAGATATAAAAATTATTTAAATGGGGCAGCAAGTGAAGTGGAGATGCTCAGTTGCCTTTGGGTGTGACTGTGTGCGTGATTGTGCTTGTGCGTTTAGGGATAGACTCCCCCACAATCCTGATTAGGATAAGCAGCTCAGAAAATGGATGGATGAATGGATTTTTATTTTAATGCTGATTTTGCATGTTTTCATTTTAATTGCTAATTTGTTAAATAACATAAGTGAAACACATTTCTGAATCTGCTTTTGAATTATGCTGTTATGTTCATTTAACAAAGTCTTAAAACTAAAACATGTTTTATAGATGTTAATATACTGAATTTAGCTTTTATAAAGCTATTTTTATGCTGGCTAACAAATTACATACCAAGTTCAAATGATACAAAATTAAATACCTGGATTTATGATCATATAAATCCAGGTATGGATGGTGGTGGTCTAGTGGTAAGATACTTGCCTATAGACCTATGGCTCAAGAGGTCTCAGGTTCGAATCCTACCTCTGGCACTACCACCACTGGGTGCCTGAGCGAGACCCTTAACCCTGAGTTGCTCCAGGGGGACTGTCCCTGTAATTAGGACATGGAAGTCGCTCTGGATAAGAGCATCTGCTAAATGCTGTAAATGTAAATCATATGTTTTATCACAAGGGGCCAAATGTGAGGATTGTTAATATCTGGTGGTGTTAACCTCTTTTAGGTGCAATATGGAGGACGAGTCACTGATGACATGGATAAGCGGCTGCTTAACACCTTTACTTGTATCTGGTTTAGTGCAAGCATGTTTGAGGACAAATTTTGTTTTTACAAAGGATATACAATACCTAAGGCAAAGATGTTGCAGGAGTACCATACCCACATTGATGCTATGCCACTGGTTGACTCACCCGAGGTAAGATTGTTTAAAGTGGACCTATTGTGGTCCTTTATAGAGTTTGAACTCTTACATTATTTATTGCAGAAATTGCTATGAAATCTAAGTAGAAAGAAAGCCTAAATGGAAAATCAAAATCTAACTTCTTCTTTCGGCTGCTCCTGTTAAGGGGTCACCACAGCGGATTATCCATTTCCATTTCTAATCCTGTCCATCCTCAGCACACCCAACAAAAATCTCAGTATCTTTAATTCTGACACCTCCAACTCTGCCTCCTGTCTTTTCATCAGTGCCACCATCTCCAACCTGTTTGTCTCACTACTGTCCTGTAAACCTTCTTTTATACTCTCGCTGGTACCCATCTGTCACAAATCACTCCAGGTACTCTTCTCCACCCATTCCAACCTGCCTTCACTCTCTTCTTCACCTCTCTTCCACACTCGCTGTTACTCTGAACTGTTGATCCCAAGTGTTCAAATTCCTTTACCTTTGTTACTTCTACTTCTTGCATCCTTAACACTCCACTTTCCTCCCTTTCATTCACACTCATGTATTCTGACTTTGTCCTACTCACTTTCATTCCTCTCCTCTCTGGAGCAGATCTCCATCTCTCCAGGTTCTCCTCAAGCTGTTCCCTGCTCTCACTACAGATCACAATATCATCAGCAAACATTATTATCCATGGGGACTCCTGTCTATCCTCATCCATCAACCTGTGCATTACCACTGCAAACAAAAATAGGCTCAGCGCTGATCCTTCATGTAATCCAATCTTTACCCTAAATGCCTCTGTCACTCCTACTGCAGATCTCACCACTGTCAATCTGCCCTCATACATATCACGAATTACATATTTCTCTCTAGGCACCCTGTCATATGCTTTCTCCAAGTTCACAAAGGCAACTCCTTCTGACCTTCTCTGTACTACTCCATTAACAACTTCAGAGCAAACATTGCATCTGTAATGCTCTTTCTCTGCATTAAACCATACTGCTGTTCACTAATGCTCACCTCTTTTCTTAACCTAGCTTCCACTACTCTTTCCCATAACTTCATTTTCATGCTCTGATCAACTTTTTCCATCTATAGTCATCTATAGTTACTACAGCTCCGGGCATCACCCTTATTCTTGAAAATTGGTACCAGTACACTTCGTCTCCTCTCCTCAGGCATCCTTTCACTTTCCAAGATTGTGTTAAACAATCTGGTCAGAAACTCAACTGCCATCTCTTTTAAACCCCTCCATGCTTCCACCAGTATGTCATCTGGACCAACAGGCTTTCCATTCTTCATACTCTTCCTGGTGCTGCACTTCCTGGTTCACTTCATCACATCATCCAATCTTCTCTCTATCATTCTATTCATTCATCAGCTGCTCAAAGAACTCCTTCCATCTGCTCAACACACGAGATCAAAATATATCCCTGCACATATAAATCTTAAAAAACATATTTAAAAAAATACACTTAAAACATATAAGTGTGGAGTGAAAAAAGAATGCTGCCAGCTGGTGAAAATTTGTTCAAGCTTGTCTAGTGTTTAAAATCAAAGATCTCAAAGTGATCTCTTTACTTTTCTTGGGCTGTTGGATGGCATGGGACCTACAGCCCCTCTTTGGTTAGTTTGCATGTTTGCATGTTTTCCTTGATTGTTCAAGCATCTCTTATGGTGCTATGGAGCTTGTTCTGAGCATAAAGTTGCTTTTCTCTGTTAAATTTCATTCACATAGATGTAAGAAGGGTCTGAAAAGATTCCTTCCCCCAGCCCTAAAGATTTACACTGGATGATCGCAGGGAAGGGTACTGGCCAGTTGACTGCTGGGCCTTTGTCCCTCATACTTGGACATTGTTCAAAGTCCTTAGTAGAGCTTTTGGATGGAGGGTTAATGTTCTTGCATTACTTTGGGCCTCTTTAAACTAGGGCCTCTTTAAAAACTGCATATCTGATCACAGCTCAGCATTAAGTTCTGCCTCCAAGTCCTTATCACAGCTGGCAGTTGCCTTTGCTCTTTCTGGTTCTCACCCACTGTACCCATCACTGTTCTGGATATGCCTACTATCATGGAGAAATTAGTAATGTTAATATTAAATTTAACCCTAACCCTATGAAATTTACATAAATCCAACCCATTAACGGTATTCCACCAATAGTTCCCATCATGATTAACACCTTTGTATTCCAGCCATTATGATCAACAATTCTGTTTCCTCTCCTTTACCATTTCTCCACCATAAACAAAGTTGTAAACCTGTTACCCTTCAACTTTTTGTTTAGGAATATAACAGTTCACAGATGTGGTTGTATGCCGTGAGATTTAAGTCAACAAACTTTGTCAACATTTGAGACATTGAATGACAAGGACAAAAGTAGAAGGATTTTCACTATACTAATAGAAATGCTTTTTATTCACTGTGGTTCACTGTGCGGTGTGTTGTTGTGTCTTCACAAATACCATCAGTCATTTTCTCTGTAGGCAAACCATGGGTTTGTTCTTCCCTTAAAATCCATGACATCTTGTGTGAGTTAACATTGTAGTACCACTTACGATGTCACATCAAAATATAAATAGTGTAATTTTCACCAAATATCTTAATTAGATTTTACAGGTATTGAAACATATACTTTCTTCATTTGTCTCCTGCTTCACATCTTATTTTACTTCCTTCATTTATTACATTAGGTTTTTGGCCTTCATCCTAATGCTGACATCTCCTGCCAGACTAACATGGCAAGTGAAATTCTAAGCACCATTATCAACATCCAGCCTAAGGACAGCAGTAGTGGGGGAAATGAGACCCGAGAAGCAACAGTTCTGCACCTGGCCAATGAGATGCTGCAGAAGCTTCCATCTGGCTATAATGCTAATGAGGTAAGGTGTTTGCTGTGCCCATTTATGCACAATAGTTAAGAAAGAAATATATAAGTCTGCTATAGAATTATTGGCATCATTAGCATGAGAAAAGAATGCTCTGGAAAATTGTCAGCTGCTTGGTCTTATAAATGGGGTTTTTATATATATATATCCCTTGACATGGAAAAACAAAAAAAAAAACATGCATTGCAAGAGTTTGGATCTTAACATTCTAAATAAGAACACCTTCTTTAAATGACTAATTACACATAGTTGCAAGTTTACGTCAACATACTTGATTTTACATTTTATTCTGATATGTAGGTGAGAATCCATTTGCAGAAAATGGGACTCTACCAGCCAATGACTATATTTTTGCGTCAGGAGGTTGACAGAATGCAGAACATCATACATTGTGTGTATAGCTCTCTCACAGACCTTAAATTGGCTATTGATGGTAAGTTTTATGCACTAAATTGCATTTACACTGCTGGCAAATAGTTTATTTACATGTAATTGGCTGTGTGTAGTTTTGAGAAGAATGTATTGATTAAACAAACCAGGTATTGAACAAAAAATATTAATTACACAGGTAATTCGTTTTGAAAAACATTGCTATTTATGGGAACAGATGATCCACTGTGGTGACCCCTAAATGGGAGCAGCTGAAAAAAGAAGATAAAATCGCTATTTGCGGTGTATATTTGCATTTTTATATGTATGTGTTTATTTCTACTATCAAAAGGGACTATAATTATGTCAGAAGATCTTCGAGATATTCTGGATAGCATGTATGATGCACGTGTTCCAAAACTATGGCTCAAAAGTTCATGGGACTCAGCCACTCTTGGCTTCTGGTTTACTGAGCTTCTAGAAAGAAATGAACAATTTCACAGTTGGACCTTTAATGGTCGACCTCATCAGTTTTGGCTGACCGGATTTTTCAATCCCCAGGTAGGTCTGAATTTATTGGTCTTAATGTGTGTGTGTGTGTGTGTGTGTGTGTGTGTGTGTGTGTGTGTGTGTGTGTGTGTGTGTGTGTGTGTGTGTGTGTGTGTGTGTGTGTAAATCTAACCCACAGAGGCAATGTAGAACTGTTGTGAGTGATGCAACAGGCCATTGTTATGTGCCTTGAACTTTAACACTTAGCATATTCAGAATTTGCATCAACTACTGCTTTGCTGCTGCCAACCCATTTATAATCCTTGATGCTTTGATTTAAAAATAACAGAACTTATAAAGTGTCATGTTTAAAACCACTGAGCTCTTTAGCATTACCTATTTCTGCTCCCAATGCTTTTCTGTGGAGCTTGTATTTTAATAATAGGTGTGTCTCAAACTTTATAAATAAATAAGGCGTTTCCACCTATTTTTGTGTACCTAAAATCTTCTCTCCACTTGTTGGCTATTGCTGACATGATGTGAAAAACTGCATTCTACTATTTGTATTGGAAAAGCTCCTTTGTTTTTAAGGTATTGGTCACACTCCCAAGCTAATCCCAACGGCAAATTATTTTAATCTTGAAATATTTGATGTATGATTCATCATTAGTGATTCTTTTACTTGCTGTAAGGGTTTCTTGACAGCTATGCGTCAGGAGACTACTCGCAGGAACCTAGCCAAAGGTTGGACCCTGGACAATGTCGTGTTACATAATGATGTCACACGAATGATGAGGGAAGATGTGACAGGACCACCAATGGGAGATATAGGAGGGGTTTACATATATGGACTCTTCTTAGATGGCGCAGGATGGGACAAGCGGAACAGCAAATTATTAGAATCTCCTGCCAAGGTACAGCATAATAAATAATATATTATACAAATATAATATACAGCAATGACTACATTTTCTGCTGATGTTTTTCAGCAGTAGCAAGTCATTTCTCTAATCACCCCCCCCCCCCCCCCCACAGGTTCTCTTCACCCCACTGCCTGTGGTGCATGTGTATGCTCTTAGTATTGCCAATACAGCAGACACCAAGCGAGCTCAAGGCTTCAACGTGTACCCATGTCCAGTGTACAGAAAGCCCAGACGCACTGATCTTAATTTCATCTTTACCCTCTTCCTCCGGACCATCCAGAATCCTGACCACTGGACACTGAGAGGGGTGGCTTTACTTTGTGACTGTAAATAATGTGCAGGTTTTTAGATGTAACAGATGCATATATTTTGAAACAGTACAAGGTTGTTGGTACAAGATTAGAATCTTCAGTATTCATCTACATATTCAGTAAAGCAATTGTGCAAATCCTATAGCTGTATTATTGCAATTTTATGTGATATTTTGTGAATGACATTACAATATGCTTCAAATACACTGTGTATTCAAATTTTAACATATAAGAAGATAGAAGAAACTTTATATGCAATGCAATCTCTCTCTATATATAGAATGTATAAATATAAAACAAATAGAAAATATATACACAGATTTAATTTGATTATCCTAGACTAGAGTCCTTGACTAGAGTTACACAAAAATGTTTATAAAATGGCTAACAACATTGTTTCTTTATTTATTTTTTCCAATAATAAAAATGCACAGGTTACATAAAATGACAGATTTGTAAAATGTTGACACTATATAAAATTTACAACTTTTCTAAGGCACAGCTACATAGGGTGCATTTAAACAATCAGCAGCACAAAATATTTTTTTCTTCAGTGAAAGATAAAAGTGTATACATATATGTATAAGTGTATATAAAACATGCAGTATAATAAATAACATGCAGTTCAGGATATGCTATATTTTTGTGGTTATCTTTGCAGCCTGGACAAAATAATTGTGTAAATTATTTCTTCATGCATTGTGACTATTATACTTGACTATTGTTGACCTTGCCAATAAGGTTTTGATAACGCACAAAAAACACAAAACACCACAAGAACCTATCATTTGCCATACATTGTTTGAAAAAATTGTCAAATATCTAAAAGTCCCAAAAGACTTCTCAGAGACCAGCTGACTGATAATAATAATAATAATAATAATAATAATAATAATAATACTTCTTCTTGTTGTTATTGTTATTTTATTATTATTTAAAATGACAATGTTTTCAAGGTCATATAGCAAAGGTAATTGTTTGAAAACTATACTGTAACATTATGAAAACATACATGATACATGCCAAAAAGGTCAGTGTTATCAACAACAATATTCTTGAAAGTACCCACCACATAGTTAATTACTATTATTCAACATTCATTTTCCCTTTGGGTTCTGATTTCATATTAAATTTTAAAAAAGGCTAAATAAAAATCTATTAAATTCTTTATGCGCTTTCAGACTTTCCTTATTCCATCAAAACCATTCATAAAGTCTTTTTTGATATGCCATGCTTCTTCTCACTAGATCTCTGACTGGCCCATTCCTTTACTATCCTGCACTCCAAATCCAATTCAACTTTCTCACCAGGACCTGTGCATTTCCCAAAAAGTGACCCAGAGTATTTCTTTGATTAGACTGCCTTGCTGCTTAGGAAAGTTGCTTCATGTCAAACATTGGCACTTCTGTCTCCTCTGCTTTGCTCTCTTCTACTCCTTCTTGCTTCAGTGTGGCCGTTGTATAAGCCACCTCTGGACTGGGTTTGCGGCCCTTGGGTGGTGGAATGGGCACTGCACTCTCTGTGGTCCCCTCAGCCCCTTCCTGGCCTTCAGCCACAGTTCTCTCCTTCTTCAGGTTGAGCTTTGCCGGCACATTTTTGGTGAGGGTTTCCTTGAAACGTTCACCAGACTGGCGAATCTTCTCACGCCGCTCAGCAGTCACAATGCGCTCACCAAGCTTGTTGACCTTATTACCCAGATTTTCTTTGGTCTTCGTCATGTTCTCACGTGAAAAGGTATTCTTCAGGCTTTCAATGCGCTTCAGGCCCGTCTTTTTCAACTTGGCAGCTGCAGAGTCAGCCTCCTCAACAACCATGTATTCCTCATCTGAATCAGGAATTGGAGCCTCTAAATCCAAGGAAGCACTGGTACCAGCTTCTTCTTTTGGGAAGCCCTTTGAAGGCTCTATAGCTGGCAGCTCATGATCACCCTGTGGTAAGAGAAAGTGTTTAAAGTGTATGCACTTACTGTTTATGCATGAAATATATTCAGTCATGTGGCACTGTTTATTTACATTTATTATGTCTTTGAAATGAATAATTTCTATGAATAGATAAATGTGTGAGCTTTTAAATATAGTAGAGCATGATAGTGACATTATTTCACATGTAAATAATATTGGAAAAATATTGTTTAAGCCATTCAGTAGTTTTTGAATCATAGATCTTGCCTTTAGAACAAAATGCAGAAACAAACTATTGCTAAAGTTGCATAAATTCAAGATAATAAATATTAAATAAAATAATAAAAACATCACATGTCCGATGTCTGTAAATTGGATAAATATTAAATTTACACGAATATAGTCAGTCAGTCAGTCATTTTCTGGGCCGCTTGTCCTAATTAGGGTCGCGGGGGAGTGCTGGAGTCCATGCTCACACAGGGCGAAGGACGGGGAAACACCCTGGACAGGTCACCAGCCTATCACAGTACACGAATATAAGTTTTATGAAATCCATTTTACATGTTAAGATGTAGCTGAAAGGAATGTGCAAGTGTAAACAAGTGTACACCAAGAGAATTGTACATTTGAGACCAAAGTGAGAAGATTTGATGGCATTATATATTGTTATGATATTTTTGTAGCATGGATTGGTTCAAATAATTTCCTTTAATACAAAGTTATTTTGACTGATGTTAACAAAAATAAAAAAACAAGAGATTTTGGACAGGTGTGTGCTTTTGCTTACATTTTCAATTTCAAGCACTGTGTGCTTGTGTGTGTGTGTGTGTGTGTGTGTGTGTGTGTGTGTGTGTGTGTGTGTGTGTGTGTGTGTGTGTGTGTTAATGCTTTGATTAGCTCTGCACTTGCCTGTCCATGCATGTCAAGAATATGATTGATTATTTATAACGCCATTTTTCCTTTATATTGAAATTAATGAATGTCAGTATAATACCTACATTTCCTGGTTTTAATTATTAAAGTGTGTTTACCAGTAAATGACATGGAATGATCGAGACAACTCTACAACTTATTTCAAACATTGAGCAATATAAAATTTTTTGCTGTATGATTTTTGGTGATATGGTTTATAGCTTAAGGCAATGTTTTTTGACTTTGTAACATCATAATGAAGCTAATAAACAAATTTACAATAAATACACCACATTTGTTCAATATATGCATATTTAGCTATAAATCAGTTGGTTAAGCTAGAAGACCAACAGGGTCAAATTAATCAAACGCTAATCCATTAAACTCAAATGATTCCATATATAATGCTGATCTATAAACTTTACAGAATTCTACAAGTGTCAGTTTATGTTTCTGAAAGGCAATTGCCTCTTACTGTTGAAATGTCTATGAGACAAACAACAGGTGCCAATATACACCATAAATTCTGCCCTCATGCTAAACATATACACATATACATATACATACATATACACATATACATATACATAAACATGTATCACAGCATCACACTGGACATCAAGCACCTTGACTCTAGTGCTTTGATATCCAAATGACATGCAAAATGTACTTTTATCTGAACAGAGGACTTGGGCAACTAAGCAACAGTTCAATTACTTTTTTTGCTTAGCTCAGGTAAGAAACCTTTGGTGGCAAGATATGCAATAGGAATGCAATAGTTGTAGCCCCTTTCTGCACATAGGAGCTGTTGATGCACAATTCCTTGCACAGATTTTTTATATTCAAGAAGTACGGTAAGCTATTTTTTGCTATGCTGTTCTAAACTATATCCAGATGTAGAGAGTTCAGCCACACATTATAGATACATATATATATATACATATATTTACATATTTGAAAAGAAAACATTCACTTTGTCCACTTAGTGATGGTGATTCAGCCTTCTAGATCCATTTAAATCCAGGGATAAGCTCTTCTGCTGTTTCAAATAAAGGACTTGATCGCTTCACTTTTCAAAGGTCAAAGACGGTCTCTTGCAAACTTACATCTACATTTACGGCATTTAGCAGACGCTCTTATCCAGAGCAACTTACATGTCCTAATTACAGGGACAGTCCCCCTGGAGACACTCAGGGTTAAGGGTCTTGCTCAGGGACCCAGTGGTGGTAGTGCTAGAGGTGGGATTCGAACCGGGGACCTCTTGATCCAGAGGTCCGTAGGCAAATATCCTACCAATAGACCACCGCCACCCCAGACTTCAGTTCTAAGCCTATTTTATCTTAGTTACTGAAAGTTTTGCTTGTTGGTAGTTTTGGGACAATTGGGTCATCTCTTTGGGGTTTCTGGCTTGCATTTTTGCAAATGCAGCGATAACATATATTGTAACATTAAAATTAGAGGGGTCTCCCCATTGCTCACATGTACATCAAATTCTTGGCTTATTGTGACAATTCACAAAAAAGAGGATCCAAAAAAATAATAATAATAATTATGAAAAAAAAACTCATAAAATGACTGCTATGGGCTAATTTAGTAGGACCAGTAAGTTAAAGCGATGCTATCCAGAATTACTATGTCCTGCACCTTTGAGTTTTTTGTAACCCATACAGAGTCATACTCAATAGTACTATATTAGGAAATGTGTCTTCACAGAGCAATCGCTCAGAATAACCCTGTACAAGCATGTCAGCTGTTGCATGCAAGGAACTAACTAGACAGCTAAGATAGAAACAGCTGTGCATATCAATTATAAGACAAGAAAACGGTAATGACTGTTAGTAAAACAACCTATATGACAAACTACAAACCACACTTAATACTATGAAAGTTTCTTAATTTTGCGTGTTTTATCAAAAGATCATCTGCCAGTCACTTTGCCAATGACTTTCTTTGGCATATACATAGAGTGCCAAAGAAAATTTAGCAGGTCAATATACAAACAGACATTAAAAGCTAAAACTTCCTATATCCTTCCCTGTTAACATTAATAACTCTGTTAAACTGTGCTTATGTTTGATGGCAACAGTACATTTGTAGTTTAACAGTAGTAGGCAAATTATAATCTCTAATTCAGTTAAAACACAATGAAAACTTGACACGTTAACTTTTCATATACACTTCACATAGAAAGACTTAGCAAAATAATAAAGAGACACAGTAGCCCTGAAGTTCATTAGCATGTGTTCATGGCAGTGTCAAACAATATGCAAGATACAGAAGCAAAATATTTACATGTTTAAAACCTAATACTTACCTGATAGATAACAACCCGGAACTTGTTCTTGGTAAGAAGTTCACCCTGTGTCTCTTCCACTTTTTTGACACGTAGGTTTTGCTTTTCCACACGGACACGCACATCTTTGATATGGCAGCTGACCTTTCGTGTTTTCTCCAGTAGCTTTTCCACAGTACCACTAGTGGTAGAGTGTTCCTTGTTCAGCTTTGCTACATCTGCCTGGATGGTCTTTACATTGTGCTCCAGCTCCAGCTGTCTCTCTTCCATGCGCTGCTGGCACGCCTGCACATTGTCAATGATACCGGCCACACGTTCCAGCAGAGAGAGAATGTTCAACACATTGGGCTCGTCTGCATTGCTAGCAGTTTGTCCCAGTTTGTCTGCCATCCTTGTTTTTGCTTAATTTTACAAGTCAAGCCAAAGGTCCTACCTGGGGAAGTAGAGACCAGAATTAAATGTCTTTAGGATAAGTAGGAGAATCTTGGTCTCAGGATTAGGATGAGGGACTGGATCAGGAGCTTTAGCAGACCTATAGGAGACACACTTGGCTCTCCCTCCAGCTGAAGTTTCACTAGGCTACTGACCTGAAGATCATGAAACCTGTTGAACACTCTGAGGCTGAAAATGCACACTGCAACCCACTCGAACTCCCAAAGAAAGACGAGCAGCAACTGAGAAAAGGAGCAGAGAAAGAGAAGGGAGGTGCTACCAACCAACCCACATAAATTCAGTTATAAATATCCCTTGCAAGGTGACACTTTGACATTTTAACATGCGTATGTGGATGATTTCATGTAAATCCCTGCCAATTTCTACCACTACCCTTTACATTATTGTTCTTGTTTTGGAGCAAAATACACAATATCACTACAATCTTTCCACCCAAGATTGTTTACAATAGGATTGACAGCTGAACAACGTGATCAAAAAAGTGTGTTTGTGTGCTTGTTTCATTTCAAGTATAAGTTACTATACGTATATAAATATACTACATGACATATAAATCTCTATAAAAACTTCATACTTTCTACATTTTTCTAATGAAATTTTGATGCTACTTTACATAATTGGAAATTCCTCTACTTCAGCATTTACACAATACATACATCAAAAGCTTTACAAATTAGTGAATTATTTTTACTACCTACACTCAATTTTTAAGGTGCAATATCCAGCTACACATTCTCTCCTGTATATTATTCTGTATCATCTAGTGTCATACCTTTATGTAACTGCTCAGTGGTAAATTTCATACTGTTTTGAGAAATAAAAAACATTATTTTAAAAATCTATTAAACTTTATTAATACAATGAGCCTGATGATTTCTGTGAATAGAGATCTACAAAACACCATGTCAATGCTTATTAAATAAATACTAGTCAATATTACAGCTTGAAAATCTTTGTCAACTTAAGACTGCAAACAGAGCAAATATTTTTAATGCCTACTATCTAACACTAATAATTTTTGGTGACTGGTTTGTCCTACAGAGTTTTCAGAAAAGATTTTGTGGTTACTTTTGGTTTTGATTTTTAAGCAACCAATGAAAGATGATCCTGCTTAAGATCCTGCTCTTGCCCCAGTCTGTCCAGTCTAAAATTATGCTACCAGCTGCAGACTATTCTTAGCCCTCAAACCTGCTTATAATTGCACATTGGTACTGCCAGAGCCAAAAGAAGCTTACTTAATTGACATAAATTCTTTATCTATTTGATAATGCATATATATATGAGAAACCTCATGGTGAGTTCTCTAAAGCTGCTTAACACTCACACAGTACAGTATAAAAGGAAAAGGAATATTTGTAGGACTTCCCTCAATTAAACAAATGTTATTAATTTCAACGTCTTGAAATTCTTGGGGTAGAAATGTGTGGGTTTCTATCTGCAAGATGCACACAAATGACTAAAAGACCTGAAGGGACACCATTAATAAATGCACATGTTTTGCAAGTCTTGTGCGTTTAGAATAGTCTTCTTCAGCTTCTTCAGTGGTCACCACAGTGGATCATCCATTTCCATTTCTTCAGGTCCACTGCATCTTGTTCATTCATTCCACCTGAATGTCCTCTCTCACCACATCCATAAACCTCCACTTTTGCCTTCCTTTTTCTTCTTGCAAGGCAACTCCATCCTCACCATTATTCTACCAATGTAATCCTCCATAAATGTACTAACTTTGTCTCCAAGTCATTCTAATATACTTGTTTCTAATCTTATCCAGCCTTGTCCTTCCCAAATCAAATCCTGGCATCTCAAACTCTACCATTTACAGCTCTGCTTCATGCCTTTTTGTCAATGCCACTGTCACTAACCCTTATAGCATAGCTGGTCTCACTACCATCCTGTAAACCTTTCCTTCCACTCTTGCCAGTAGTCGTCTGTCACAGATCACTCTTCTCCACCCATTCCAACCTGCCTGCACTCCCTTCTTTACCTCTCTTCCAAACTCCCCATTACTCAGAGCTGTTGGTTCAAAGTATTTATATTCCTCTATTTTTGTCATCTCCAGATGGGGCATGAAATGTGTGTTAGGTGGACAGGAGATGCTAAATTGCCTCCTAAGTGTGAGTGTGCATCAGTCTGTGTATCTGCCCTGTGATGGACTGACTACCTTTCCCTGCCTTTCACCCTATGAGAGTTGCACTAGGCTCCCTTTGACCCTAATTAGAATTCCTATCTATTCTCATCCATCAACCTGTCCATACCACTGCAAACAAGAATCAGCACTGATCCTAAATGTAACCCCACCTCTTCTTTAAATCCATCCGTCACTCCTAATACAAACTACACCATTGTCAGACTGCTCTCACACATATCTTGTACGACTATAATTAATTATATTGACAGTTATTAAGTTGAATGTCACATTTAACACAAATATTTAAATACCTCTACTTACACATTTAAAAAATTGACAGACCAACTGTCTGCAATTTTCTAGCAAGCCTAGCAGTATATAAAAATAAAGTAATAACAGTTGGTGACTTTAATATTCATGTTGAGAAAGAACCTTGTCACAAATGAAATCCACAATAGCTGTAATGTATGTACATCTCCCCGAACAATAACATTCTACACAAAAAACCTTCTGGACTTGTCAACACTTATTAGTTCACCATCTGGTCCAGAAGAGCTGGATAATATAACTGAATGTTTAGAGAACATTAGATACATTAGATAATGAAGCACCATTAAAATGCAAAAGAATTAGACAAAAAAAAAAAGCTAGTTCCATGGTACCCAGTCAAACACATGCTCTAAAGCAAAAGGTGCAGAAACTAGAACATAAATGGTGGCTGACAACATTAGAATCATTTCTGTCTGCCTGGAAGGAGAGCTTACATTAGAAGAGGGCACTTACACTAGCACACTCTTTTGGCTGCTCCCATTTAGGGATCGCCACGGCGGAGCTACTGTCTCCATTTGTTCCTGTCCTCTCCATCTTCCTGCTTCAAACCAACCACCTTCATGTCCTCTCTCACCACATCCAAAAACCTCCTCTTTGGTCTTCCTCTTTTCCTCTTTCTTGGCAGCTCCATCTTCAACATCCTCCTTCCAATATAATCCTTTCCTCTGGACATGTGCAACCCAACACAACCTTGTCTCCCTAACTTTGTCTCTAAAACGTCTAACCTAAGCATCCTCGTCACACCACACAAAAAATCTCAGTATTTTTAACTCTAACACATCCAGTTCCACCTCATGTCTTTTCATCAGGGCCACCATCTCAAACCCATACAAAATAGCTGGTCTCACTACTGTCCTGTAAAACTTCCATTTCACTCTTGCTGGTAACCATCTGTCACAAATCACTCCAGCCACTCTTCTCTACCCTTTCCAACCTGCCTGGACTCTCTTCTTCACCTCTCTTCCACACTCGCCATTACCGTGAACTGCTGATCTCATGTATTTAAACTCCTCCACCTTTGTCACCTCTGCTCCCTGCATCCTTACCACTCCACTTTCCTCCCTTTTGTTCACACTCATATATTCACACTCATATAGACTTTGTCCTACTCATTTTCATTTCTGCTATCTATAGAGCATATCTCAATTTCTCCAGGTTCTCCTCAAGTTGCTCTCTGCTCTCACTGCAGATCACAATATCATCAACAAACATCCTTGTCTATGGGGACTCCTGTCTAACCTCATCCATGAACCTGTGCATTACTATTGCAAACAAGAATGGGCTAAGCGCTGATCCTTGATGTAATCCAATCTCTACCTTAAATGCATCCATCACTCCTACTGCAGATCTCACCACTGTCACACTGCCCTCTTACATATCTAGAATTACGCTCACGTACTTCTCTACAAAGCTTGAGTTTCTCATACAAAACCACAACTCCTCTCTAGGCATCCTGTCATATGCTTTCTCCAAGTTCACAAGGCAACTCCTTCTGACCTTCCCTTTACTTCTCCATCAACAACTTCAGAGAGAAAACATTGCATCTGTAGTGCTCTTTCTCATCATTAAACCACACTGCTGTTCACTAATCATCAACTAGCTTCCACTACTCTTTCCCATAACTTCATGGTGTGACTTATCAACTTCCCTCTATAGCAGGGGTGTCCAAACTATGGCCCACGGGCAAACTGTGGCCTGCAATCCATTTTTAATTGGCCCACAACAAATTCCAAAAATTTACTAGAATATGGCCCGCACATGAAACCTGGTGGTATTGCATTTCTTGGTTTTAACTCTAGTCGGAGCTACTCAGCTGATCAAGGCAGTCCCTCTACAAAACAAAATTTCAGCGCACTGAAAATGACAACACCAAAGAAACGCAAGATAGCAAGTGAGTGTTGAAAAATTCAGACACGGTGGGAAAATCTGTTAACAATCCAAACTTATTTGCATACGACATATGGCCCTTGGTGAAAAAAGTTTGGACACCCCTGCTCTGTAGTTATTACAGCTCTTTGCATCACCCTTACTCTTGAAAATTGGTACCAATACACTTGGTACCAATTTTCAATACACGTCTCCAATCCTCAGGCATCCTCTCAATTTCCAAGATTGTGTTTAACAATCTGGTCAGATACTCCACTGCCATTTTTCCTAAACACCTTCATTCTTCCACTGGTATGTCATCCAGACCAACAGA
Source organism: Hepsetus odoe (assembly GCA_017165825.1). NCBI lineage: Eukaryota > Metazoa > Chordata > Actinopteri > Characiformes > Hepsetidae > Hepsetus > Hepsetus odoe. The sequence continues at coordinate 18,246,133 of CM029377.1, read as the reverse complement.
CTTTCCATTTTTCATCCTCTTCATCACTGCACTTCCTGGTTTACTTTCTGCACATCATCCAATCTTTTCTATTCTTCATTCTCTTCATTCATCAGTCACTCAAAGCACTCCTTCCATGTGCTCAACACACTCTGTTCATATGTTTCCATTTCTATCAGTGCTGACTGACAGTGCTTCTAGCCAGTCAGTTTATGTCCTTTTCTCTCTCCTTACTGTCCAACCTCTCATACAATTCTTCGAGCACCTTATCTTTAGCCTTCACCACTGATTTCTTTGCCCTACACTTTATCTCTTGTACATCTGTCTACTTTCTTCATCTCTCTGACTATCCCACTTCTTTTTGACTTGCCTCTTCTTCTGTATACACTTCTCGCTCTTCTTAAAATAAGTATTAACTACAGCCATTTCAATCCTCTTTGCAAAATATACAAACATTTAACCTTCAGCATTTAACCTCCTTGATACCATACCTGCCCATCACCTCCTCATCACTTCTTTTCCCTTCACCAACATGTCCATTAAAGTCCGCACCAATCAGCACTCTCTCCCCCCTGGGTACACTCTATCACTTCATCTAACTCACTCCAGAATTCTTCTCTATCATCCATCTCACAACCAACCTTTGGGGCATAAGCACTAACAATATTCATTATCACACCTTCAGCTTCCAGATTCAAACTCATCACCCTATCTGACACTCTCTTCACCTCCAAAACTTCCCATACTCTTCCTTCAGAATAACACTTACCTCCTTCCATCTACACCAAGATAAAACAATTTAAACACTCCTGCAATACACCTGGCCTTACTACCCTTCCATCTAGTCTCTTGAACAAACAAAATATCAAACTTCCTTCTCTCCATCATATCAGCTAATTCTCCACCTTTACCAGTCATGCTGCCAAAACTTAATTCCAACAGAGGAGCTAGCCTACTTTAATCCAGTTAGATCAATTTAATCTCAGCTATTTCCTCTTCTAAATCTTCTACGTCTTCAATTCAGTCCCTATCAGACCTAATTAAAGAGGTCATGCTGTCATGTGGTCATGATGTTCCAGTAAAAGCCTTCAAAAACTCCAGTTAGTTCAGAACGCAGCAGCTAGAGTCCTCACTGGCTCTAGAAAATTTGATAACATTAGACATATTATCTAGCCTTCACTGGCTTCCTGGGAAATTCCGCATCAGCTGTAAAATTTTAGTACTGGCTTACAAAGTTCTAAATAGCCTCACTCCCAAGTATTACATTTACAGCATTTAGCAGACGCTCTTATCCAGAGCGACTTCCATGTTCTAATTACAGGGACATTCTACCTAGAGCAACTCAGGGTTAAGGGTCTTGCTCAGGGACACAGTGGCGGTAGTGCCAGAGGTGGGATTTAAACCTGGGACCTCTTGAGCCACAGGTCCATAGGCAAGTATCCTACCAATAGACCACCGCCACCCTTTCCTAGCTTATCCCCAGTTAGGGACCCCCACTCCCACTGAGATCACAAGGTGCAGGCTTTCTAACTGTTCCTAGAATAAAAAAAAAAAACAATAGGGGGAAGAGCCTTTTCATTCAAAGCCCCCCATCTCTGGAACAGTCTTAAAGCTACTATCCAGGACTCAGACTCTTACTTTCATTATTTAGGTCCAAGCTAAAAACTTACTTTTTTAGTCAGCCTTTAAGTAATTAATCTTCCTTTTAGTTAAAATGTGCAGATCCAAATGTTCTTCAAATACAGATAATTACAGTAAACTGGGATGTTGGTGCTGCCAACCCACCACTCTCATGCAATCACTCAGGTTTGTTGACAGTGGTGTGGTGGGATGCCAGTGTCTCAGGGTGCTCTCATGTTTGTAAAACCCTTGACTCTATCCTTTCTAGTGAGGCTGTAATAGCCAGTTTGCCAGAGTTACAGTACTGCGCTCTATAAATTCATAGTCTGCAAAATGTGAGTTCAAAGCACAACTAATTTCTCTCCCTCTGCCCTACCTGTACGGTGGACATATTTTCGGCAAGCAAAGGCCTCCCAGCCAAGTCCATCTAACTAGGATTAACTAACTAGGATTAACAAGGGCTTCATCCACTCAAGCAGAAGCACCACTATTAGCCCATCAAAATTCGGATTACAGACTCTTTTATTGTAGCTCATACTTTACTGGAACTCATTGTTTAATCGTTTTTTTAATTTATGAAATGCACTTTCTATTTGTTTCCCTTTTCTTACTCACTTGGGGCTCGGACCCGGATTCTGTAAAGCTTTGTGACAAGAGTTATAAAACACTCTATATAAATAAAACTGACTTGACATTTTTGTGACTCTTATGCAAGGTATTATTTTCTAAAATCTCTTACAGTTTGATACAGATATATCATGCTAATTGAAGGTGCAGACCTCCCCCACCGAGGAGACAACATCTTAAGACTTCAGAAGTAAAAAAGACTAAGGTGACCAAGAGCCAGAAACGTTAAACAAAACAAAATGGTGAAAATGAGAGTCAACATGGATAGGTGAAATAGGATGGGAATAGAACAGGGAAATAAAGCTATGAAAGTCTCAGCAAGGCAAGGTGAGGGGACAGGAAATGTTGCATTTAACATTCAAGCAGGCTTTAATGAGATTATAGGATTTCTAATTTCCAGATCCAACTTTGATAATGAAATTTGGGTCTTTAAGGAAATTCCTCAGCATGTCATCATTGAAATTAAATATAACCCTGACACACTCCTTATGTTGTGCTTCTAAATAGCAACTCAGCAGTATTCCATTAGTCTTGCAACATAAGTAAAGATGCTAGTGATCTCATTGATCCTTGTGTCTAAGATCTAGCAGCAAGAATAAAGGCTTTAGTCTTTCAGTTTGTTAGAAAACAAGCATACGGTTCACATATGTAGATCTTGCTATAGGATGACTTTTAGTGGGAAAATAGAGAATCCTTTTGAGGAAACTTTTTCACATACCATACAGTATATGTCTGGACAGAACATTTGATGCACAGCAAAGATTACCTCAAAGAAAGCCTGCGCCTTGCGAGTGAGAGTGGGTTTTCCTAAGTGGGGATAAGCTCAGAAAGTTACCTCAAAGCCTCCTACTATGTACAGAAATATTCTTATATTTGTAAAACATACCCATGAGTTGCTCTTGCACCTTTCTGACACCTATGATCATAATTCTACCTTCCACTCTGAAATAAAAGCAATCAGGGGAAAGCAATATTTGAATGATGGACACTGTTTAATGAATGTAGTGTAGTGTAATAATGAAAAGTAGTGTAGACACTCCTTTTAGACAACCCAGAGCACCTTTTAAAGGAAAATAAATTGGTTCCATCTCTTTTAATTTTCATTGACACAGACACATCTGTTTGTTAGCAGTAAGAATGAAAATGCATGCATATTTTAAATAGCTTAATTTAATTCTGGTTCCTCTAGTTTCTGGATTGTTCCTAGTTTAATGAATGTCTATATCACTAAATAAATTATATGCTCAGATGTTTCAGTTTATGAAGTATGGTCTAAGAATATGGTCCAAATAGGGTGCAACCTTATTACTACAGTGCTGTGAAAAAGTATTTGCCAAAATGCAGTTTTAAAGTGATTTTCTTTATTAATGAAACAAAATCTAAACCTACATGGCCTTCACTAGGAGACAAAATAATGGCGGCCCTAAACCTAATAACTGATTGTGCCACCCTTAGCAGCAACTACTGCAATCAAGCATTTGCGATAACTGGCAGTGAGTCTTTCACATCGCCACATTTGCCCACTCTTCTTTGCAGAATTGTCTTAATTCAGCCACACTGGAGGGTTTCCAATCATGAACTGAAAGTAAAAGTGACTATTCTTGTCATTGTGAATACACAGCACAGCACACAGTGACCCACAACAAAATTACACCTTTGCATTTTACCCATACACTCACACATGTGCAGCAGGGAGCAGCTTTTGAAAATGCCCAGGGAGCAATGACGGGGACAGAACCTTGCTCAAGGGTATCTCCGAGTAACCTACTGGTCTGGGATTCGAACCCATGACCTTCTTATCCTGGGCCACCGCTGCTCCTTTTAACTTTTTAAGGTCACACCAGAGCATCTCAATTGGATTCAAGTCCAGACTTTGACTAGGCCACTTCCTTTTGTTTTTGATCTTTTTTTAACCCACTCTGGGGTGGATTTTGCTGGTGTGTTTTGGATCATTGTCCTGCTGAATCCAAATGTGCTTCAGCTTGAGGTCACAAAATGATGGCCAAACATTCTCCTTTAGGATTTTTTGACAGAGAGCAGAATTCATGGTTCTTCATGATTCATCAATCACTGAAAGTCATCCAGGTCCCGAAACAGCAAACCAGACCCAGACCATCACATTCCCACCACGTTTCACTGTTGGCTAGATATGAAATACTGTGTGATTTCTTGCCAGATGTAAAGGGAAACACATTTTCCAAAAAGTTCAACTTTTGTTTAGTCAGTCCTCTAAATTTGTTCCCAAAAGTCTTGGGGATCAGCAAGATGCTTTTTGGCAAAAGTGTGATGAGCCTTGACGTTCTTTTTGGTCAGCAGTGGTTTTCACCTCGCAACTCTGCCATGGAAGTAATTTTTCCTCAGTCTCTTTCTTATGGTTGAATCAAATGGCTTTGTAAACTTTACCAGACCAATATTTAGAACGCGGCATGATGTCTTCCTTTTTTGGGATCTTTTGTCCTACTTCACTTTGTCTGACAGGTTCTGTTTAAGTGATCTCTTAATATTTTTAAAAATCAGCAAATACTTTTTCACAGCACTGTACATTCTGACCTGAAATGAATCTTCCTTTCCCTGGTCTTTTCCTGGCTGGACAGTCAGCTATAAATTAACTGATCTGGATCCTGGATCTAAGCTTTTGATGATACAAGGGTTACAGAATCTCTGCTGTAAAAGGATTGTCTTGTCAGTCTACTGAATAGGAAATATTAAAAAAACCATGACATAAAAACATCAAATTTATTTCTAAGAGAGAATTTAATTCTATTAAATCTACATCACTGGACACAGTTTCACAGGTCATGCGATATGCAGTGCCTAGAATTAAATTAATGACGATGATCATTAATAACAATAACAACAATAACAACACCAGTAACATCAGAATGCAAAATCTACAAACATTTCCACATGACAATCAGCTAACCAACCAAACTGCATTCCATTTTTCTGGAATTACTGAAAAAGAAAAAAAAATAACAAAAAAAATCTCTAAAATTGTCATTTTGTCGGCACACAACCAATTGCATTTGGTGTTCAGCTGCATTTAATTTGCTAAGAAAAATATCATGAACAGCAGACAGAAGGCAGTTTAAAAGAATATTTCTTTTAAGAAGCACATTCTATATAAGAAGAGGATATCAGCTTATGTGATACAGTTTGTGTGCCGAGTTACATTTAACTGTATTTATGAAAAATGTATATAAAAAAATTGCAACACAAAAAAAAAGAAGCTGAAGAGCTGGCTTTTATCATTCAGTTGGCAGTGCTTTCCACTGACAAGTTCAAAACAAGTTCTAAAATGGCCAAAAGAAAATAAACAATAAGGCACCATCCAAATAAAATAGAATAAAACAAAATAACCCTATTGTCCAGCAGTAAAATAAAAAAGGGAAAAATTACATAAATGTAATTCACTTGGTACAAAAGTATAAAAAAACAAAGCAAAACAAGCTACATCATCCTTGCGGAGGCATCTGAGGAAAAATGTCCCAAGTTTTGCTTTTGTCGACGTCCTCGGTTATTCTTGGGGCATTTCCTAAAAGGACAGTTAAATCAGTTATGATAAAGAATGAATTTCCTTGAGCATATTTATCGTGTCTGATCTATTAAACATTCAGATTAAGTGCAATTTTGTTACTAACCTGGTGATACACATGATAACAGCCATAATAATTGCTATCTGCACACCTCCAATGACAGCTGCTATGAGAACGTATGGCAATTTTTTACCACTAGGCACCACATACATAGTATTTACAGAAACAGCCTCCTCACAGTTGTTCCCGGTGTATCCATCTTCACACCTTAAAAAAAAAAATTCAATAAAATCAAACACACACAACAGGTACTTTAGAGAAAATCACTGTGAAGGTGTTATCACTAGATGCCATATGCAAATATACTATGGTGTAATGCCTCATTTGCAAAGCCCTAAACACTATCAGTCAGAAAAGGAAGTTCTTACCGACATGAGGCCAAGTTATTTTTGACTTCACATTTGCCATGAACACAAATGAGGAAATAATTTGAACAGGTATCAGGTTCCAGGCCATATCCTTTTTCAGAGTCTGCTGTGTCTAACATTTATAAGACAAACATTAATATCAGTTTATTTCAATTCATATTTTACAGTGAACAAATGTCTGCTTTACATTGTACAGAACAGTAACAGTGATTGCCATTCATCAATGAAAGCAGTATCCACTATAAATCTAATCTGCAGCAATAAAAAATAAAAATAAATAATTTTTTACCAAAAATGTCAGGCTTGTAGGACAATCCATCATCAGACTTTTTTCCTTTGTCTTTGTCTGAAAAAAGTACATTAAATTGTTAAGCCAATGCTAAGACAAACATTCGGTTATTATAAGCACCAGTAAATAGTAAATAATTATTTACCAGTCAAGTTTTCATCATAAAGGCAGTGGTATGTGTATTGGTATCTTGATATCTTGAAATCTGTTCCCTACAGCATTACTAAAGCAAGCATTCGTAAAACAAGAATTGTAACACTATGACATTACCTGGGCATCTTCCTAGCTGTTTAACATCTATCTGCTCCTGCTTCAAACATGAAGCCTCCCGTACAAGGCATGGGTTGTTATAGGAGTTTCCATCTGTACCACACACTGGGTTCTCGTTATGCCCACTACAGTCAATTTTACATGAACACCTGCCAAACAGTAAAAAGGAATGAAAATAAAGTTTGCCTAGGACAATGCAATTAAAAAACAAAAATAAACTTGGTCTATCATCTAAGCAGAGGTAAGTGGAATGTACTCTGATAAAGCTTTCATTCACTAACTAACATTAATAAATACAAACTAAAGAAATCAAGAAAATTCAGTCCTTATTACAAAAAAGTATTTGAGGACAATATTTGAATGCTTTCTTGAACAGGTAACCTTTACATTTCAAGAAAAAAAAAATACTTTTAAAAATGGGATGCACATTCATAATAAAAATAAAACGGATTATAATGGAATAAAACTACTAATACTCACGAGTCCTCATCTTCTGCATCCTCATCACATTCTGCACCATACTTGCAGTAACTACATTTTGTGAGTTTCTTTCCTGAGTCTGTGCCTGATCCTTCATCATCTACAAGACATTAATAAACATATATTTTGTTATGTAAGGCACTAACCATTTGCTTGGAAATACAGAAGGTACATTTACAGTACAGTATACAGTTATCATATTAACAATGAGAGAAAGAAAGAAGGAAAAAAAATGCACTTTCGGTTCAGATCTTAAACAAACATAAAAATCATATTGTCTGCAAGGAAGAAAGTTATCCATCTGGCACTGTGTGAAAATCTCATTACTCATTTAATAGACCAATGAACCAAGTACGGAGGATAATTTGACCAAACACATTAGGTCTGTTAATGACTACTGAAAACGTTACTGAATTTTGCCTTAATCTTTCAAACACACATGCAGGATTTCAAAATTGAAGCTGGTAGAAGCATGGAGCCTAGCTTTAGTTACATGGGTATAAATTGTTAGAGCTAGTGTGATAGAAAACATGCTTTGCTGCAACAACTGATGAAGTTTACAAAGAATTCAAATCACAAAGGTAAGCCCAACTACCCCACTGCAATGCTGTTATAGGACATTCAATGTTAATTTCATGCAAAAATTTTGAAAAGATAAAAAAAATTCTCAGTGCTATGAAAGGCTGATATTCAGTTATTAGACACATTTGGCTGCAGTTGTTGCTGCTATTGTGGCAGTTAAGTTTATCCACATTTTGAATGAGTATCTGAAACCATTTAGTGTGACAATTATTCCAAAATAGAGGAAATCAGGCCATGCTTCTGTGAAATTCAGTACTCTCAGTATTTTTTCTAATGGCAGCTAAAAAAACTTTTTAAAAAAGCAACATCAGAAGTCAATTCTTTATCTAAAAAACAAATATGGCAAGAAGGTTCTGGCTAAAAACAAAGTTGGCATGTTAATAAACATCCAAGAAGAAAAATGTTTTCCTTTTTTGACTCTAGCTATTCTAGTAGCTATACAGAACAATTATGAATTAAAGTAAAATAAAACACAAAGTTCTTCTATACCTTCATCCCCAGATCCTGAGCTGCTGTCTGCAAACAAACGAGAAAAAAAAATTAATGTTCAACAGTTTGCTAGACATTATGGATAGATTTCATAATCAAGGTTATATAATTTAAAAATGAGCCTGTAAAGCCATAGAAACCCATTTAAATTACAAACAAAAAAAAACAAAAAAAAAAAACAAAAAAAAAAATCATGACTCAGTGTTTACCCTTGTAAAATTAATATTGCGATACAAATGATAGTGTGATCCACCTGTAACTCCTGTTTTGACTGTCACAAAAACCTGTTAAATTGTCTTTAATTGATTCCATGGGACAGTACCATTTGCCTTTAAGTGAAAGTGACTATTTGTGATTGGGAAACACAGCACAGCACACAGTTAACCAAAACGAAATTCTCTGCCTTTAACCCATACACAATGTGCAGAAGGGGGAGCTATAACCAGCACCAGATAGCAGTGATGGGGAATTATTTGTCATCAGTAAAATGCCCGGAAATAGTAGATAAAAGTACATATTCAGTCACCACAATAGTTGTTATAGGTTATGTCAGCTTTGACAGTAATTTTACTCACTAACACAAATGACCAGTGAGTCTATGGGTCTTTGGAATGTTGATTTGTAATAACAATAATAATAATAAATATTAATAATAATAATAATAACAACAACAACAACACTAAACTGTCCTACGGGGAAGAAAAAAAAACAACTTTTTTTTGGTTATCTTAAAACATTCTGCACGCGGTTCCAATGTCCAGAAATGTGAACAGTTGAAAATATAGGATGATTATGCATTTTATACAGTGACATTGTTGAATGCAAAAACTGGAGAAGTATTAACACAAATGGAGTAAGGGATATAATGATAATGCAACTTGGAGAGTTTCTTACAAAGGGTGAAAAACAAAGCACGGTATCAATGCAAACAGATTAATTTACGACCAAAATTGCAATTTACTAAGCCTAAAAAAAATTTTGAAGGGGGCTTATGTGCAGTAATGAATATTACATCTGACCGCTTTGTTCATGTATAGCCTTACTCTGGTGATCATGCCTGCTGTGACATTCTTGCTATGAAGTACCAAGAATGTAGTCAGAAGTTTGAAATGAATGAGACAAACTATCAGGAGGGAAGAATGAACATGAAAGTCGTTATAAGTATTTATAACATAATACCAAGAAACATGAAAGAAAAAACTGACTGCTTGCATACGTTTACTAACTACTCATTTTTATTTTTCAATAATAAAATTTCAATAACTAAAGTAAATGTGGAACATAAATAGTAAAATTAGTTAAGAATTACTAAACTCATTACTTAACGTCCATTTACAATATAAATATTTAGCTATTATTTCAACTTAATTTTTTTAGACCAGTTATTCTGCTACACATAACCGATGGGTTATTTAAAAGTTGTAGAAAAGCTTGTGAACTGATTCATAATTTACTTTTGCAGCAAATTATTGTAGCTTGAAAACAATATTACTAAAATTGATAGACTGGCACTCACCTCCTAATGTACACAGTTGTTTGTTTCAAAATCTTATCCTAATGGTAAGGTGCAATCTGCATGAATACTTAAAATCTATAATTTTCCTGTATGCAGAAACTTCAGAATGTTCCCAAAGAAGATTTTTCTTATCTAAAAACATGCTCAGTAATTGTACTGATAGGGAGCTTGTTCCTGCACATTGCTGGAATAACAGCCACTACTCTTCAAGAAAGGTTTACTGAAAGGCAAATTGCTCTGCTTCATAATGCAGTATTGAAATTTTAATAAGCAGTTAGTTATAAATGGAGAATAGAGATGCATGTCTTTCATTTGGACTTATTTCCACTAAGCTTTTACAGTGAAAAAGGCAATATGGTATTAATATTTAATAACATACCAGCAAAGTTAGGATTGATTTAGTCCTGAAGTCATTTGGACTCACCTGGATAGCAGGGACCATAAGAGGCTAGAGAGATAGCACGCTGCTGCGTGCAGGCCGCTTGCCTCAGGTAGCATTCATTCTGGTAGGTGTCCCCATTGGATGCACATACGGGTATGTAATTCTTATGGCACTATGACAACACAGGCATAAAATGTTAAATGCTGCTCGTCAAACAATTAATTTACAAAACTCATTAATCAAGACAATAAGGTGTTGTCTCTAAACTTTTGTGCTAACATTTTAGTTAAGTCAACTTTGTCAATCTTACAGAGGATCGACATTCTCTCAGATCCCAGTTTAGACATACACAAGTAGTTAAAACAACAAAAATGTTACAATCATAAAAAATAAAAAAAAGTTTCAAGTATCAGTTTATTAGAGCATTACACGATGCACATGAACACAATACAATCCATACAATAAGACTTAACCCTTTTAATTTTTCTACAATATGTTTTTAGACTTATATATCTTTTTTAGACTTTACCTATAAAGGCTTTTATTTAATTTTCTTCCCTCATCCATAAAAACATAATTCCCCACAATCTCTAAGCAAAAACATTTCTACAGATGCTTTGTTAATCATCATCATCATCTTTTCTTTCGGCTGCTCCCATTTAGGAGTCGCCACAGCAGATCAACCGTCTCTGTGTCTTCCTGTCCTCTGCATCTTCCTGCTTCAAACCAAACACCTGCATGTCCACTCTCACCACGTCCATAAACCTCCTCTTTGGTCTTCCTCTTTTCTTCTTTCCTGGCAGCTCCATCTTCTACATCCTCCTCCCAATATAATCCTTGTCTCTCTACTGGACATGTCCAAACAAGCGCAACCTTGCTTCTCTAACTTTGTTTCCAAAACATCTAACGTTTCTAATCCTGTCCATCCTCGTCAATCCCAAAGAAAATCTCGGCATAAAGACTCAGCATCTTTAACTCTGGCACCTCCAGCTCCTCCTGCCTTTTTGTCAGTGCCACCGTCTCCAACCCATACAACATAGCTGGTCTCACTACTGTCCTGTAAATCTTCCCTTTTTCTCTAGGCTCAGGCGTGTCCAAACTTTTTTCACCAAAGGCCATATGCAGTAAAATACACAAACAGCAAGGCCACTCACTCAAGGTGATGTACGTATTGCCTCACCTGGTTTATTTAAGTAAACTAAATCAATCAGCTTACAACACTGCTTTTCATGAATGGGATTTTTTTTCTTTTGCTTGTTATGCAAATAAGTTTTGATTGTTAACAGAATTTCCCACCATGTCTGAACTCAACAACACTCAACACTCACTTACTATCTTGCGTTTCTTTGGTGTTGTCATTTTCAGTGCGCTGTGGCAAAATTTTTCTTTCCTTAATTTTGTTTTGTAGAGGAACTGCCTTGAACAGCTCATTAGCTCCACCTAGAGTTAAAACCAAGAAATGCAATACTGCCAGGTTTCATGCGCGGGCCATATTCTGGAATCTTTTTGGAATTTGCTGCGGGCCAATTCAAAATGGATCTCAGGCCGCAGTTTGGACACCCCTGCTCTTGCTGGTACCCATCCTTCACAAATCACTCCAGCCACTCTTCTCCACCCATACAAACCTGCCTGCACTCTCTTCATCACCTCTCTGTTACACTGAACTGTTGATCCCAAGTATTTAAGCTCCTCCACCTTTGTACCCTCCACTCCCTGCATCCTTACCATTCCACTTTCCTCCCTTTCATTCACACTCATGTATTCTGTCTTTGACCTACTCACTTTCATTCCACTCCTCTCTAGAGCATATCTCTATCTCTCCAGGTTCTCCTCAAGCTGCTTCCTACTCTCACTGAAGATCCAGATATCATCAGCAAACATCATCATCATCCGGAGACTCCTGTCTCACCTCATCCGTCAACCTGTGCATTACCATTGCAAACAAGAATGGGCTCAGCGCTGATCCTTGATGTTATCTAACCTCTATCTTAAATGTATCCGTCACTCCTACTGCAGATCTCACCACTATCACACTACCCTCATACATATCTTGAACTGCTCTCACATACTTCTCTGTAACATCCGACTTCCTCATACAAACCACAACTCCTCTCTAGGCACCCTGTCATATACTTTCTCCAAGTCCACAAAGGCACAATGGACAATTCTGAACTTCTCTTTAATTCTCCATCAACACCCTCAGAGCAAACATTGCATCTGTATTGCTCTTTCTCAGCATAAAACCATACTGCTGTTCACTAATCCTCACCTCTTTTCTTCACCTAGCTTCCACTACTCTTTCTCATAACTTCATGGTGTGGCTGATCAACTTTATCCCTCTATAGTTACTACAGCCCTGTGCTTCACCCTTATTCTTGAAAATCAGTACCAATACACTTCCTCAGGCATCCTCTCACTTTCCAAAATTGTGTTAAACAATCTGGTGAGAAACTCAACTTCCATCTCCCCTAAACATCTCCATGCTTCCACTGGTATGTTATCCAGTCCAAGAGCCTTTCCATTCTTCATCCTCTTCATCACTGCCCTTACTTCCATCTTGTTTATTTGCTACACTTCCTGGTTCATTATCCTCACACCATCCAATCTTCTCTCTCTCTCTCTCTCATTTTCTTCATTCATCAGCCACTCAAAGTACTCCTTCCATCTGCTCAACACACTGTTCACTTGTGACTATGTTTCCATGTCCATCCTGTATGGTCCTGACCTGCTGCACATCTTTCCCAGCTCTGTCTCTCTGTCTAGCCAATCGGTTGAGTCCTTTTCTCACTCTTTACTGTCCAACCCCTCATACAATTCACCAAACACCTTATCTTTGGCCTTTGCCATGGCTTTCTTCGCCCTCTGCTTTCTTCATCTCTCTGACTGTCCCACTTCTTTGCCTCCCTCTTCTTCTGTATGCACTCCTGGACTTCTCAGTTCCCCAACCAGGTTTCCTTATCCTCCTTCTTCCTTCCAGATGTCACACCAAGCACATTTCTAGCTGTTTGCCTTATCACTTCTGCAGTAGTTTCCCAGCAATCCTGTAGCTGTTCAACACCTCCCAGTGCTCGTGTTAACTCCTGCCTGAATTCAATCTTGCAGTCTACCGCTTGATCCTTGACTCTGCCCTCACTTTCCTCCTCTTCTTGACCTCGAAGGTCATCCTACAGACAACTGTCCTGTACTGTTTAGCTACAGTCTCCCCTGTCACTACTTTGCATTGCTTTCCAATCTCCTGAACCTCCAATCAGACTGAACCTCCTGCAACAGATATAACCCACCTGTGAGTATCTTCCTCCACTCTTAATCATTTACATTTACAACATTTAGCAGTCTTGCTCAGGAACCCAGTGGTGGTAGTGCCAGAGGTGGGATTCGAACCGGGGACCTCTTGATCCAGAGGTTCATAGGCAAGTACCCTACCAGTAGACCACCGCCACCCAAGCGTCACCTTGTGCTCCTCCCTTTACTTAAAATAAGTATTAACTACATCCATTTCCATCCTTTTCTCAAAATTTACAACCATCTGACCTTCAGCATTCCTCTCCTTGACACCATATCTACCCATCAACTCTGTTCCCCTCCCTCTCTCTCCCATGAGTACACACTCTATCACTTCATCTAACTCACTCCAACTTGTGGAGCATAAGCACGAACAACATTCATTATCACACCTTCAACTTCCAGGTTCAAACCCATCACCCTCCCTGACAGCCTCATCACCTCCAAAACACTCTTCACATACTCTTCCTTCAATATGCTTTGTTAATCTATGGAAAATTAAATTACTGAAAAAATGCAGTATTCTAATCCTTTGTTATGACATGCAATTGTGCTCTGATGCATTCTACTGTCAATGATATTGAGATGCTTCTTCAACTTGACTGGAGGCCAATGTGACTAATGAAACTCATTAGATATAATTCTGAAAGTAACACACCTGGCTGCATAAAGTCTCAGATTTGATGAAATGTGCTTCAATCAGACTCCATACAGAAGCCAGGTGGAATCTGCTCCGCACTAAATGCAGACTACTAGAATTTTGCCAAATTACTTTTGGACCATTAGATTTTTAGAAAATCTTTAGATCTGATTGAACTACTAGGTTTTTTTTCTTTCAGCTGCTCCCATTATGGGTTACCACACACGTATTTAAACTGCATCCTAACCACTCCACGATGCTCTCTTTCATTTACACATGGATTCCCCTTTTTGTCCTAATGACTTTCATTCCTGTCCTCTCTAGAGCATATTTCCACCTCTCCAGGGTCTCCTCAAGCTGCTCCCTACTCTTGCTACAGATCACAATGTCATCTGCTAACATCATAGTCCACAGAGACTCCTCTAATCTTGTATGTTGATCTGTCTGTCCTTGATGTAGTCTAACTTTATAATTTTTTGAAACTCCTTACTTCCACAACTCCAGGGGCCCTGTCATATGCTTTTCTAAGTGCACAAATGAACAATGCAACCCCTTCTCACCTTCTCTGTACTCCAGCATGGTCTGCTTGCTTGTGAGTATGTTTCCACGGTTATCCATTATTGATTATTATCACACAATTTCAAGCAATGAAACAGGTTGTATTGTTACATTTCTGGGCAAAATGCAACTGAATAACCAAAGTTAAACATGACATTATACTTGAATTTACCTGAAACTGACATACACACTTAGGATCCGCACCAGTATCTTGGCATATTCCACCAAACCGACATGTGGATTTGTCACATACTCGCAAATCACTTTTCTTCTCAGACAGATCTGGAATGCAAAAAAAAGAAAAAGAATCAGGCATTGTTATAGATATTTATTATGAAGCACTAAGGAAATTTTAAAAGATATGGTAGCGACCAACTAATTCACAGACTATTTCCAAATAATTTCTTGAGCCTTTCTTGTTTAATGTGGACACTATATATTTTGAGGAAAGGTATTTAAATAAACATGTTGAATGTTTTATCCATTTACATCTTTTTTGCTCAAGAGGGACCCCATCACTACCTATGAATCAGATCAATAAATATAATGTAAATCCAAGTATTATTTCAGATGACTCAGTCATATCAGGCAGCTCATGTATAGTCACATGTAACAGAGGAATTATAAAGACAATGTAATTGCTAGGTGAATTAGATGTTTTGACAATGATGATTTTTTTTTTTTTATGTATGAATGCATGAATGTTATGTTAACAGATTGCCAGATTCTAACATTTGCCTTTATCCCTACTACCTAACATCTTTGCACATATCTTCTTCTCCTTTCAGCTGCCCCTATTAAGGGTTGCCACAGTAGATCTCCATTTTTCCATTCATCTGCATCTTCTTTCTTTAAACCAACCACCTGCATGTCCTCTCTAACGACATCCATAAGCCTCCTCTTTGGACTTCTTCTCCCCTTACCTAGCACCTCCATCTTCAACACCATCTCCAAATATACTCGGTCTCTCCCCTACACAGGTCCAAAATCAATGCAATTTTGCATCTCTGATCTTGTCTCCAAATCGCCCAAGCTGAGCTTTCCCTCTGATAAACTCATTCCTAACCCTGTCCATCCTCATCACTCCTAGCACAAATCTCAGCATCTTTAACTCTGCTACCTCCAGCTCCAATGCCTGATTTTCATCAACACCATCATCCTGTGTACCTTTCCTTTCCCTCTTGCAGGTATTCATTTGTCACAAATAACTCCTGCCACTCTTCTCCACTGTTATTCACTGTCTGAACTGTTGACCCCAAGTACAGTGCATCCAGAAATTATTCATTATATAATTAAATTATTAAAAATAAAAAATGTATAGAAGTATTCACAGCCTTCGCCATTACACTCAAAAGTGAGCTCAGGTGCATCCTGTTTCCACTAATATTCCTTCAGAAGTTTCTAAAAAATACCTATGGTAAACTCAGTTGATTGGACATGATCTGGAAAGGCACACACCTTTCTATATAAGGTCCCATTTTTGACAGAGCATGTCAGAGCGCAAACCAAGTGGAGAGAGGAGAACCATTTCTGCAGCACTGTATGGTAGATTGGCCAGACGGAAGCCATAAAAGGCACATGACAAGCCACCCGGAGTTTGCCAAAAGGCACATGAAGGACTCTCATACAATGAGAAACAATATTCTCTGGTCTGATCAACCAAAGACTGAACTCTGGCCTGAATGCCAAGTGTCATGTCAGGAGGAAACCAGGAACTGCTCATCACCTGGCTTATGTTTTTTACTTTTAATACATTTGCAAAATTTTCAAGCAAACTTTTTTTACTTTGTCATAATGGGGTATGGTGTGTAGAACTGTGAGGTAAAAAATTAGTTCAATCCATTTTGGAGATGGCTGTAACATAGCAGAATGTGGAAAAAGTGGAGCACTGTATTTAAGCTCCTAATCCTTTGCCACCTTTACCTCTTGCATCCTAACATATTCCATTTTCCTCACTTGCATTCACATTGATCTCCACCACTCCAGGGTCTCATCAGGTGTCTCTCTACCCATGCTACAGATTACAATATCATCTGCAAACATTTAAGTCCATCGTCTACTTTCTTCGTCTCTCTCACTTCTTTGCCAGAGTTCACACTGAGCATCTTTCTAGCTGCCACCCTTGCCACTTCTGCAATAGTTGCCCAACTTTTGTGGTATAAGCAAGAATAGCATTCATTATCACACATTGACATTATTCACAATATTTTGTCTGATAGACTCTATATAAATACCATACCGCACCATAAACCTATTTTCATGTGGTGCTTCAATTCTCAGCCATGCTTCTTAGTAGTGCTTTTAGGTTCCTCTGTGGGTCAAAATAATTTTTCCTAGAACAAGGTTTGAAATTTCCTGGAGGTAACTCTTTGGTCAGTTCTTTTAATAGATCTAGGGTAGCAGACTACCTTCACCATGACTTACTGTGAGCATAATGTTCTTATTAGGGAATGCTGTATTAGCTTTATGCCAGATGTAACAAGATGTATGTCATTACCATTATCACAATAGTTTTTGTGGCATGCCACTGTCCTATGGAAACAATTTTTGGCTGCTTCTCAGAGATTTTGAGCAATTTAATTGAACAATTTTCTTTTAATATGATGTGATTTTAATAAAACACCAAATTCAATGTCTAAGGTTTAAATAGGGCAAACCTCCTTCAAAATATTGAATAACAATGTTCTAATCATGTGCACCTGATGTTCTACATTTCTGTGTCATTTGAGCCATTTTAACTGGGAATAAAGGTGGCGGTGTCCGAATTTATTCCTCACCAGAAATTATATTTTTTGTAGAACTACGTTTTACAGAATATTTTGAAAAGTCAATTCTTTAGCTTACTTGAATATCCCCGTATTGTTAACATTGAGATTAAATATCCAAATGCCCAAGAATGTTACAAAAACACAAAGGCTTTCATATGGTGTCCTAATTTTTTCATATGACTATATAGAAAGAGAAACACCCTGGAGAGCATGCAGAAACACATGCAAACACACTCACAAACACACTCCCACTTGTGAGGCAATTTAGCATTTCCAATTCAGCTGACATGCATGTCTTTAACAGAAAAACAGAGAAAACCCAGAGGAAACTCAGGCAAACTCCACTGGAAATTCAAGCCACCTACTTGCAAATCATACCCTGGACCCAGTCATTATGAGGTGACCGCTACCCACAGCACCACCATACTAGCTCTCATTTAGGACTGTCCAACCAAACTGATAAAAAAAAAAAAAAAAGTATGGATATAAAAATAATAATAATGGATAAAAAAAAATATGGTGGAGCACATTTTAAAGTTGTCCTAAAAATAACTGTCAAAAGTGGGATGAAGCAGAAGTGGCAGTACAGGATGCAACGAGCATTCAAGCAATAAAGCCCACTTAAGCCCCTTTGACAATGTTGTGGATGGAAAGCTGACTGATCAGCATAATAAGCTCTACTAAACACGACAGAAAATCCTTCTTCCCAACAGCAATCAGACCTATACATCCTCCACCCATCAGTCACCAACGCAATAAGCTGTTGTCTTGCTCCCTACTTTTCTCCCCTTCTCTCTTCTCTTCAGTTTAGTAAATCATTTGTTTCACTTAGATGAGTGCAATAAAATATATAAGCAGCAGCAAAAAAAAGTTTTTTATACTTTTCAAATGAAAGTTCTGTTTCCGGAAATGTCCAACAATTTATAACTATCTGCAATCTTCCCATATGCAATTACATCTGATCACTGAGTAAAAAATGTATCCGGAAAACATTTAATATGGTACAGCAGACTCAATGGAAATTTATCACTTACCTATATAGAACAGTGTTTGACTGCAGCTTACATAGCATATAGTGATAGTTTATATAGAACATATTGTATAAATAAGTTATTTAATAATAAAGAATTCTTCAGAGCCAACAAAATAGCTTAGTTGACATTTAATTTAAACTCATTCTTTCTATTGATTTTTTTTATAATACATTTTTTACATTAAGTAATACATTTTTATTTGTGATGGATCTTTCTGTCTATCTGGAAATTGCTTATTTGATACTAATCCTGAGGTTGAAGCAATCTGTAAAGTGGAATGGGAAAGAATGTCTCAAGCCAATGTGTAGAACAGGTGTAAGAACAAAGAGAAAAATGTTAAATTTTGGCAAAAATGTTGTTTTGCTTCTGCTTACAACAAGGCCTACATCCCCTCCTAGAAAATCACTCAATCAATATTTAGATTTTTATTTTTTTAATCAACAAATATTTATTCATTTGTTTGTTTGTTGCATCCCAAGAGGCATGTTGACCCAATCAAGGAAGTGCCTCAGAACTATCTAAACAGTGTCCAGCCTTTGACAGTGTTAACATTAACTCATTTGGTTACTCACATATGAGGAACATTTAAGCGACAGTGCAACCGGAGATACATAATATAAATTTAATTAAAAATGTAAAAATACAAAATACCTTAGTCATCGCACTGCAGGAATTTTCTCTTTCTCTTTTCTCTCTTGCCCTCTGGCAAACAATTCTGGACAATAATATTTCAAGACACTTTCAACCCCACATCCACTAAGACTGCTTAAAAAACTAATCATTTACTCTGTTACTCTGGACTGTCAATCTCACACACTTCTTATCCCTCTTTTCGCTCCATCACTTCACTGCTCTGGATGCTGTTATCAATCCTTCCCAGTGCAAGCATGGTCACTTTATTTGGACCTTTCAATGCAATCACACGCTGTGACACTTTACTAACGACACATGGGCTTGGTTTTGTATTTATTGCAAAGCTTGTATTTTAATTTATCATAGTTTGTCTTATCGTACTGTTGCGCTATATGTATCAGTTTTATTGAATTTTACAGTCTGTGAGAAATTTCACTGTAGATGTCTTTGTACATTGACAGTTCAGGACAATAAATCATCTAGTTACTTGTAAGAGTGTAATGATTGAGAAGGAGGGTGAGTTTAAAAAGGAAGTAAAAGGAAAAACTGTTTAGTAGTAATAACAGTGATGTGAGTGTAACAATATACACTGTGCACTGTAAGTGTAATTTAAGGAAAGCAAGTGCTTAAGTTCAAAATGAATACCTTTTTTCTTTTTCTTTATCACAGCTGCACAGATTCACCGCATCCTTTCCAGCAATTTTTGGAAATTACTTGAAGTACATTGCTTCAGTAGTTGCTTGCTTTTTATCCTATTTACTTCATATACAGTTTTATACATGCATGGCAAACGCTGCAATTCAACTCTATTGAAAAAATGTATTAAAAAAAAAAAGAATTTAAACCCGTTAACTTTTATGAACATCATTACAGGAGATTTGAACTGTATGCTAGATTTAAACAAGCTATAATGGTTTTTCTGGCTCAACACAACAAATGGTCCACACTCCACCATCTCAGAATTTAACCATTTTTTTCTTTGCAACAGTAACACCTAGTAACACTGAAACAGTGGAAAAACAATCTCTTAGGCCTTATTCCAAACAAGCATTTGTTTTTTAGCAAGTACCTAAAAAAAAAAGTTCTAAACATGTGTTGCTACTCAATTTTGACTGGTTTTACAAAAGCCATGTCAGTATTTAAAGTATGGGTGCCAAAGTTTTGTCATATATTCATTCATCTAAAATACACTATTGTGAACTAAGGAAAATCTGTTTAAAATTCAAGTCACTTTAACTTCTAAACTATATGAGCCAGGCCAGAGAACTCAAGTCAAGTCAAGTAGATGTCAAATTTGCCCAGGGACCTATGACACAAAATTGTTAAGAGTCGGATATGGTTAAGGGTGGAAAATATCAAATATTTTTTGAGTTGAATGACACTAGATTAAACATCTGGCAGAAACAATCAATCAAAATTACTGCAAGCTTAATTTCTGATTTAGAACTGTGATATTTTTATAAATTTACACATTCATGTGGTGGTGCTTGAAAATAGTACACCCCTTATTTCTGTATAAGTATATATTCAAGTATATATTGTGATTTTCAGTCCTAAAAATTAGATAAGAATACTTTATGGCTATTAATCAAAAATATCCAATATTTCAATGGAGTGGCAAAAATTACCACTTTGAAAGCCACAGAACCATTTCTTTGGACTTTAGACTTCACCAATCCACAGACAGACATGCAAAAGCATTAACGTCATGACTATCATTATTCTCCCCAGGAGAGGTTGACCAAAGAGTGCTACTATGGTCTCTCTCACACTGACTAATTATATGTTCATGAATTCACCAAACAACAAGTAAAGACTGATGTTCTCCTACAAGAGCGTTTCTACTAGTAAACAGTTTGCTAAAGATTACCTGGACAAGCCAGAATGATGCCAGATGTTTTGTGAATAGAGTCACATTTATAAAGCATTTTGTTTAAAGAATGTATATGAGTACATTTCAGCCTTTTCCCTTGAAATAAGCAAATGGTGGCAGAGGTTTAAAGTTTGGGCTTATATAAGTTATATCCACGCATGGACAGCTTCCCATCATTAACGCAACAATAAATTCTGAAGTATATCAGTTAAATCTAATGGAAAAATGTCAGGACATCAAGTTGCTCTATCAAGAATGATTAAAGCAATCTTTGGCAGCCCCAATGGCAGCAAAACAGTCCAAAACTTTAACCATCATGTTTCATAGTTGAGAAGCAGTTCTTATGAGATTCTTAAAAATCCTTTTGAGGATTTTCATAGTAAAGTTTAGAAAAATTTTCACAATTTGTAACCAAACAGTAGCCTGACAATGGCCTGGTAATCTCAAAAAAGGAGAAAGGTTTGCAGCCTCTTCCAGGGTCAAGCATTGTCAAACCTACGCTTAATTGCCTTCCAACTGTTTAAGCCTCCTAGTGCTAATGATCTCCTTAAGAGAGCAGATCATTATGTAATAAAGTGTACATATTAAAAAAAACAAACATTTAGATACTTTTGTTCAGTAACTGAAGATCTGAATAATATTAATTCTGGTTGTACTGATGATACAACGGTTTCGAATTCTGATTTCTAATTCCCCCAGCGCTTTCATAGCTACCCACTGCTTCACTGCTTCACTGTTTGCATGGATTAAATGCAGTGGTCAAATTTCATTGTGGTTCACTGTGTGCTGTGCTGTGACCTCGCAATGACAAGAATAGTCACTTTCACTTTTTTCACTTTCATGATCCAAGATGGCGTTGCGGTAAGATGCAGCGGCCGCTCCGGGGTCCAAACTTAAAAGACTAAAGTCTTGTAAGTCTTTTATCTGACTACTTTTCCGTAACACTGCGGTTCTCCGTCGGATGAATGTACTGAATGTACTGTCTATTGTTCTGTCTGTTGTTGTCTGCATAGTCTTGTGTCTTATGTTGTGTCCAATGTCTTCTTATGTGTAGCACCAGGGTCCTGGAGGAACGTTATTTTGTTTCACTATGTACTGTGCATATGTTTGAAACGACAATAAAAACCTACTTGACTTGACTCATTTTTTAAATAATTCTGCATACAGCTTAGCATGTACATGATAGGATGCATCTCCACTGTTTGCCCTATTAACGCTGGGATAGGCTCAAGCACACAGTTCCCAAAGAGATATTTATAGACAAAAGCTTAAATGTAAAATGATGTATCTCAATAATATTTCCATCTGTATTTTCCCTTTCTAAGTCATATTCAACACACCTTAAGTGGCAGGGCTCAAGATGACGACCAATAGTGCTGCCAATGCAACTAGATTTTTTTTTTTGTTTTGCAATAAACTTTTTATTTCAATATCATTTCAGTCGCCAATAGCTATTGCCCCTGACAATAGTTTTATAATAAAATTATAATAAAATTAAAAACCAGCAATCTAAACTAGAAGAAAAATTAAAAACGGTATATTAACTTCACGAAAAGCATAATGTTTTACATATTACCTTTTACCTTCTTCCGTTTTAAGTTAACATTTAAGGCATGCTCGTTCAAACTCAGCCTCGTCTACGTCTGAGCGCACAGAAAATCAACCAGTGTGATCCGAGGTACAGTTATTGCCACAGAATATACATTTATTTACAGCTCATCCATGTTCATATGTATAAGACAACGCATAAGTGATTCATGAATTATTACTAACAAGAAATAATTTTCTTATAATAAGAAAATAAAAATAATAATTTTACTAACAGGAAAAAAATTTCCCCTCAGGATCAATAAAGTTTACTGATTCTGATTAGATGACTCAGATTGGAGTTACGGCTTCTAAATATATTTTCTTACATTTCCTACAGTGCACTACTGGCTCCTACATATGTTGGTTCTAGGAGTCAGTGCCCCACTAGTTTGTTTTTTTACTTATCTGGAGCCATTTTCCTAGAAACACTTTTGGTAACTTTAATTTAATTGACCAATAAAACAATTATATATAACTCTATAAAAGTTAACAAATGAAACGGAAGCGAAATGCAAAATTTGGGCTGTGAAGGTACGTAATCTTTAAGGGTTTGAAAATAGCCAAATAGCTGAAGAGACATTGACTTTAACCTTTTGAAACCCCTGTGCCCAAACCAGCTGTCTCTACTAATACAAGACCCATTCGTTCTGCCCTCCTCAACACCTGTCCTTTTTTATCTATGTCTGAAAATGATCATTTATAACCTGAACATTCTTATGGTCTCTGAAACTTAGCAAATACATATTGAATTTGCTGAATTTAACACCCAGGGAATTGGCTAGCTGTCAATGCCTCGATCTAAGGGCAGGAGTGGGGGGCTGGATGTCATCTATCAATATTGTTTTAAAGTCACTGCTGTGGATCTCAGGGATGTTACACCTTTTGTAGTTTTTAAAGTGACTGGCTCCTCCACTTTAGTGATTATAGTTCACAATATTTTGGTCAAATCCCATAAAAGAGCAAATGCAGCAAACATTGCTTAAAATGTTTAAGCTGACTAAAAAAAGATGTCAGTAGTGGGTAGTATTATATTGTTTTTGCTGTCATACTTTAAAAAAAAACAAAAAAGAAACATTTTAAAATGCAGGGTTAACTAAAAAACTAACTAACTAACTAACTAACCTCAAGATGTAGATGCAAAACTCTCTCACTCATTCATTTTCTTGGCCGCTTGTCCTAATTAGCAGGGGTTGCTGGAGCCTGTCCCAGCTCTCACAGGGCGTTAGGTTTGTCCTGACCTGTGTGGGCATATGTACTAGCAACAGTAGGCTAGCGCATGTCAGTGCTAAGTGCTTGTGTTGTCTGTAAGGAATCCAAAGTTGTACTCTCAAGCAATTTCAGTGCTAATGAGATTAATTAATTCTCATCAGAGCACAGACACAAGAAAAAGAAAGCGCTAACCTTCCCATTGCATTGCTGAATGGGAATGACCGGAGAAATTTTATAATCTCTGTAAAAATTGTTTTTTTTTTGGTTTTTTTTCAGGTTCCCTTAGGATGAACTTTATACTTTATCCTGACTGAGCCAGTATGTGTCAAAACTGCAATGAAAATGGTTTGATGAACATGATAGAGTTTCATTTATTGACTTAGCTTTTAATTGACCAGATATCAGCCCTGTTGGATGAGATGGATAAAAATTCCACCACTTACAGGACTGAAATTTCTGCTGCTAACATCTTAGAGCCTGATACAGAGGTATGTATTGGCAGGTGGTTTTAAAGTTTTAATGCTTTGCACAACCCTTTACCTGCATATTGCATGATATTGTCAATTCAATGTGCATTGTATAGTCTACAAATAGTATATTCTCCGTTTCATTTTATAGTCCAATTTTTCCCCCATATAGTCTGTTGCACCGTGTAGCCTATATGATGTAGTGTAGTCTTCTCTATCTAGAAATGATTTACTTTAAAGCCCCGTCTATAAATACGCTCCGTAGACCATATAGTCTTTTTTCTATGCCAACACCTGCACCAAGAACACACATTTAGATGGCAAATAAAATATTCCGATTCTGATCTGATGTTATTTCTGATTAAATAGTGTGTGTCTATATTTAAATAAACATACATATGCAAGCATACCAATGACTGAGAATTGCAGCATTTGTTTTCTTAGAAAGAAAAAAAAAAAAAAAGAAAAAAAAAGTGCATTAACCTTTAAAACTGAGCAAATTAACCACACATACATAGTATAGTAACCACACATACCCTCGTCTATTCATTTACGGCATTTAGCAGACGCTCTTATCCAGAGCGACTTCCATGTCCTAATAACAGGGACAGTCCCCCTGGAGCAACTCAGGGTTAAGGGTCTTGCTCAGGGACCCAGTGGTGGTAGTGCCAGAGGTGGGATTCGAACCTGGGACCGCTTGAGCCACAGGTCCATAGGCAAGTACCCGACCACTAGAGCACCGCCACCCTATTCATCTTTATACCAAAGGTGCAAAAAGTTACTGTACTGTAAATCACACACATTGGTTCCTAAACTGTGCCCACTGGGTAGTAATATCTTTAGACAAAAACATGAAAATATTCATTTTGATGCTGATAAAGGTTTTTTGAACACAAACCCTGCTCACTATTTTTTTCCGCATCTGTACTTCGTTTGCTCTTTTTGACCTCAGCTCACAATAAACACTGCATTTCTGGCCCAGATCAAATTGATGTCATTGCAGCCATTGGTTGGAAAAATGCAACCACAGTTGCACTGGACATCTGCAATGAAATCTGCAAACTGTGTTCACTCTTATTACATGATTTCCACATTCAGGCTCTTATTCGGGGTTCCCACATGAACAGCGTGTTTGCATCAACCACATTCGAAACAAATATATATTAAAATATAAGAAATACAAATGCCATTCATTAATTGCAGTACTTTTATTGACAAACTGAACGATCAGAAAAATGAGCACAATGTGATGCAAGTGTGCTGGTACTGAACCTTGCTTGTTGGAGAAGCTGACTCATCATTCAAGCCTTTAAGGTGGAAAACGCCAGATATCATTGTCAACAGAAGGCCTGCCCCTGCCCTGTTGTAAATACACACTTGACCAGTCAAGAAAAAGCATGCTTAAACCCTAGTAAAGCTAGGTCTATATTTCATCACTGAATCCATACACACGTGTATCTACTTCAGTAAAAGAAGAAACAGGCGTCTTGATGCTTTACCATCTATTGTATTTACTATGTTGATGGTGGTAATAAAGGGTGGGGTTCGAGCCTTTAAATGTGGCTCACCTGATCTTCTACAAAGAGCTGTGCACAAAACGATTTCAAGACAACTGTGTGTTAAGCAAGCGCAGATTCGCAGGACAATCCACCGGATAACTGACCGAATCCTGCAGGTTCGGGATTCTGTTTCAGGGGATTTGGTTCATCATGAAGAAGCTCCATCATGCCTAATGCGTACTCCGTCCCCGACGAGCATCTGAGCGATCTTGGTAAGGAGTTCCGACATTTGCAGGTAACTTAAGAACATCCTTTCTTTCACATCATATTTGAGCAAAAATGACATAACATACCTGGGCAACCTTTCCCTTTGCCGGACACGCAGTCGGTGTTCTGAGGATACGACGATTGCACGCCGAGCACCGCACCGATGGCCAAAATGCAAAAGAACGTGTAGTGGAGATGACATTGTAGTGATCCGATCCCCAAAAGCCGATATCCTAACATGGTGACGGGGGGCACTTGGTGTGTACTTGACTTGCTTTTTGATCGAAATTGGAATACGTTCTGGAAGACCAACTGGCCGCTATAGCCAATTCATACAAAGACGACAATGTTTCTTTAAACCCGTGTGTTTCCCAAACAGGCAGAATCTCTCTCATCTGCCAGCAGGCTTTCAGTCCAGTGCAGAAAGATCGTGTATCTAGAAATAAACACGTTTCTTCATGGTGCTAGAGCTAGCCTACTTCTTGGTTCCAGTCGGAGCTACCTCTTGCTCTGTCTTTGTGTGCATTTGGATCGTGTTTTCCTCACCCGTGCACAGTTCTGACGCGGTAACTCGTCTATTTCTCCGGCTGATATGGCGCTGATGTTAGTGTTCTAAAAATGATGCCTGTGTTCTCAAAAAGGAGCGCAACTAACGGACCTCAGCCGCAAGAATGTAGCTGAAAAATCAACAACAAAGGGTCCGCAAATCTGGTTTAAAGTCACGTGACGTAAGACTACCTCCCCCATTTCCCATCAGAGAGAAGACGCTAGAGAAAGAAAGCGATTACCTTCCCGTTACGTTGCTGAACGGGAGCGACCTTAATATGGGTGTGTTTGTATAACCTCTATAAAGGATGCGTTTTCTTCGGGTTCTTTTAGCGTGCTGTCCAAGCCCAACATAAGCGCCAAACTCCTCGTGGGTCAGAAGCACAAGAATAGTCATTTTGGAAAAGCTGGAAATTGTGCCTCCCAATGATTAACCAATACTCTCCGTTTCCTGTTCATAAAATGCCAACTAACAAGTTATAAAATGACACAAATGTCTACCATGTGAGTTTCTGAATGTGCATGAAACGATATGGCTGTGCTATTCTATTTTACTGATTTTTTACACACCGAAACAACAATATTTTTTAAAATGATTTGAACATTAAACTGATTTCAGACCCCTAAACTATAAAAATGATGAGATTGATGTAGTTCATAACCGCTGTTAAAAATTCCAAACGTGGAGTTCAGGATCATTGCGTATATGCAGATTTAGCTACAAATGCACGCCATGTTGAAATAGGCTATTTCAGTCAGACAGTCATTTTCTGGGCCGCTTGTCCTAATTAGGGTTGCGGGGGGGGTGCTGGAGTCCAACCCAGCTCACACAGGGTGAAGGACGGGGACACAACCTGGACAGGTCGCCAGCCTATTGCAGGGAGGAGCGAACTGACGTGGACGGAACCTTGCTCGAGGGTACCTCAGGGCAATCCACTGGTAAGGGGTTCGAACCCACAATCTGGGGCTTATGCCCTAGCCACTAGGCCACCGCTGCCCCTAGGCTATTTCAGTGCTGTCAAAATAACAAGCACTGACAGAGAATCAGCTGTAGAACAAAAACATAAAATGGATAAAAGTTGATTAAGTTTATATGGGGGCAGCGGTGGCCTAGTGGTTAGGGCATTGGCCGGAGGATCGGGGGTTCGAACCCCTTCCCAATAGGTTGCCCTGAGGTACCCTTGAGTAAGGTGCCGTCCCCATCTCGCTCCTCCCTGCGATGGGCTGGCAACCTGTCCAGGGTGCGTCCCTCGTCCTTCGCCCTGTGTGAGCTGGGTTGGACTCCAGCGTGACCCCGTTTGGGACAAGCGGCAGAAAATGGATGGATGAATAAGTTTATATGGGGAAAGCTGAAAAATGGGCATCTGAGGGCACCTCCAAAATGGCAGGTTTTATGTGAGGTATGGAATGAGAACTAAGTTTTGACCAAGTGTGTGCAAGAGACTAAAAAGGGTTGTAAAGTCAGCTGTGTTGGAGGTGGGTTTAAATTGTTTTACCATGGTGTAGATGGAAGCAGGAATGGGGTAGGTGTTATTCTGAAGAGTATGTTTAGGGTGGTGGTGAAGTTTAGAGTTGCTGCTAAATGCCACAAATGTATGTGTAGAGAGTTTATGAGGTGAAGAGGGTGTCAGATAGGCTAATAGGTAGAAGCTGGAAGTTGAAGGATGCTGATAATGAATGTTGTTAGTGCTTATGCCCCATAAGTTTGTTGTGAGATGGAGGAGAAGAATAATTCTGGAGTGTGTTAGATAACGTGATAGAAAGTGTACTGAGTGGTGATTGGCGCAGATTTTAATGGACATGTTGGTGAAGGGAACAGATACGGTGTCAAGGTGAGGAATGCTAAAGTTCAGATGGTTGTAGGTTTTGTTAAAAGGATGGAAATGGCTCTAGATAATACTTCTTCAGAGTGACAGACAAGAGTGGAGGAAGTTGCACACAGGTTGATTATATCCTTTACAGGAGGGTCAGTCTAAAGGAAATTGAAGACTACAAAGAAGGGACAGGGGAGAGTGTACATAAACAGCATAGGATGTTGGTCTGTAGGATGACCTTCGAGGTCAAGAAGACGAGGAAAGTAAGGGCAGAGTCGAGGATCAAGTGGTGGAAGCTGAAGAAGGAGGACTGCAGGGTGGTATTCAGGAAGGAGTTAACACGGCACTGGGAAGTGTGGAAGCGCTACCGAATTACTGAGAAACTACTGCAGAAGTGGTAAGGCAGACTGCTGGAAAGGTACTTGGTTTGACACCTGGAAGGAAGTAGGATTAGAAAACCTGGTGGTGGAACCCAGAAGCCAGGAGTGTAAAAAGTAGAAGAGGCAAGCGAAGAAGAGGTGGGATAATCAAAAAGATGAAGAAAGTAGACATGTGTACAAAGACATGGAGCACAGAGTGAAGAAAGCAGTGAGGAAGGCTAAAGTTAAGATGTAGGGTGAATTGTATGAGAGGTTGGAAAGTAAAGAAGGAAAAAATGACCTATATCGATTGGCCAGACAGAGAGACAGAGCTGGGAAAAATGTGCAGCAGGTCATGGTGATTAAGGATAGAAATGGAAACATACTCACAAGTGAACAGAGCATGCTGAACATTTGGAAGGAGTACTTTGAGCAGCTGATAAATGAAAACAATGAGAGAGAGAGAGAGAGAGAGAGAGAGAGAGAGAGAGAGAGAGAGAGAGAGAGAGAGAGAGGAGAGAGAGAGAGAGAGAGAGAGAGAGAGAGAGAGTAGAGAGAGAGATAGAGAGAGAGAATGAGAGAATTGATGATGTGAGGATAGTGAAGCAGGAAGTGCAGCAAATAAGCAAGATGGAAGTAAGGGCAGCGATGAAGAGGATGAAGAATGGAAAGGCTGTTGGTCCGGATGACATGCCAATGGAAGAATGGAGGTGTTTAGTAAAAATAGCAATGGAGTTTCTGACCAGATTGTTTAACACAATCTTTGAAAATGAGAGGATGCCTGAGGAGTGGAGACAAAGTGTACTGGTACCAGTATTAGAGGTAATTAAAAAATTTGTAACTATGGTGTAGATGAAAGGAGAAATGGGGTAGGTCTTATGCCGAAGGAAGAGTATATTAAAAGTGTTTTGGAGGTGAAGAGAGCATGATGAGTCTGAAGCTTGAAGCTGTGATACTGAATGTTCATTCATTCATTTTCAAAACCGCTTCTCTGAGACCGGGTTGCAGGGGTAACTTGCTGAAGAGGTCAGCTGAGTTATATGATCTTCCCAGCGTGTCCTGTGTCTGCCCCTTGGCCTCTTCC
Organism: Hepsetus odoe; assembly: GCA_017165825.1. Lineage (NCBI taxonomy): Eukaryota > Metazoa > Chordata > Actinopteri > Characiformes > Hepsetidae > Hepsetus > Hepsetus odoe. The sequence continues at coordinate 18,216,312 of CM029377.1, read as the reverse complement.
CAGTTGGCTGTAGCCATAGCATCTCCACTGGGAGGCATCCTAACCAAATGCATGAACCACCTTAACACATTTCAACGAGGAGGAGTAGCAACTCTATGCAGAGCTCCTCCTGGATGTCCTCACGCTATCTCTATGGGGAGAAATCCTGAGATACTTAAACTCCAAGCAACCTTTTTCTGCTGGATCATCATGGCCACAAATCTGGAGATGCTGATCCTCATCCCTACCATTTTACACTTGGCTGCAAACCCCCAATGCATGCTGGAAGTCATAGCCTGATGAAGCGAACAGAACTACATCATCCACAAAAAGCAAAGATGTTACTTTGAGGCACCCATACTGGATACCCTCCAGCACCTTGAAACCCTGTCCATGAAAATCCCAAACAGGATTGGGGACAAGGAGCAGCCCTGTCAGTGTACAACACCCATTGTGAAAGGACTTGACTTAATGCCAAGAATACAGACACAGCCCTCACTGCATTTATCCAGGGACCGAATTGATTGCAAAAGCATTCCTGATACTCCATACTCCCACAGAAGCCCCCAGAGAACCTCACGGGATGCACAGTTGTCTCCATGACAGACAAGAGGGGAGGAAGATGCACACAGGTGGGTTAAATCCTATGTAGTAGGGTCAGTCTGAAGGAGATTAGTGACTGCAAAGCAGTGACAGGGAAGAGTATATCAAAACAGCAAAGGGTGGTGAGATAGATAAAGAAAAGGAGGAAAGTGAGGGCAGAGTCAAGGATCAAATTTTGTAAGCTAAAGAAGGAAGTTTCAAGGTGGAATTCAGGCAGGAGTTAAGATGGACATTTGGGGGGTTGCGAAGAGTTAAGATTGCTGGGCAACTACTGCAAAAGTGGTAAGGGAAACAGCTAGTAAGGTACTTGGTGTGACATCTGGACAGCTGAATGGGGATAAGAAAACCTGGTGGTGGAACCCAGAAGTGTCTTCAGGAAGTTCAGCGAATTAGCAAGATGGAAGTGAGGGCAGCGAAGAAGAGGATAAGTTGGCCCAGATGGTATTTACATAGAAGCATGGAGGTATTTAGGAAAGATGGCAGTGGAATATCTGACCAGATTGTTTAATGTAGTCTTGGAAACTGAGAGGATGCCTGAGGACCGGAGAAGAAGTGTACAGATACCAATTTTCAAGAATAAGGATGATGCACAGAGCTGTAGTAACTATAGAGGGATAAAGTTGATCAGCCACAGCATGAAGTTTTGGGAAAGAGAAAAGAGATGATGATTACTGAGCAGCAGTATGGCTTCATGGCAATAAAGAGCATTACAGCTGCAATGTTTGCTCTGAGGATCTTAAAAGAGGAGTACAGAAAAGGTTGGCAGGAGCTGCATTGTGTCTTTGTGGACTTGGAGAAAGTATATGACATGGTTCAGAAGCACTGATCCACTTCTACACATGGTTTGATGCAGTAAACAACACAGCATTGAGGAAGTCCATCCCTCCTCCTAATGACCAGGTTCTCTGCCTGACCACACCTGAGGTGAGAAGATGTCTGTTGAGAGTCAACCCATGGAACGCTGCTGGTTCAGACAACATACCTGAACGTGTGCTCAGAGAATGTGCAGAACAGGTGGCAGATGTTCTCACCGATATCTTTAACATCTCTTTGCATCTTTGTTCCTAGGTGCTTATAGACCGCCATCATCCCTGTGCCAAAGTAGTCAGCTGACTCCTGCCTCAATGTCTACTGTCCCGTTGCACTCACACCTGTCATCATGAAGTGCTTCGAAAGGCTGGTAATGAGACACATAAAGAACCACCTTCCACCCTCATTGGACTGCAGTTTATGTATTGTCCCAACCGTTCAATAGACGATGCCATCTCCACCACCCTTTCTCATCTGTACAGAAATATTTAAAATAAGCTTTTTCAGATCCAAGATGGAGGTGCGGTAAGACGTAGTAGCCGCTCCGGTTCCAAACTTTGGTGCTAAAGTCTTGTTAATGTCTTTCATCCAACTGCTACTCATCATAAGACTTGAACATGAGCATCATAACTGTGGATGCTCTTACATATAACCGCCAAATACAGTCCTCCAGCAACTCTCCGAACAATGCTATGTGAGCTCGGCATGCTGCGAAGACCAGGCCTTCAGTCCCTGAGATCTCCTGGTGTACCTGGCCGACTGAGAGGACATCAAAAGTGGTGCGAGAGGAAACAGAAACGCAGCAAGCGTGCATCCGGGAAAAAAAAAAAGAAGATCTCTACTGAGAGTCAACCCACAGAAAGCTGCTGGTCAAGACAATATACAAGGTTGTGTGCTCAGAGGATGCGCAGAACAGCTGGCAGTTCTCACTGACATCTTCAATATCTCTCTGAGCACCACTGTTGTTCCTAGGTGCTTCAAGACCACTAGCATCATCCCAGTGCTAGTGCCAGTGCCCAGTGCCCAGTGCCTGATGACCCAAGACCACATCATCAAATTAGCTGATGATACAACCGTGGTGGGTCTGATCAGCGGTGGCAATGAGGTGGCGTACAGAAAGGACATTAAACAGCTGTCGGACTGGTGCAGAACCAAAAACCTGTCTTTGAATGTTGACAAGACTAAAGAGATGGTGGTTGACTTCAGGAGACCACGTCATGACCCCTCTCCACTGAATATCAACAGCTCCCCCGTGGAGATGGTCCAGAGCAACATGTTTCTTGGTGTTCACTTAACAGACCTCACGTGGACCCTCAACACTTCCTACGTAGACTGAAGAGAGCCTATCATCCACCACCCATCCTCACCATCTTCTACAGAGGAACCATTGTGAGCATCCTGAGCAGCTGCATCACTGCCTGGTTACTGGTACTGCAATGTCTCCAAACACAAGTCCCTACAACGGGTAGTGAGAACAGCTGAGATCATCAGCGTCTCTCTGCCTTCTGTTCAGGATATTTTCAATACTCGCTGCATCCGCAAAGTAACCAGCATTGTGGATGATCCCTCACACCGATCCCACATTCTCTTCTCCCTCCTGCCATCTGGGAAAAGGTACCGTAGCATACGGGCCTCCACTACCAGGATGGGGAAACAGTTTCTTCCCCCTGGGCATCAGACTTTTGAAGTAACTTAACTTTTATTTTGTTAATGTCTTCCCAATAACCTGCTACTTCTGGAATTTTTCCTGTTATGCACTTATGACCATTCATACACATGAGCTGCCTTACCACTCACTTTTTGCACTCCACAATTTAGTTACTACACTGCTGCTCTGAAATATTGTATTTCTGCTGCTTTGTTTCATAACACTGCTGCTCTCTGACGGATGAATGTCCTGTCTGTTGTTGTCTACCCGCTGTTTAACCTGTCTGCACTGCTAGTTCTTGTCTATACTTGCCTTGTCTTGTGTTTTATGTTGTGTCTGATGTCGCCTTATGTGCACCAGGGTCCTGGAGGAATGTTATTTCATTTCACTGTGTACTGTGTATATGGCTGAAATGACAATAAAAACCTACTTGACCTGAAGGACAGTTATGTCAGAATGCTGTTCATCGACTTTCATTCAGCATTTAACATCATCCCTCAGCATCTGAGTGATAAGCTGTGGCTGTTGGCCATGAACACCTCCCTCTGTAACTGGATCCTGGAATACCTGAGTGGGAGACCCCAGTCAGTCAGGACCGGAAGCATCTTCTCTATTACGCTGAGCACAGGGGCCCCTCAGGGCAGTGTGCTCTGCCCACTCCTGTTCACATTGATGACCCACGACTGTCCGGCCAAGCACAGATCCAACCACATTATCAAATTCACTGGTGATGAAAGGTTCCATAGCATATGTGACTCCACTACCAGGTTGGGAAACAATTTCGTCACCCTGGCCCTCAGACTTTTGAGCCATAAATGACTCTCCAATAACCTGCCACTTCTGCAATTCTCCTGTTTATGCACTGATCAACATTTTATGCACATAGCCAATTTACTGTTATTTATTTATATATTTATTTTTGCATTCTGCACTTTTTTCTCAACAATGTTAAATGCTGCTCATTAGACTGTTACTCTGTACAGTCCAGCTAAATGCAGAGTAATTTGGGACAGCCTTGGCCTAGTGATTAGGGAGTTTGCTCCAGGTCAGAAGATTGTAAGTTCAAATCCCCTCACCAGTAGGTTGCCCTGAGGTACCTTTGAGCAAGGTACTATCCCCATCACTGCTCCCTGGGCACTTTCAATAGCTGTCCCCTGCTGTGTGGGTGAAACACAGAGGTTGAATTTTGTTGTGTTGTGCTGTGTTTCACAATGACAAGAATAGTCACTTTCACTTTCAACATCCTGACAGCAGGGCAATCTAGTTTTGAAGATGACTATTTAACAATTAAACAGTTTGTCTCTTGCCATTTTAGGGTCTAACATAAGAACCTCTATTTTTTCAGAATTTTACATACAAAATTTGAGTGACATCCACTTTCTCTTTTTTTTCTCTTATTTTTTTTCTTATTTGATTTGGCTGAAATTATTAATTATGTGTCATCAGTGGAAGCTGTTTCCAAATAACTGAACTGAGATGGAGAATGTATAATATGAAAGTAATTTGAAAATCAGTGACATAAGACAGGGCCTTGTGGGACTGCATAATTTACTTTTGCATGAACTGACATTTCACCATTTATATTTACAAATTGATAGCAGTTAGTGAGGTTTTCATACTTGACCAACCACTTTCCGTTTGTAAATGTAAATGATGAAACGTAAGTTTGTACAAAAGTCAGCTTCCACTGATTACACACAAATAATCATTTCAGCCAAACCATCCATCCATCCATTATCTGCCGCTTGTCCCAAACGGGGTCGCGGGGGAGTGCTGGTGTCCAACCCAGCACACACAGGGCGAGGACGGGGGATGCACCCTGGACAGGTCGCCAGCCCATCGCAGTCAGCCAAACCAGTTGATTAAAATTTTTAAATGATTAATTATTGAATAAATATTTTTTGTTTTAAACAGATAATAGTTATTCATGATTTCTAGTCCATGCAGTAAGATATTATGGTCTATGGTGTGAAACGCTGCACTAAGTTTGAGAAGGACTAGTAAGGATACTGACCCTTGGTCAGATGCCATTAGCAGATTGTTTACTACATACACCAGCACTGTTTCAGTGCTATGGTGCGGCTGAAAACCAGATAGAAATTTCTTAAAGATATTATTCTTATGCAGATTTATATCATAAAACTGCTACAGCTTTCAGAATCTTTGATATAAATGGCAAGTTAGAAATTGGTTGATAATTTGAGAACAGACTTTCTTCAACTTTCTTTCTAAATTTTATTTGAGAGTAAAATCAATAATAGGGCTAGGTTTGCCAGGCAGGAATAATACAGGATTATATTTAGTCGTGTATAACCACGACTATATTCCAAACGTGGGCAGTGGTGGCCTAGTGGTTAGGGCGTTGGCCACATGATCGGCGGATCGGGGGTTTGAACCCCTTCCCAGTGGGTTGCCCTGAGGTACCCTTGAGCAAGGTGCCGTCCCTGTCCCGCTCCTCCCTGCGATGGGCTGGCGACCTGTCCAGGGTGCATCCCCCGTCCTCGCCCTGTGTGCGCTGGGTTGGACGCCAGCACCCCCCTGTGACCCCGTTTGGGACAAGCGGCAGATAATGGATGGATATTCCAACAGTCATCTCAGCCAAGAAAGTGTAAAGGTTAGACTAGAGTTGGAATTAGCTTTATTTAACACTTTGGTCTGTGTGTTTGTTGAGAAAGGGGATTCTTAGTTTGGATGCATGCTTAGATTGTGTAAACCTAGATTTTAGTCAGGCAGTTTTTTATTTTTATTGATTTTTGTTATTTGCATTATATTTTTATCCATTTCATCCATTTTATCCATTTATCCGAGGTGGGGTCGCGGGGGCAGCAGCTTCAGCAGGGATGCCCAGACTTCCCTCTCTCCGGCCACTTCTTCCAGCTCCTCCGGGCGGATCCCGAGGCGGTCCCTGGCCAGCCGAAAGACATAATCTCTCCAGCGTGTCCTGGGTCTTCCCCGGGGTCTCTTTCCAGTGGGACGTGCCCGGAACACCTCACCAGGGAGGCGTCCAGGGGACATCCTAATCAGATGCCCGAGCCACCTCATCTGACTCTTCTCGATGCGGAGGAGCAGTGGCTCCTCCCGGATGACTGAGCTTCTCACCCTATCTCTAAGGGAGAGCCCAGACACCCTGCGGAGGAAACTCATTTCGGCCACTTGTATTCGCGATCTCGTTCTTTCAGTCACTACCCACAGCTCGTGACCATAGGTGAGGGTGGGAACGTAGATCGACCGGTAAATTGAGAGCTTTGCCTTTTGGATCAGCTCCTTCTTCACCATGACGGACCGACGCAGAGCCCGCATCACTGCGGACGCTGCCCCGATCCGCCTGTTGATCTCCCGCTGCATTCTACCCTCACTCGTGAACAAGATCCCAAGATACTTAAACTCCTCCACTTGGGGCAGGATCTCACTCCCAACCCTGAGAGGGCATTCCACCCTTTTCCGGCTGAGGACCATGGCCTCAGATTTGGAGGTGCTGATTCTCATCCCAGCCGCTTCACACTCGGCTGCGAACCGATCCAGTGAGAGCTGAAGATCGCGGCCTGATGAGGCCAACAGGACAACGTCATCTGCCAAAAGCAGAGACCCAATCCTGAGCCCACCAAACCGGACCCCCTCAACGCCCTGGCTGCGCCTAGAAATCCTGTCCATAAAAGTTATGAACAGGATCGGTGACAAAGGGAAGCCCTGGCGGAGTCCAATTCTCACCGGAATCAGGTTCGACTTACTGCCGGCAATGCGGACCAAGCTCTGACACCAATTGTACAGGGACCAGACAGCCCTTAACAGGGAATCCGATACCCCATACTCCCGGAGTACCCCCCACAGGACTCCCCGAGGGACACGGTCGAATGCCTTCTCCAAGTCCACAAAACACATGTAGACTGGTTGGGCAAACTCCCATGCACCTTCCAGGACCCTGCCAAGGGTGTAGAGCTGGTCCACTGTTCCGCGACCTGGACGAAAACCACACTGATCCTCCTGAATCCGAGATTCGACTATCCAACGGACCCTCCTTTCCAGGACCCCTGAATAGACTTTCCATGGGAGGCTGAGAAGTGTGATCCCTCTATAGTTGTAACACACCCTCCGGTCCCCTTTTTTAAAGAGGGGGACCACCACCCCGGTTTGCCAGTCCAGAGGCACCGTCCCCAATGTCCATGCGATCTTGCAGAGGCGTGTCAGCCATGACAGTCCTACAACATCCAGAGCCTTGAGGAACCCCGGGGGGATCTCATCCACCCCCGGAGTCCTGCCACCGAGGAGCTTTTTGACCACCTCGGCAACCTCAGCCCTAGAGATGGAAGAGTCCACCTCTATTTCCCCAGGCTCTGCTTCCTCATCAGAAGGCATGTTGGTGGAATTAAGGAGGTCTTCGAAGTATTCCCCCCACCGACCCACAACGTCCCGAGTCGAGGTCAGCAGCACACCATCCCCACTATACACTGTGTTGACCGTGCACTGCTTTCCCCTTCTGAGACGCGGGATGGTGGACCAGTATCTCCTCGAAGCCATCTGGAAGTCTTTCTCCATGGCCTCACCAAACTCCTCCCACGCCCGAGTTTTTGCCTCAGCAACCACCAAAGCCGCATTCCGCTTGGCCTGCCGGTACCTATCAGCTGCCTCCAGAACCCAACTGGCCAAAAAGGCTCGATAGGACTCCTTCAGCTCGATGGCCTCCCTCAACAAAACACCACTCTGGTTCAGATTGGGGGGGCCATTCATCCCAATCACGCCCTTCCAGGTCTCACTGTCATTGCCCACGTGAGCATTGAAGTCCCTCAGCAGAACGATGGAGTCCCCAGCAGGGACGCTCTCAAGCACCCCCTCCAGAGACCCCAGAAAGGGTGGGTAGTCCAGAGTGCTGTTTGGCACATAAGCGCAGACAACACTAAGGACCCGTCCCCCAACCCGAAGGCGGAGGGAGGCCACCCTCTCATCCAGTGGTGTAAACCCCAATGTACAGGCCCCGAGCCGGGGGGCAATAGGTATGCCCACACCTGCTCGGCGCCTCTCAGCGGTGGCAACTCCAGAGTAGAAGAGAGTCCAGCCCCTCTCAAGGAGACTGGTTCCAGAGTCCAAGCTGTGCGTTGAGGTGAGTCCAACTATATCTAGCCGGAACTTCTCAACCTCACGCACTAGCTCAGGCTCCTTCCCCACCAGAGAGGTTACATTCCACGTCCCTAGAGCCAGCTTCTGCAGCCGAGGATCGGACCGCCAAGGCTCCCGTCTTCGGCCACTGCCCAGCTCACACTGCACCTGACCTCTTTGGCCCCTCCTACAGGTGGTGAGCCCATGGGAAGGGGGACCCACATTGCCTCTTCGGGCTGTGCCCGGCCAGGCCCCATGGGTAAAGGCCCGACCACCAGGCGCTCGACATCGGGCCCCACCTCCAGGCCTCGGTCCAGAGGGAGGCCCCGGTGACCCACGTCCGGGCGAGGGGAAAACGTCTTCCAAATGTTGCATTCATCATAAGAGGTCTGAACCGCTCTTTGTTTCTTCCCTCACCTAGGACCTGTTTGCCTTGGGTGCCCCTACCAGGTTCATAAAGCCCCCGACAACATAGCTCCCAGGATCATTGGGACACGCAAACCCCTCCACCACGATAAGGTGGCGGTTCGAGGAGGGGATTATATTTTTATTCAACTGAAAAATGTGAATCTTTTATTCTGTAAAGAAGAAAAAGCCACGAGGGATCAGCCCATTGAAAAGAAGCCAGAAATCATGCTCTGACAAAAACAAGACTTCACACCTGGAAGTGAAGTACATCAGTCTCAACAAAGGTAAGATTGACTGAATACTAGAAGTTAGGATGGCCAAATAGACTAAGGCGCAGGTCGCAGCCTCCACAGGAGGCTTGGGTTGGACTTCACTACTAGATCTGGAAGCAAAAGTCAAATAAGTACTAATGTGATTTTTAGGTATGAGTTTGTATGTTAACTTGTGATGGTAAAGAGCAGGCTCAGAGAGGGATTTTGTATGTGAGATAATATACACAATGAAAAAGTGCCCTATAGTGCAGGTACATGAAGGGAGAGGGATCTAAAGGGAGAGTACATGCATGCTGTGGAAGTAGCTGAATCACTGTATACCCCTGAATTGTAAGAGTTTATGTTTAAGTGCAAAGAAAGAGGAACAGCATCCCACTTGTGATGGTGTGCAGTAAGATGGGTTGAGTGTGAGTATACAGTTTTTGATGTGTCATGGATTTGACTGTACTTGAAGCAAGCGGAGGGTTGGCTGTGTAGAAAGGGAGAGAAAGGGAGTGTGTAGTGGTCAAAAGGGCTTGCATTTGGGTGTGTACTTTTATTAGGTGAATGACCTCTCATGTAATTGCACACTTATGTTCGGGTGTTCATTTGTGAGGGCTTGCATGTGAATGTGAATTGTTGGAGAAGTTATGATATAAAGTTTATGCATGGTGAGGGAAAAGGCTTTTGGTACAGGGGACCTTTTTTTTTTTACTCAAGTGAAAGTGACTACGTAGCATTGTAAAACACAGCACAGTATAAACTCAACAAAATGTTTCCTCTGCATTTCACCCATACAGAAGGGGGTAGCGATTTAAAGTGCCCGGTGAGCAGTGATTGGGATGGTTCCTTGCTCAAGGGAACCTCCAGGTCTGGGATTCAAACCCACAACCTCCTCATCTCTGGGCCTTGTCCCTAACCACTACCACTGCCTCAAAATATTCTTCAGAGCCAGCAGGATTGAAGCCTGTGTGGGGAGACCCCAGTGGGTTTCTAGGCCATCACCTTAACCATGTGGCCATGACTAGACATTACTTGAGTATAGTGTTTGGGTTAGTGAGAAGCAGGTATTGGAAAAGGTGTAAGACTCACATTAAAAGTAATGGTATTTTCCATTTACACAAGAAGATGAGCGTTATAATAGTGAAAGTTGGATGATGTGAGGATAGTAAACTCCAAAGAAGATGAAGAGAGGAAACGCTATTGTCAGCAATTTAAGGGTATATAGAGGAAGGAGATATGCTCTAGAGAGGAGCAGAACTTTGGGCCACCAGGAGATCTGTGAACCTCCCTAAAAATTAAATATATTTAATGTTTATGTTAATATGCATCAAAAAGATTAAGTAAATGTGTATTTGATAAATAACTACATTATATTGGAAAGTGTAAGCATCAGAGTGAGAGGGTGAAACATACTCTGAGAAAATTAATTTGTTCTATTGTTAGTGAGTACTTAAGTCAAAGAGCTGGGGCTGTAAATAATAGAAACTGAGCACACGTGCCAGTGTTGACTTGACTTTTTTAGGGCAGCCAGCTTTTATAGCCTGTAATATATTACAGGTCACGTGGAGTACTGAATAAAGTGTGAACTGATGAATCTGACTTTCTTCTGAAATTCCTGAGGGGACGTTGACAGTGGGTCCAGTAGGCCGCTAGGGTATATGGCTGTCGTTTTGAGAACAAGGAGTGAAAGATCGTATTGACCTTTGCGGTTTGCTTCAGGATGAAATAGGAACGATATTCCTACGGGAAGTGAATGTTTGTCTCTGTCTTAAGATAAACTCTTGTGGCAGTCGCATTGTGAGATTAGCTGTACACTTCCCTCACAACTGGCAAGGTTTATGTCCAAACTGGTTTGCGTTGTACAGTTTAACTGATGTATCTAAAAGTGTATCTGTAGAGAACTGAAAGGAGGAAGAAACTGCTGCAGTTCTGGTGAGTGTGTGTATATAGTATTGAGTGATTGCCAGTGTAAAAGGAATTAAAGAAAGAGTGTGGCTGTGTGTGATTGAAGTAAAAGTGTGATTATTGGATTTTAACTATATGCCTTATAGTATGAAAATTAGACAAGAAAATTGGCCTAACACCAAGAATATTTAAGAGGCAGAGAGGTGCTGATTCTAAAAGTATAAAGTAAATTTAGTAATTTTAGTGTAAGTAAACATTATTAAATACTTAATAAATTAAATAATTAATTAATACAATCAAAAAGAAAGGAAGAAAATAGAGGGAAAAGACCATTAGCAAATCTAAGGCAAGGACTCCTGAGGGACAAAGTAAGGTGAAAAGACCTGTAGAGAAAATAAAATCCTGAAGATAAATCAAAAGTGGGCTAAATGTAGCAAGGATCTAAACATTAACTGGCCAGAAGGCACATATATGAAGTCCTGGAGATCCTCATTCAGAACCACAAATCAAAGACAAATCCAGTAAACAAAAGGCAAAACAACAGGATAAATTAGAAACTTTGAAATTGTTTAAGAAAGAAGGAGAAGCGTGTTTCTGGAAAAAATGTAAAAAGTAAGACAGGAGATTAAAGAGAGCGATGAGGAAATGCTGCACGTGCTGAATGGCAAGACGTGTTTTCAGATTTCAACTGGTTTAATTGAGTGATCGAACTGCAAAATATAGCACAGAACATTCCAAAATGAGCGCAAGCTGCCGTTTTGGCTGCTTTCATGAATGCTCTGTCACTACTGCCATCTATTAGCCAAAATGAGCATTGCTCTACAGATTACTAAAACAAAAGCAGGTGAGTTTCCCTTTGTCTTACATGAGTCAGAAAGCATTTCAAATAAGAATTTAAAAAGAAGAAAGAAATGTACAATGGGAGCAAACGTAAAACACAAGTAATCATGGACATAATGCACCAGAATAAATGTCCAGGGTGCCGCAGAAAAGAGAAAAAAGATGAGGATGTGTGATACTCCTCTTCCGTATGGGGGACAATATCCGGTCATTGAAGGGAAGTTTGATATTTCTGGACTGTGACTGTCCAGAATGTATGTACAGATGACTAGAAGGAACCAGAACTGCAAGAAGATGCAGCAGCCTTGGAAGATGAGAAGGAGGCCACAGACCTCAAATGAGCCACCCTTATATTCCCAGACCCTCCACAAAGGTGAGAAACCTTGCTGCACAGGGAAAGTAAGAGAGTGCCGGCAGCAGAGAAGTGTATCCAGATCTGACTAAACTACAGCATGAGCAGAGGAGTAAAGTGTAGAGTGAGGAAGCAGACACAAGAAAGCAGGGAATAGAGAGAACCACAATAGGGCTGGTAGAAACAGGTGTTCTTGTGGAAAGGAGAAGCCCATGTAATACCCCTATGCTCCCAGTGCAAAAATCAGATCAAACAAAGTGGTGATTGGTACATGATCTAAGAGCAGTAAATGCAGTAGAAGATTTTCAAGCTGAAGTGTCTAATCCGCACACCTTACATATAAACATTCCACCTTACAGATACATTAATACACTAATACATTACTAACAATACTAATCACTCACTGTAACAACTGGAAGCAGAGCTGAGAGCATGTATGAGACAACTAACTGCTATGCATAGTGATATTTATCAACAGGAGCAGAGGCGTGTTCCAGAACCAGAGGAGAAACCAGTGAACCTATTGAGACCAGGAGACCAGGTATACATGAGAGTTTTCAGGAGGCATTGGAATGAGCCAAGACCAAGTGGTCCTCACAAGGTGGTCTCTGTGACACCCACAGCAATACAAGTGGGAAATAGTACTACTTGATATCACCACTTTACTCAAGTAAATGTTCCCTAGAACAGAGCCCAACAATGCCAGCGACAATGATGTGCCATCAACAGTAGGAGATCAAAGAGGCGATCAGGACAGGAGGATGATACCCCTCCAACTCCTAAGGGCGACACTTTGTTTTAGTGTGACCAATGAAGTACATGTGACCTCTCCTGGTACAACACCAATGGTACCATGCTACTGCACATAGAGTGCAAAGACGGGCAAAGAGGATGTTTCTGTTTTTCACCAACTTTGGAAGGACATTGATCAGAAGATCTGGTATGGAATTCTGTTTCATTGTCCGCATATTGATTTGGCAAAGTTTTACACCGGATGCCCTTCCTGACGTAACCCTCACATTTATCAGGGCTTGGGACCGGCACAAAGAAATACACTGGCTTGTGCATCCCTAGTGGCTAGGTTCATCCCTAGTGGCTGGGTTAACATCTTCAAGAATGCATCCTAGAAATATTAGGATTATATTATAACCAACTCACACAGGGGACTGATAACACCACATAAACATATAGCTGCCCACTGCTGCATGATGTTTGTGTGCATGGGTTAAATGCAGAGGTCCAATTTTGTTGTGATTCACATGTGCTGTGCTATGACCTTGCAATGACAAAGGTTGTCACTTTCACTTTCACAAACATACAGATGGACAGGTCTGGTAAAGTGCTGTTTTTCAACCTGGTGGTTTAGGCTCTGGTATGTGTAGGGACTGAGGCTGGTACTGACATTCCTTTGTTACCATCTCAAATAGTAACTCTGTCAATGCTTTATCTTTCTCCTGATTTACAGCTCTCACTGTTAGCAAGGTTTCAGAACTCTTGACATGCAGCCATCCTATCACATGTCCATTGGGCCCGATTCCAACCAACCTCCTCCAAAGCGATAAATGCTTCACTAGCCTCAGGAGTGTTTCCAAGCACATTAAAATATGTTCAAGTAACACCCTTGCTCATAAGTCAAGTCAAGTAGGTTTTTATTGTCATTTCAACCACATACACAGTACATAGTGAAACGAAATAACGTTCCTCCAGGATCCTGGTGCTACATATAAGACAACATAAGAAACAAAACAAGGCAGACAAGTGCAGATAACATCAGACAGTACAACAGACATTCATCCATCAGAGAGCCGCAGTGTTATGGAACAAAGCAGCACAAGTTGTTGGCGGTGTGATAGAGCAGCAGTGTTATGACATATTCTCTGAGCTTGTTTTTTTTTTTTTTTTTTTTTTTTTTGTGTTTCGAACACTATTGAAAAAACAATTATTAAACAGGTCTCTTTTCAAATAATGACCTCCTTGATCCAAATCAGTCTGTTGTAGCTCAGCCGTTGTACATTTACGGCATTTAGCAGACGATCTTATCCAGAGCAAGCCATGTCCTGATTACAGGGACAGTCCCCCTGGAGACACTCAGGGTTAGGGGTCTTGCTCAGGGACCCAGTGGTGATAATGCCAGAGGTGGGCTTTGAAGCTGGGACCTCTTGAGCCATAGCGCTGTAGGCAAGTGTCCTACCACTAGATCAAGTTGTAGCTTAGTCTGCAACTCTCATCATACTAGACCTGCCAGCAGTCTTTAACACATTAAGCCATAGCATCCTGCTAACTGCACTTTTTGAGATGGGCTTCCCAGCCAAAGCACATTCTTAGTTTATATCCTTAACCAAGAACTAAAGAGTTCGCTTAAAATGGCAAAGACGTCTACATTACCACACCTCTCCACAGAGGAACATCAAGACTCTGTGCTGGAGCACCCTCTCTTTGCAATTTATGCCCCCCGCCTTGGGTCCAGCTGTCCGATCGGATTGCTCTCACACCACTATGTACACCACTGTATTTGTCATTCAAGCCAGTTGACCCAACCATATCAGCAAGTAGATCAGCCTTTCTCAGTTTCACAGTTTAATTAAAAACTAACCCTAAAATGTAATGAAATGGAAAGTAGAGTTTTTGTATTACTTGATTTCCTTTTACTCCTTTGAACTTTTCAACTCAAAAAACAAATATTTCACACTGAGGAAAAATGACTGGTGTCTCTCTTGTAAGACACAATGTGGTTGTGCACATAACATTTCACACTCTGCCAGTCTCTGCTCTTAAGAACTAATCTTTTTTTCCTGGATGTCCTCCCCATGTGTGCGGGGGCTGCTGCCAGGACCTTTGGTTTTCTCCCACAGTCCAAAAACATTATGGTTTGGAAACGTTAAATAATAGATAAGAACCCAAAATTAGGATAAGAGGCTCAGATTCTGGAAATAATAATTATAGAGTACAGTGTTTAGTGCTTTTGCAGAAAGAAAACATTACACCTTAAAATAATTTAATCAAATTGCCCCAGTTTGTTTATGATTGCCATTTGCTATCAAATTTTGACTTCAGCCACATGTCAGCATGGTAGGGGACATGATCTAATTAGCTAATATGTAAACCAGCTTGATACTGTGAATAAATTACTATTCACAGCATCAAACCTGTTTTCATATAGGGGGAGTGGTGGTCTAGTGGTAGGATACTTACCTATGGATCAAGATGTCCCAGGTTCAAATCCCATCTCTGGCACTACCACCACTGGGTCCCTGTAATTAAGACATGGAAGTTGCTCTGGATAATAGCGTCTGTTAAATGCTATAAATGTATATTGTCAAGCAAGTGATTGGTTGGCTAGATTATATTGTTGGCTGTGTGTAGTCCATAGATGCAGTATCTTTCTTAAGTCACCTGAAAAGGTTTTGCTCAGATATTTTCTTAGATATTTTCCTAGACCTCCCATCTACGTTCACTGATTTTGCCTTATTTATTTATCCACATGCTTATCCAATCTACATATATATGTATGTGTATGTATATAGAGAGGCCATGGATTACTGTGCAGGCAAATCTACTGAAAGCAGTTAAGAAATATGTTTCGGTAAGGTATATTTAAGGTCTGTATGTTTTAATGTTTTTCCCCCTGCTGTTCAGTTACTTATAAAATAATTAGCTCTCTTATCCCATCTGCATTCACATAGTAAATATACTCTGGTGATTTTTTTTTTTTTTTTTTTTTTTTGGGTGAAAAGTTGTGTTAATGGGCAGTGGTGGCCTAGTGGTTAGGGTGTTGGCCACATGATCGGAGGATCAGGGGTTCGAACCCCTTCCCAATGGGTTGCCCTGAGGTACCCTTGAGCAAGGTGCCGTCCCTGTCCCGCTCCTCCCTGCGATGGGCTGGCGACCTGTCCAGGGTGCGTCCCCCGTCCTCGCCCTGTGTGCGCTGGGTTGGACACCAGCACTCCCCCACAACCCCGTTTGGGACAAGCGGCAGAAAATGGATGGATGGAAGTTGTGTTAATAATGCCATCCATTTATAGATGTCAAAGCTAATGTAACAGTGGCATTAGACATTAGTCTTGCCCCCTTTCAGATATTTACTAATTTCTACCCTGCTTAGCATTTAGCATGCAAGTCATATGTTTAAATTATATAGCATTATATACCAGGTCATCCACAAAATATTAACCAAAAAAATTATTCATCCAACCAGGCCACCTTATTTCCTTGTGCCACTGTGTAGTTCTAATGCTCATATACAGTACTGTGCAAAAGTTTTAGGCAGGTGTGGAAAAAATGCTGTAAACAAAGAATGCTTTCAGAAATATAAATAATGATTCTTTATTTTAATCAAGTTACAAAATGCAAAGTGAGCAAACAAAAGAAAAATCTAAATCAAACCAATATTTGGTGTTACTACCCTTTGTCTTCAAACCAGCATCAGTTCTTCTGGCCCCCACAGATCTCAACATCATCCAGTGTGTCTGGGATTACATGAAGAGACAGAAGGATGTGAGGAAGCCTACATCCACAGAAGATCTGTGGTTTGTTCTCCAAGATGTTTGGAACAACCTACCAGCCAAGTTCCTTCAAAAACTGTGTGCAAGTGTACCTAGAAGAACTGATGCTGTTTTGAAGGCAAAGGGTGGTCACACCAAATATTGATTTGATTTAGATTTCTCTTTTGTTCATTCACTGCATTTTGTTGACTGATGAAAATAAATGATATTACTTCCATTTCTGTAAGCATTCTTTGTTTATAGCATCCCCCCCCACACACACACATGCCTAAAACTTTTGCACAGTACTCTATAACTCACAAAACTTATGGCAATCAAAGGCCTAGAAAAATATTGCATCAAAGAATCACCACAGGACATTTTTGACATATTTCAGCTTTTATTAAGATTCCTCATCTAGAGTAAGAAAGGGTCAAAAATAACTACCATACAGTGTCTCCCTTAACATTAAAATAATTTCACAAATCAAGTGATTTCACTAACACTGCATTCTGTTCATCCTAACAAACTTATTGATAGCAGGAGAAATATTAATCTTAATCAAATGCTACTCACTTATGTCCTGCATCCAGTTGATTTGCTTGTTTAATTTCATTTATGTAAACTGAAAACTGTACTTGCATAACTGCCTGATGTTCTCACAAAACAGGCACTGTTCAAATTCCACATGATTAATTAACATTACACATGGATTACACACCAATTAATATCTTGAATTTGTCATTTGAAGCCAACGCATTTTGGTGGCAGCATCAGGATGGTAAAATGGGCAACGATTTTACATGCCCATGTTTTACATTGCATCTCACTGTAATTTGACTCTCCATTACTCAGAAGACCAATATCTTTTTGTTAATCATCACAATCATTTAACAGAGGTGGGCCAACATCACAAGAATTTGTAAAGATTTTCTTGCATCGCTTTTGCACATGGTCTTCATTCATCTTCTCCAGCGCTTCAATCTGTAACAACAGAGCTTTCATAAGTTCATTTTTTTCTGAGGTAATATTATACATATTAATATTATTATACATATTAAAAATGCACTATTGTTTCAATTTCAAACCCCCCCCCCCCACTTCATGATCACACACACACACACACACACACCCCTCTTCTTTTTGGTGAAAATCTAGATTAACTTCATTTTTAACACGACATGCTGAGTAGTTTTTATTTTGTCTGACAGATTTTTGTCTAAGTCAAAAGTAAAAAGAACACCCTTACCTGAGCTAAGAAATCTGCCTCATTGTCACTGTTAATCTGTAGTCCAGATACAGTATTGAAAAGTTCATATTCATTCATAGCCTCTGCCACTCCTGCTTTCTGGAAAAACTGGGCAAAAATAAAAAAAGTTTCTAAACATCAGCTTAATGCATATTGTAACGGCGTAAAACCCAACTAGCAGAAAACCCAGTTATTTAGGTTTAAGTACTGCAGTTTTAAACATAATAGTCAACTGTAAGGCAATTATGACAAAGTTCGGAAGGTGTGGAAAAGAAACACTGCAATGTTATTGAAAGGCTAACTTACTCTGGCTACATTTCTGCAGTCTCGGAACAGAAACTCCAAGCCATGAGGATGAGTGGGCTCAACAGATTGGCTCACATCAATGAACCATACCTATAGAACATAAAAAAGAAATTGCTAAGTGAAAGTTGAACACTCAGGGAACCCCAACAAAATGCATCCTCTGTATTTAACCCATACACACTGTGCAGCAGGGGGCAGCTATTTAAAGTGCCTGGGGAGCAATGACGGGGACGGTACCTTGCTCAAGCGTACCTCAGGGCAACCTACTGGTTTGGGATTCAAACCCACAACCTTCCGGTCCTGGAGTCTAGTCCCTAACCACTAGGCCACCACTGCCCTAACATGTAGCCAATACAAACACTGTCACAACTGAAAAGGCTAAGCAACTCACAAGAATTAATACTGCAAATATTCTACAATCTGAAACTGAAATTAAGAAAGCAGAGGATACCCACCTGACCATCATACCAGAGCATATTATATTCACTCAAGTCAGCATGCACCAGGTTACATTCTTTAAATAGCTGCTGTATCATCTGCAAAGCAACAAAGCATGTGCTGTTCAGTCCAAGGTTATATATTTTATAGACATTTGAAATAAAAGCACTTTTTCATCATATCTTTTTCTTTCTGTATTTCAGGTGAGCGTAAGTATTCAAGGTTAACAATCAAATCAAATGCTGCAGTGATGCAGTGGGTAGCGCTGTTGGCTCATAACAAGAAGGTCCTGGGTTTGATTCACAGGCAGGGTGGCTTGTGAATCAAAGAGAATTAATTAATTAATAAATAAATAGAAATTGTGCATACTTCATTCTGATAAATAGCTACAAACAAATTCCAGATAGTCCATGACATGGCCCAAAATGATACAATCCAATGACTTTGCATGTGGAATCTCTTTTTTTAATTCCATGATTCTCCAGTAATTCCATTACCTGGGGGAAAACTGAGTATGGGAACAAAATACCCCAGTTTATATTTTGTATTTCTATCTAACACTGGTGCTTAAATAAATTAAATGTTCCAGTGTTTCATCTTTTTAACTAAGCAATGCTTTGCTTGTCCAGCCCTATTTCTAACTCTTCTTTTTGGAATTGTCGGAACTGTAAAAGATGACAAGATATATTATAAGCCTACAATTTACAGTCTCAATATGCACTGTTTTTGAGATTACTGTACCTGTACTACTTGGTAGTATGACTTCTTCAGATCCTCAGAACTCAACATTGCTTCTTTTAACTTGGGAGCAGGCACTTGGTTCTGACCAATGAAGGACATCACAAGTATATGCTTCTTCAGAATTACTACCTCTGGGCATGGAATCCCAGCCTTTTTCATTCTATGTAAATTGAGAGAAACATAGGAATGGAGGAGGGGGAGATACAGAAGGTACAATTTCAAGTATCAAAAATAAATGGGTGTGTAAAAAAAAAAAGTTTAAAAATGGGTGTATACTCTTCATACTAAGTAACTCTTAACAAAGGTTATGTCAATGATTTTCTGCAGCTAAATCGATTAACAAATGAAATCTTAGATTTTTTATATTTTCAACCAAGTAATGTTTTTCCTCTCACAAAACATCAAAAATCTAAATATCTAAATGCTCAGTATGACATCCACCTCAGTTGCAACTCCCGGACTAGAGAGAAAATAATTCCAAAACACAACCAAATATAGTTAACGTGTACAGCCGAGGCCAAAGGTTTTGAGAATGACAGAATTGGTTATCACAAAGTTTGCTGCTTCAGAGTTTTTAAATTGTTGTACTGAAGTTAATTACAAGAATTTAATAAGTGTCAAATGCTTTTATTGACAATTACATTACGTTTTTTGCAAAAAGTCAATATTTGCAGTGTTGGCCATTCTTTTTCCAAGACCTCTGCAATTCACCCTGTCATGCTGTCAATCAATTTCTTGTCCAAATCTTGTCTGACAGCAGTCCATTCTTGCATAATCAATGCTGGGAATTTGTGGGCTTTAATTTGCCCACTCACCAGGATTGACCACAAATTCTCACAAATTCTGGTCTGAAGAGTTTCTTGGCCATGGACTCAAAATTTTGATGTTTTGTTCCCTGAACCATTTAGTTATCACTTTTCCTTTAAAGCACAGTGCTCCATTATGCTGGAAAAGGCATTGTTCTTCGCCAAACTGTTCTTTGATGGTTGGGAGAAGTTGCTCCCCAAAGGATGTCTGGTACCATTATTTATTCATATCTGTGTAGTTAGGCAAAATTGTAAGCGAGCCCACTCCCTTGGCTGGTAAGCAATCCCACACATGAATGGTCTCAGGATGGTTTACTGTTGGCATGACACAGGAGCAATGGTAGCGTTCACCTTTTCTGCTCCATACAATCTTTTTTCTGGATGCCCCAAACAATCAGAAAGGGGATTTATCAGAATAAATGACTTTAGCCTCACCAGTCCAATCACTGCACCTTTTGCAGAACATCAGTCTGTCCCTGATATTTTTCTTGGAGATAATTCTTGCTGCCCTTCTTGACATCTGGCCATTCTCCAAATGTCTTTCCCTCACACCTGCCTGCCACCATTCCTAAGCAAGCTCTGCACTAGTGGTGCCGCGATCCTGCAGCTGAATCAACTTTAGGAGGTGGTCCTGGCACTTGCTGGACTTTCTTGGCCATGCTGAAGCCTTCTACAGAACTGAACCTTTCTCCTTGAAGTTCTTGTTGATCTGGTAAATAGGTAATTTAGGTGCAATCTTAGCAGCAGCAATATCCTTACCTGTGAATCCCTTTTTGTGCAAAGCAATGATGACTGCATGTGTTTCCTTACAGGTATTACAGGTCATTTTCATGGCAAAGAGGGACTTTGCAAATAATTGCAATTTATCTGATCACTCGTCATAACGTTCTGGAGTATAGGTTAATTGCCATCATAAAAACATTTTGAAAATTAATGTGTCTCAAAACCTTTGGCCACAGCTGTACAGACACAACAGTTTATATTTAAACAAATATTATAGAACAGAAAGTTTGTTCCACATCAGGGAATTAACAGCCAAAAAAATATAAAAATGTCAGCAGTATGAAAAGAGCTACTATACATCATATTTATATATTGACAAACATTACAGGCAAGAAGTTTGGGTGCACCATTAGACCCTTTATAAAAACTTAACAGAAATGATGGCTAGGATATTTCCTTTTCAGCCTGTCAAAAACAAAAGTACACTTCTGTGGAAATCTTGGCCATATTAGTGACAATTGAAAATGTAAATATTTGTTGAAAACTGATTACAACAAATAGTCTAAAATCTGCCAAAAAAAAAAAAAAAAAAAAATCAAGTACTAATATTTGTATTTAAGAATCTTACCTTGTCAGATTGTGCATCTCTTTTTCAGCCCAGAGACGGATTATCTTGCGAGGATTCAGCTTGCTGAAGCGGTCTTTGAAGCGGTAGTCATCTTTAATGTATTTATCTCTGTTCTTAAATTCATTTAAAGTTGTCTTGAAGACCTTGAGGACACACTCCTTTGGAACAATCATCTCTTCAAAGCTATAAGCAATAATAGTAAACTCTTTCCAGCAGGTCTTATATTTTTCAGGAAAAGCAACTATTTCAATTATACAAAAAGGTTTTCTACATGTCAAATTAAGGTTAATTTTACAAAGAATGTTACTAACTTCTAAAAGTAAACATGAGGAAATACATGCTTGACATTTGCATTTTCCAATAATTTTTTGTCTAATGAACACTTGCAAAATGTTTCAATACTTCATGAATTTATTAGGCTGTGTTTTTTAAGGCAATTTATTATTTCCCCTTTATACACAACAAGGACACTTTTACCTTTCTGTTATTATCCCTTGTTTACAGTTAAGTTCACAAATTGATTGTAGAGCCATTTCCTTAACTTTAAGGCTACAACATACCTTCCTCCATCAGCATGAAAGACCACTGATTCTTTTCCTGTACTGATACAGCCATTAATATTCTCCAGAATTCCTGCATTAAGCATTTTAAACATTAGAAGTCTGGTCCTGGAGTCGACAGCTTGCTCCTGAGTAAAGAAAAGTAAAAAAATTAATTACACATTAAATATTCAGCGGTGGCCTAGCGGTTAGGGCGTTAGCCGCATGATCGGAGGATCGGGGGTTCAAACCCCTTCCCAATAGGTTGCCCTGAGGTACCCTTGAGCAAGGTACCGTCCCCATCACTGCTCCCCGGGCGCTTTCAATAGCTGCCCACTGCTGCACGGGTTTGAGTGTGCATGGGTTAAATGCAGAGGTCCAATTTCGTTGTGGTTCATGTGTGCTGTGCCGTGACCTCGCAATGACAAGGGTTGTCACTTTCACTTTCATATTCTAAATATAATTAGAAGGGTGACCTCTGCATGTTACCAGTTACTTTTACTTCTAAGTATGAAACATTGTTAAATATTTCAGGAAGGCATAAAGGCACAAAAATGCATTCAGAAGAGGTTACTCTGAAGTATTATGTTTGGTTTGGTCCACAATTTGTGGACAATTTGTTTGGTTGTCCGCAAATTGATTTGGCAAAAGTTTTACACCAGATGCCCTTCCTGACATAACCCTCCCCATTTTTCCAGACTTGGGACCAGCATCAAGAAATACACTGGCTGGTGCATCCTTAGTAGCTGGGTTAGCCATCTCATGACAATATATACAGTCATGTGAAAAAATAAGGACAACCCATTAAATATTCTGTTCTTTATAAAGAAATGTTCACAAATCGATGTCTAATTTGGCTGAATTCCCTTGGCTGAAAATAACCACAGTGAGACACTGCTTGTAGCCATCTACCAGTCTCTTGACATCGGTCTGAGGAAAGTTTGCCCCTCTCCTCAATGCAGAATTCTTAAGGCTGTGAGATGTTTAAGGGGTTTCTTCCATGTACAGCCTGTTTCAAGTCACCCCACAGCATCTCAATGGAAATAAGGTCTGGGCTTTGAATCGGCCACTCCAGGACTCTCCATTTCTTAGTTATCAGCCAGTCCTTGGTGGATTTAATGGTATGTTTTGGGTCATTGTCATCATGAAGGGTCCAGTTCCGCTTCAGCGTTAATGTTCTTACAGATGGTCTCACATGTTCCTCAATCACCCTCTCATATACGGTAGAATTCATGGTGGATTATATGAAGGTGAGCTGGCCAGGTTCTGCTGTAGCAAAGCATCTCCAAACCATGACACTTCCACCTCCACGCTTCACAGTTGGTATGAGGTTATTTTCCTGGAATGCTGTATTTGGTTTAATTCAATTTTAGACTCATCTGTCCAAAAAGCATTATTCCAGAAGTCCTGTTTTTTTTTTCTTCTATGTTCCCTCTGGCAAATTTCAGTCTGGCCTTGATGCTTCTCTTAGAGAGCAAAGGTTTTCTCCTTGCACACCTCCCATGCAAGTTAAAGTTGTGCAGTCTCTTTCTGGTTGTATAAGCATGCACTTTCACATCAACAGTAACAAGAGCCTGCTGTAGGTTCTGTGATGACATTTTAAGAGACTTCTTTTCGCATCTTGCGGTCTGCTCTTGGGGGGGAACTTGCTTGGACGTCTAGACCCGGGCAAGTTGGCAGTTCCTCCACTTGTAGACTTTTTCCTCCCCAGACAGTGGAATGGCTAATTGCAAATTCTTTTGAGATCTTTTCAAATCCCTTAACAGACATATAAGCTGCTACAATCGTCTTTCTGAAGGCCTCAGACAGCTCTTGTGATCTCATCATGGTGTTCACCCTCACCTCAGCAGTCAGGAGCACATCAAACTAAATGTCTGAGGTTTAAATAGGGCAGACCTCCTTCAAAATGCTAAGTAACAATGTTCTAATCATGTGCACCTGATGTGCTACACCTGAGTGTGATTTGAGCCATTTTAATTGGGAATAAAGGTTGGCGTGTGCTAATTTATTCCTCACCAGAAATCACATTTTTGTAGAATGATATTTTAAAGAAGATTTTGAAAAGTCTTTTCTTCAGTTTTAATTGTTAAGTTATATTACTTGAATCTCCCAGTATTGTTAAAATTGAGATTTAATATCAATATGTCCAAGAATGTTACAAAAACACACAGGCTTTCATGGGGTGTCCTAATTGTTTCACATGACTGTATGATTAAATAATAATGCCCCAGATTTAGGCTATTTATGTTTAACATATCAATGAATTAATTCCTTATGACATATTAAACTTCCATAAGAGAATAAAACTCTAAAAAGAAAAGGATAATCCACCATAAGCGAACCAAAACAAAGAAACTTGTACACACTATGCTGGTGTTATAGTATAGTGTATAGTGTGGTACTGAACTCACAGCAGTGGAATGCTCCTTTTTCTCATGTAGTCTTGCACTGCGTCGCTGCTCTGTCTGACAGTGTCGTTTCAGAGCATTGTACACTTGATTTGACAGCTTTAGGTCCATGCTGATCCCATCACCTACATGAACCTCTGGAGCAAACTGCAGCCATTGGATTCAATAAGTAGGACATTGAAACATTGAGAAGGAGAGAAAATAAGCAGAAAAAAACAAAACAAAACAAAAAAAAAAATGCAAATGGTTGAGATATCCCACTAAAATAATCCTTGCTCTTAATTGTGGATTTTAACACATCCACAAGATCAGAAGAACCTAGGATAAAGTCCAGGCCCAGTAGGTTTCCCCGATATACCTCAAAGCTAGGTACCTTCACCCAATACTACTTCATGGCACTGGCACTGCAGCCCCGGCTTCTTCAGTGGTTGTTCACTACTAGAGTATTAGGATGTCTTAAATGCACAGGACAAATTCAACGGTTACTGTTTATATTCTGTCTGTACCAGCACATTTGCGTCAGTGTCAGGGCAAATACCAATAAACTGTTAAATCCAAAGTAAAGCTAATGCTGACAGTAATTATTGTTCAATAAAAATGAATATATAAATTATGTCTCAATTTTTAAAATGCATTAATTAAAATACATAATTCTTCTTTTTCTTTCGGCTGTTCCCGCAATACATTATAATAATTTAAATACATAATTATACACATTAACTAGCCCATTTCAAAAAATATGGTGAATTTTAAATTAAAGCAGTGATTCATACACTATGACTTTCACTGCAGACAGAATTGACCATAAACACTCACTGTTGTCAGATGAACTTACTTACATTTATTAATATACATACATTCCTACATATCAGACTTGAAAATGACATTGTGAAACTTGCCTGTAATGTAAGTTGTTATTCCTTTTCACATTAAAGACATTTTCACCCAGAGGATACAAATTGATAAAGCATTTCAAATATTATTCTGTACCATTTGTCCTGCAAACATGTTAAATGTGTGCAATAGTGCTGTTGCACTTTTCTTTACAGGAAAGAAAAGGAAACCAGTCAGGACTGCAAGCTGGCCAGTACAGTACATCTAACCTCTTATTCACAGCTGTGCCTTTATACTGTGTGCCTTTATAAGTGTAGTTTTGCATGTTCTTATTTAAAAATGCATGGAAGGTCCAGTCTTAAAGGGAATATGTTGCACCGAAATCTCAATGTTCTCTTCGGCATTAATGCTGCCATTACAAAAGTGTAATGACAACTTATACCATAACAGATCCTATTTTACAAAACAGTTAACAGTCTAAATGGTCCTTTTTACCTTGGTTCAGAGCAAACGGCATCCATTTCTTCCAGATAATATCTGAAATTGTTATTTATTTGATCGCAATACACATTTCAACTATGATGTTTCATCCCAGATGCCTCATAGTCTTTGCAACTTCTGGACATGGCTTCTTTTTGCGCAAGTTAATAACAAAGTTAATAACAGGTCTTTCTTTAAGTTCAAAGTTGTCCAATACTTCATAAACACAGGTCAATATGATTATGACAATGATTATCATGGCTTACATTATCCATGCGTGCCGTATTTTTCCGTCCACAGACGTCTTTGTCATGTTTGGTAGTGATGTTCTTGCCTTTACCTGTAAAACCCTTCTTAGGAGTAGTGGTTGTTTTATCTGTTTAACAAAAGAAGAAGAAAGAAGAAAAAAAAAAAAAAAAAAAAAAAGCAAAAGCCATTTTTGTTTGCTTTTATGGACTGTTTAGATTGCAATTGCAGTGTATGACTGGATAGTTATCCAATTGCTGGCAATTTCATATAAAGGGGCATATACCCAAGATGAAAACACTGATATAGGCCATACTGGCTATTAGCAAATAGATCTGGTTAAGCCGGAAACACTCATGAACCAGAGAGTCGTGGGATGAAACAAATGGTGCCTACATAGCAAATGGTTACCTGTGCTAACAAAGATAAAGGGAAAGTATTTCAAAGTGTTCAAGTCCTTTTTAATGAAACTGAGACTGATTGATCCAATTAAACACTGTTCACAATTACACTTATTATCAGTTGCTCTGGATAAGAGCATCTGCTAAATTCTGTTGAACACAAGTTGAGCTACAGCATTCCCAAAGAAAAAATAGTCACAATGGAAAGAAAAAAAGTGATACTTTTGATTTCATGGACATTACAAATAATTATCATTTATAGGGTCCCAATCTTTCAAATAGAGTGTACACTGAAATACTGCTGGCTATTTAATGCCAGACATAAAACAGCTACAAAATTCTTGCTTTGCTAGATTCTTGCTAATGATTTCAAAGATTACAGAGATCATTTCACTGGTCATTTCACTATTCATTCAAAAAGGGTGACATGTAGGACAAAAAAAAAAAGCTTTGTTCAGCCTACTTTTCCACAACATATTCTGTCAAATTTATTATATTTAAACTGTGTGCACAATTATTAGGCAATTAGCATTAGGTAAGTTGTGAGTATTTTGACCATATCATTTGCTTGCTTATATTCCAACTCATTTACATTTGCGGCATATAGCAGACGCTCTTATCCAGAGTGGTGGTGGGTTCAAGCTGTATAAACTTGAAAGCTATTTGGATTTAAGCATATCAGGTGACGTGCATTTGTGTAAAGGGGGAGGGTCTGAAGATCAACACTGTATATCAAGGTGAGCATAATTATTAGGCAGGCATGACTAATCATTACTGAGCTTATTTTCCCTCAGGCAAGATGTGCCAAAAAGAAAGAGATGAACTCTGAAAAGTCAAAAATAGTAAAACGGCTTGTTGCAAGAAACAACAAACAAAAACAAACTTTCTCTAATGTGTTGAGACAAAAAAAAAAAAGACGCAAGTTAACTAAAGAGAAGAGTTAAACGCGAAGCTACCAGGAACCCATTATCCTCCAATGCTATCATATTTCACAACTGTCCAGAAGTACAAGGTGTTCAGTGCTCAGCAACATGGCTAAGGTAAGGCAGGCCAACCTAAAACCATCAATGAACAAGACATGCAAGTTGAAATGTCAAGACTGGGTCAAGAAATATCTCGAGACAGATTTTTCTAAGGCTTTATGGAATGATTGTTGAGACTTGAAAATGACCCTTGATGGACCAGATGGATGGGCCTGTGGCTGGACCAGTAACGGTCACAGAGCTCCACTTCAACTCAGATGCCAGCAAGGTGGAGGTGGGGTACTGTATGGCCAGGTATTTTTAAAGATGAGCTAGATGGAGCTTTTTGGGTTGAAGATGGACTCAAAATCAACTCCCAAACCTACTGCCAGTTTTTAGAAGACAATTTCTTTCAAGACCTTGATTTTTATGCAGGACAATCTTGTATGATGTATGAATTGAATACATCAAGGTACTCCACTGTGTGGCTAGCCAATGAAGGCCTTAACAATGAAAGAATAATGACATAGCCCCATTCCACACCTGACCTAAAACCCTATTTACAGGGAGATTTACAGGGAAGGAAAAATGGTATACCTCTCTGTGTTTTGGGAGGCTGTGGTTGCTGTGGCAGCACAAAAAGTTGATCATCAACAGATCATGAAACTGACCAGGGCTACAGATTCCATGAATGGAAGGCTTATGACTGTTATTTAAAAGAAGGGTGGCTATATTCATCATTGATTTTTTCTTTTATGTCAGAAATGTTTATTTGTACATTTTGAGCTGTTTATTATTTTCTTCTCACTTTAACAGATAAAAAAAATAAACAAGGGAGATGGAAAAACATGTTTTTCCATCTAGGTGTATAATAATTATGCATACCAATAGCTGCCTAATAATTGTGCACACTACCCTCAGTCTTAACTCCTGCCTGAATTCCACCACTTGAAATTCATCAGCATCAATCACCACCTAGTTTCATTCTCCATCACTTCATCTAACTCATTCCAGAGTTCTTCTTTCTCCTCCATCTCACAACCACCTTCTTCTCTCTACTTCTTCAGCCAACAGTATCCACATTTTCACCTGTACCCTGGCTTACAATGCTGGTGGAAGTTGCTGTTAACCTGGGCTTTGACTGATCCAACATGGAAATTTGTTCTGCTGTCTGCATAGTGATTTGGAAAAGTTTTACACTGGATGCCCTTTCAGTCGTAACCTGGGCCTGGAACTAGCATGAAAGAATACATTTGCTTGCGCATTTCTAGTGTCTGAGTTTGTCACCTTAAATTAAGACTTTAGTTAATCAGTAACAGCCTGAACCTACTCCAATTGAACTCAAAAATAAACACTGCATTTCATTTTTTAATTGTTATTAATTTGCAAAACACTCAAAAATCTGTTTTTGATTCGTCATTGTGGAGTGTGAATACTGATGAGGAAAAAAGGAATTTTAAGAAAAGTCTGAACCATAACTAAATGTAAGAATCTTCAAAAGGTTCTGAATACATTTTATATGCACTTTATTTAGGAAAATTAGGAAAAAAAATAAAGTGAGAACATGCCCAACTCACCAAGGCGATAGGGATCATGACGGGTGTCTTGCCAATCTACTTCATCTTCAGAACTGTCACTGTCCTCAAATGGGTGAACCATGCGATAGTTCTCAAAAGAAATAGACACTATATTTAAAAAAAAAATAAAAAAAAAAAGTTCTTAAGTAATGCAATTTACAACCATCTTTTAAAGGCCTAGTTTAATATTTTTCTTGTAAGCATAAAGAAAATATACAAATTAAATGTCACAGAGTCTATTAATACATTTTGCTAAACTTTCCATGTAAACCTGGCACAAATCACTTAATCTAGGCTGGGTTCCTTACAGTGTTCAAAAAATAAATAAATTTGGTGTGCTCTTTACATTAGTTCAAAATACATCACACAGGAATCTCTGCTCCATTTTGACAAATCATAACACCGATTATTTTAGGCCAATCTGGACTTTTGTTACAGCAAGCATTTATTGTATTTTTAAACTTATCTTTTCAACAGTATAAGTCATTCTTATTTTCCTTGAAATTTAAATTGAAATAAGTGTAAAAAAAGAAAAGAAACCATGCAGATTTATGAATGTTAGCCAAAGTGTTGTTTTTTTTTTTCCTGATAAATGTAAGGACTGTTTGCAGTCACAGGGGTTAAAGCTCAGACTGTCCTAATAAATAAACAGCACCTCAGAGTACACAACCTTTCTAAGGACACTGGGGAGTTTCCCTGAAATGGGACCATCTGGGAACTCTATACTTTGTTTGCTGCGGAACTCTGGAATTCTTAGGAATTCTGGGAGGACTTCTGTGAAGGTCCATAATGAAAACCATGTGATCCCAGAGATCCTAGGCCAATGGTCAATGATCAGTTTTTAAAGTTGTGTCATCAGACTTGCACTCATATTTTGGACACTTGGGTGAAGAGATGAACACTGCCTGGAGTTGGGTTGGACTAGATGGCAGGAATTGTTGTTGAGCAAGTCTAGGAAACCAATGCTAGCTGCAGCAGCAGCAACCCAAGGTACCAGTGGTGGACAACAAAGGAAAGCTGAGGCTGTCTGGCTAAAGAAAGGCTTTCCCGGCTTGGTTGTTTAGGGTTCTTGGGAATCAGCAGAGAGGACCAAAAGAAGTGGCAAGAAATCAGGTAGTGCTACAGCCCTATGAGGGGCCAGTATTGCTTCTGAGACTCATTTGGACCCTATTTACAGTGAAATTTTTGTCCATATTCTTGGCAACAAGTCAATCTTATTCTCTGTGGGTGTTGTACAATGCCAGGATTGCACCTTTTCCCCAGATTTCAAGGCACATTAAGAGTTTGGAGGGTGTCCAGTAGGGTGGCCTTATGATTGCATCTTTGCAGATGATGTGGTTCTATTGGCTTCATCAGGTTGTGACCTTTGCATCTCATTGTGAATTGGAAGGGATGAGAATCAAAACCTCCAATTCCATGGCCTCGGCGTTAAACCAGAAAAAAGTGGTTTGCCCCTCTGGGTTGGGAATAAGTTACTGCCTAAAGTGGATGAGGTTAAGTATCTTAGGATCTTGTTCACAAGTGAGGGTAAATGGAGAGGGAGATCAGACAAATCAGGGCAGCAATGGAAGTAATTTAATTGCGATATCAGAGCTTTGCAGAGAAAAGGATGCTAAGCCAAATAGCAAAGTTAGTTAGGATGCTTCCCAGCGGAGGTGCTCCACGCACAACCAACACTCAGAGTATATTTCCGCCAGCTAGCCCAAGACTTGAATAAGTGGTAAGGCTATGATGGATGAATGGATGAAGTAACATTGTATTATGAATTTGCTTAGGAACTGTAGGGTCATAGAGAAGCAAATTGTAGCCAGTTGTTCAAACACTGCTTTCATGAGCCAGTAACAAATTAGAATTATGAATTAATAAAAATAAATATCAAGATTCAAGCAAAAACTGTAGAACTGTAGAATAGTGGCAGAAGTCATTATTGCATTATTAAGTTTTGTAGAAGTTTTAGTACTATACTTTTATCCTTGGGGCTTAAAAAGAGTTAATTTTCTTTTCCATAACATCCACGAAAACTGCTGCAAGTACAAGAACTACCAGCAGTAGAGTAAATTACAGGAAAAAATGCATGTGCATTTATCCAGTACCCTGTTGTTTTACTAAAATTAGCCAGCAATGAATGTCAAATTTTACCTTTGCTCTCGCCATTGAATTTTTTCTCTTCCCTACGCAACTGTGTGTCAAACTCCCTGTCAAACTCCAACTGAAGCATCTGCGCCAACATCAAATCACTTGATGTGTCAGAGTCATGTGGTATATCAGCTAGGTCAAGCTCCACACTGAAACAAAAATTAAAAACAAAAACAATAAGAACAATAAGAAAACAAAACAACATTAAGAAAAATAGAATATTCCTGCAACTATAACTTAGTCAAACATTTTACATGATTTTAGTTTTCACAGGAATAACACATTTTTATGCATTGTGTTTCTCCATCTAATTCGAATAAAATAGATGGCTGACTAATCCATTTGCATCTAACAGACGCTCTTATCCAGAGCGACTTCCCTGCCCTAATTACAGGGACAGTCCCCCGGAGCAATTCAGGGTTAAGGGTCTTGCTCAGGAACCCAATGGTGGTAGTGCTAGCGGTGGGATTCGAACCTGGGACCTCTTTAGCCATAGGTTTGTAGGCAAGTACCCTACCACTAGAACACCAGCACCCTGATATTACAATTCTTGGTTAATGTTAGTCATACTGTTGAATATATGTTTCATGTAAATATATCCAAAATGCTCTGCATAAGGAGAACTGATCCTAACATTGTAAAAAAAAGAAACAAATGGACAAGAAACAAGAAAAAGACAAATAGACAAGAAAAAGGTGAGGGATTCTTTGACTCACTGAGCATTGCTGGAAAATGAGTTAGACTCCTCACTAAGCTGATTGGCCAGCTGTTCACTCATTACTTCTGTGAGTGAACATGAGGGTGCTGTGACATTCCGAGTTCCCCAAGGGCTCTGAAATTAAATGGGAAAAAAAATTAATATGTATTAAGGATGTTC
This sequence comes from Hepsetus odoe, assembly GCA_017165825.1. Taxonomy (NCBI): domain Eukaryota; kingdom Metazoa; phylum Chordata; class Actinopteri; order Characiformes; family Hepsetidae; genus Hepsetus; species Hepsetus odoe. Next base: position 18,184,590 of record CM029377.1, on the reverse strand, counting down.
AGGATTTTGTAATTAAATATTTAATTAATATACTAAACATCTAAAAAATAAAAACCTGGTAGTCACATGGAAAGTTTCTTTCTCTGAAAACTTAAATTCTCACACAAAAACATCGTTCAGGTCAGTGTTCAAAAACTCTAGTTATGGAGGGATTTTGCTCTGTACCTTTTCGTACTTTCGCTGCTTTAACATACCCACAACATCTTAAGGGTTTTTTTTTTTTTTTTTTTAGTTGTTTACTTGGACAGCAAGAAAGCATGTTCTTGATAATGCTTATCAGAAGCTGGTGTGGCAGCAGAAGCTTCTGTAATGCCTGTTGGATGCGAGAATGGTAAAGAGTCCATGGCTGGGGTTGGACATGTTCTTGATAATGCTTATCACCTTGCCCAAGCAGCATTTGGTGTAAGTGAAAGCAAAAAAGTGAAAGTGACTATTCTCGTCTAAGTGAAACGCAGCGCAGCACAACACAGCGAAATTCAACCTCTGCGTTTCACCCATACACACACACACACGTGCAGCAGGGGACAGCTATTGAAAGCGCCCAGGGAGCAGTGACAGGGGCGGTACCTTGCTCAAGGGAACCTCAGGGCCAACTCCCTAACCACTAAGTCACCGCTGCCCCTATTTATATCCTTAATGGTGGGAAACGAACATATTTTATGCTGCGCGCTGAAAACAATCTTGTGGTTTTAGGAATTAAAATTCTTTGTTTTTCATGGGAAATAAAAAACGAAACCTGCCCAATAAGGCAGCGTCATCACCTCAAAATGATACTGGGCGTTTTCCGCTTTAAGTTTGCTAGGCCTCCCCATGTCTGTGTGCTGCAGCCCAAGTCATGCACATTCAAGTGAAGATGCTGAACGAAGAGGATGCTTGAAGGTTTGAAAATAGATCATGAGCAAATAAAATGGTTGGATCAATGGATGATGTTCATTATTGTATATAGACACCGAGAAATAAACCATGACGCATGAAACGTGGGCAATCTGTATCATAAAGTTATGAAAAGGCTGCAGAACATTAACTCTCCAAAGAGAACTACTAAGAGGTGACCTCACCGATTGAAACAAGTCCTTCCTGTCGTCGGTTGACGTCATAGCTATTTCTGATCTGTAGTCCAGAGGAAACCCGAGTTATGGACAGTGTTGTTTTTTAAACTGTCAGTAGGTCTTCAAGCCTAAGTGTCTATACATTTCAGGTGCTTCCAAACTAGAGAGGTTCAACCTGCCAACCCCGAAAGCTGATTGAATGAAGTGCTTTATTGTCAAACTGAAGCTGCTCCTGTGCCCCGGGCCGGGCCGCGCCGGGCCTCTCCCTTTACAGTAGTTCAGGGTTGTTGATTAGTAGCTTACTGGCTAAAACACAGTCGACGTAATGACGGCAGACACCGGTAATTACTCACCTTTGTTTCTTTAATGGAAACGTCCATTTGGTCAGTACTGGCAGATTATAGATAACTAAATGGCGAAAAATAATAAAAGTGCGATAACAGAACCGGCAAAAGCGTAGGTCTCTCCTCTTTAAAAGAACAGTAACGAACAAACGAGATTAAATATAGAAAATGTGGTAAAGCTCGTGAACACGAGGTATGACTTGTTGCTATACTAACGTCGTTACGTTACATGACACCAGGACAAGAAGGTCTATATACCTTTAAAAATAAAACAGAACTAAAAACAGAACAAAAACACCACCACTAACGTAGTCTTCGGACACAACAGTCCGAGTATCAGTAGGCTTTGTGGTGACGCATAAAATACTCTTCAAAGTAAAAGTCTTGTTAGTCACTTTATATTGATATACGTGTAGCCCGGTGTGGAAAATTGAAAATTAAAATCTAGTATGACATTTTTAATAACATCGTTTTATTAAATGTGTTCATGTGATATTTTAAATTCGAATATACCATTTTTATTTATATTAATATTTATTTGTCAAAGAATGCTGTGCAAGGGATCAATGTTTGCTGCACCCCTTCACGATTTCATGGCTTAAACAGGTAACTAAGTGTAAAAGAACTCTGGGATATAGGAAGCAGTTTTAAGACAGGTCCCAGGTACCTGTAGACCAAATTTGATACCGTAGTGTGAACCAGTAGTGAAAAAATTGCTAAAAATACGAGCTAGACTTACGATTCGAATTTCCCTTTAGTGTATCAAAATAAAAGTCCGGTTTACCCAATCGATTTGCACATTTCAGTACATTTACATGCAGGAATGATAAATATTTATTGGATATATTACACGCGTAATTATCGTATTTGTTGATAAACAAATATTTACAAAATAAAGCGAGAAAATAAATTTAATTACTGGCTTATATATATTTCCCACACTTCACCTAGATCTAAAAAATCGATATAAAGAAGAAACCTATTGAAATATATTCTAGTATGTAAATATATTCTACTTTAATAGAAACAGGTGTCAGATATGTCAAAAAAGCATCAGAAAAGGTTAGCTGGGTTTTAAACACAGACACTCCACAATGCAGCCTTATGATTTGTTTCATTTTCTTTGTGCATTTCATTTGTTTTGCTTTTATCATCTGATTTCTTTTATACACACACACACACACACACACACACACACACACACACACACACATATATATATATATATATATATAAAATTTATTTATTTATAATATATATGTATAATGTTTTTGTTTTTTTTGCACTTGTTTTTGTTGTGGGCAATTCCCATCTGAGAAGCCTTGTCAATGGTTTTGTACCCATGCCAGGAGGATGCCATCCCTTTGGGTACAATTGCACCTGGCTGTATAAATAAAGTTGACTTGACTATATCTATGTTGTATTGAAATTACTGTGTAGAAAATTCTTCTTGTGTCAGCAGTACCTTTTCTATAATTGTGATTTACATGTCCATCTGTGAGCGCTTTCACTCGAACACCCCCACAACCTAACAATGAACAATTAGTCTGTAGGATGACCTCCAAGGTCATCCTACAGACCTCCATCCTATGCTATTTAGCTACACTCTCCCCTGTCACTACTTTGCAGTCTCCAATTTCTTTCAGACTGACCCTCCTGCAAAGGATATAATCCACCTGTGAGCATCTTCCTCCACTCTTATACATCACCCTGTGCTCCTCCCTCTTCTTAAAGTGAGTATTAACTACAGCCATTTCAATCCTTTTTGCGAAATCTACAACCATTTGACCTTCAGCATTCCTCTCCCTGACACCATGCTTACCCATCACCTCCTCATCACCTCTGTTCCCTTCACCAACATGAAAGTGAAAAAGTGAAAGTGACAACCCTTGTCATTGCGAGGTCACAGCACTGCACACCATGAACCACAACGAAATTGGACCTCTGCTTTTAACCCATGCACACAAACACCGTGCAGCAGTGGGCAGCTATTGAAAGCGCCCGGGGAGCAGTGACGGGGACGGTACCTTGCTCAGGGGTACCTCAGGGCAACCTACTTGTGAGGGAATCGAACCCACAATCTTCCAATGGAGGGCCAACTCCCTAACCACTAGGCCACCGCTGCCCCCTTTAATGACCATTAAAATCTGCACCAATCATCACTCTCTCTCCCCTGGGTACACTCTCTATTGCTTCATCTTACTCACTCCAGAATTTTTCCTTCTCTTCCATCTTACAACCAACTTGTGGAGCATAAGCACTAACAACATTCATTATCACACCTTCAACTTCCAGCTTCAAACTCATCACCCTCCCTGACACCCTCTTCACTTCCAAAACACTCTCCACATACTCTTCCTTCAGGATAACATCTATCCCATTCCTCCTTCTATCCACACCATGGTAGAACAGTTTAAACCCTGCTCCAATACACCTGGCCTTACTACCCTTCCATCTAGTCTTTTGCACACACAAACTGCCAACCTTCCTTCACTCCATCATATCAGCTAATTCTCTACCTTTACCAGTCATGCTGCCAACATTCAAAGTCCCTACCCTCACTTCCATTCTCCTCTCCTTCTTTCTCTCCTTCTCCATCTGGACATGTCTTCCTCCTCTTCTTCTTTTTCTCCTTTGGCCAACAGTAGTCCAATTTCCACCAGCACCCTGTAGGCTAAGCACTGGTGGCGGTCATTGTTAACCCAGGCCTCGACTGATCCGGTATGGAATTCTGTATCGTTGCCCGGATATTGATTTGGCAAAGTTTTACACCAGTTGTCCTTCCTGACGTAACCCTCCCCATTAATTTGTTTGTTCGGATCATCCTATACTGGCCTTTAACACCTTTGATATTAAATCAGTACTAGATTAAACAAACTAACTAACAAACAAAAATTCTTACAATTATTTGATATGTCTGACACCTATTTCTATTAAAGCAGAGTTAGTAGAATGTTTCTGAGTATGTTTGATGCTGACACAATCCTTTTCTAATGTGTAATGCATATACATTTGACCCAATGTGAAATCAGGCTTAATTTTCGCCTGGGGTGCCTAATTTTAAAACCCAGCAAACCTTTTCCTGATGCTATTTTTTTTTATATACCTGACTCTTGTTTCTATTTAAGTGTCCGATATAGCAGAGTTACCAGAATATATTTAAATATGTTTGTTTCTTTTATATATAGTTTTAAAACTAGTGTGGAAAATGTATATAAATCAGTAATTACATTTGTTTTCTTCCGTTTTATTTAGTATATATTTATTTCTCAATAATTAGGCTGATGTCATTGTAAATATATCATAGCAACGTTTATCATTCCTGCATGTAAAAGTACTGAAATGTACCAATCGATTGAGTAAACCGGACTTTTATTTTGATACAAGAGAAATTGTAACCGGAAGTCTCCCTCGTATTCTTGGCAATTTTGCACTATTTGATACAGTATCGTTGGAAATAATTCTACGATCTGCAGACGACCTACAAACATTGGCTTTTGACAGATGAATTTAGCACGAGCGAGTCCAGGACTTATCTTTTGCCTCTTCTTCGTAGTAACTTATTTCACAAACAAGGTGAAGGAAATTACTTTTTTGCGCAGTTCAGTCTATTAAAGCATGTGAAGCATGTTTATTTGGTGTTTATTACATGATGTATCAGCGTGTCCTGCTTACTAGTATTCGAGTCAGACCTCCTTCCGTGCAGTTGCTATTTAGACTCTTATGCCAAATATCTTTTTTTTTTAATTCAGTATGTCCTGTCGGTTTTGAAGTTTACCTATCCCACCCTTTTTCTGGGGTAAGTGAAAAGTAGTTTCCACTGGCCATATGCAGTTGGACCCAGTTCGTGGGTCATCTGTCCATCTTATTTAAAGTGTTATTTCATTCCTCCATCAAACTACTAGGTGGCAGACCTGCACTGGAACTTTACTGCTTTTGGTGACAGGGAAGTTGGGATGGGTGGAGATGAAGGGTTTTTCCAGGTATACACACACACACACACACACACACAATTCTAAAACACAAAAACAGCAGAACCTTTAGTTGTAGTGGTACGTGCCTCCTAAATAGTTTAGGGAAGGACAACTGGTGAACTGCAAACAGCTTCATAGTACACCTGTAGAGTGAAGGCTAACCCTTCTGGCATGGTTCCCCAGAAGAACTGCTGTAGCAAAACTTGCTGGCTATTCAAAAAAAATAATTAAAAAAGTGTAAAATCACATACCATATCACAGCTTGATTCCTAAGGGAAGTGGCCACATGAACTTAAGAAGTGTAACTTCAATGGAAGAAAATGGAAAAAAAAAAGTCTGTGTGAATGTGTGTGTGTATATATATATATATAAAATTAGTTGGCAAATAGTTGATCAACAGTTGCTGACTTTTACCTAGGTTACAGGATAAAAAGATTTGGACTGTGAAGCACTAATTTACATCACTCTAGATTAGAGCATCTGCTAAATGCTGTAAGTGTAAATGCCTAATCTGGTAAGTCATACTTTCTTTAATATCATGTGAATGGTCAAATGAAAGGGAAGGCAACAGGCAGTTTTATGTGGCAGACAATGTTCTGCTGGGAAAGCATAGTTCAAAGGTTTCTTGTGGATGGTACATGGACCTTTACTCTCTAGCTAAACATTGTTACTTAAAGCCTTTTATGGTACAAGTATACACCTTAATTTCACCATGATTACTTAATAGCAGTGGCCTCTTTCAGAAGAATAATGTACATAAGAACTTGCAAAAAATTGTTTACGAATAGTTTGAGAAACGTTGTAGAGTTCAAGGTGCTGAAATGATTTCCAAATTCCCAACATTTAAATCCAATCAAGCATGTGAATGATGTGTTGGACAAACGAATACTGTCCATGGAGACTTCCCTCACAGCTCATGAGACTAAAAGGATCTGCTGCTAACGTCTTGCTGCCAAACATTTGTGGAGCCTCAGAAGGTTAAAGTGTTGTTTTTTTAATTATAAGGTTTAAAATACTAATTTTATATTCATGCTTATTTTTTATATCTTTCTAGATCTGCAGCTGTGCTGTGGTTTCCTGCTTCTGTCTTTTTCTTGGGCAACATTTATGCAGGGTCCAAAGCTTTGTCCATCCTGGTAAGACTTTAGACATGGACATCAAGGCTGCTAGTCCTGTTTCTGGAAGAAACATTTTCTTCTTTCTTTTATGAGCTTCACTTAACACAGTTGCACAGTTGAGTAGATCACACTGTCCACTAACTATCTGTTCTTTTAGACAGGCCTTAGATTTTGTTCACTCACAACTCGCAGATGTAAAGTATTGGTGATAGTTCATTTGATGCTACACAATTTGTATACGTTTTTTTTATTAGGTGAGCACCGTGATAACACATTCTGCAGAAAATTAGATGGGCTGCTTTCTGTTATAGTAAACTACAAAGTGCTTGTGTAATATCTCCAGCATAGCTGGAGAGTGGTTGTAGATGCAAGGTAAGATAAGATAATGTACATCACATAGTGCCTTGTCAGTGGATGTCTATAATTGGACTGGTCAGCCACTGGCTTCTTGACCAGAGTTTCTCTGTGTAATCTTGTTCCTATCCAGTGGAATCCAGTCTTGCTCCTTTTGAGTGTTTCATTGAATGGAATTGAGATTCATCTCCATAATCAGTGGGTCACATTATTCCAATGTGAACATACATGACATGGCACAATAAAAATATTACTTGAGACATAAAGCAATGTAAATGTATCAGTTTAACATACAGCATAAGCAGTATTTTGCTTGTGATTCAACTGAGCCACTATAAATATAAAATAAAAAGTAGGAGAAACACAACCACATTGGGTGCCAACATATGTTGCACCTGCACGTTGTTCCAGACGTATACTTTTTATCTAAGGGTTTATCTAAATTGAAGTCCCTAAAGAGCCTAAACAGAAACCCATACTTTGATGATGTCTGTGTCAAAATGGCAAATTGCTGATAAATAAAACAGAACTGAACTTGAGTACTGTATGACAATGACAGCCTAATATAAAACATACCTGACTTGTCTCTTTTTCTGTTTACATTCTGGCCAGCCTATTCCCTTATTCTTTGTATTACAAAATGTGTCAGAAGTGGTCTTCTTCTTAATCATAAGAGAGGTAAGCCTGAACACTTTACATAACACTTACAAAGAAGCAAATCTGCCAGTGGATTTACTTCAGTTAAGGTAGCCTAGATAATACTACTATATGTAGAAATGAGCAGTGCACCTATATGAATTGATTTAGCACAGTCGGTAGACTAGATTCATTTAAATAATTTATACCCATTGTTAGAAGAAAATCAAATTTGTCTCATTACATTGGCTAATTTACAGAAAACTATATAATAACAAGAATAAAAACCCAAAGGTGTAAGTAGCATGGTGGCACAGTGGTGGTTCAATCGCCAGGCCTTGAGAGTGGAGTTTGCATGTACTCTGTGTGAGAGTGAGTTTTACTAGCTTACTAATTTGGTTTGATATTGTGATCTGTTTCCTGCATGCTCTTTATGAAGAAATCATCATGGATGAAGATAACCAGGTATTTTTTGGAGGTTGATGTTGTATCTCATATTCGATATCATGTTTGTCATTACCTGTCAGTAAACAAAAGCCTCAGCATAAGCTTAAGCATCTTCTTGTTATACCATACTATGTGAAATTCACTAAATGTTGTTTTCAGTATTTCTTGCTTCTATCTTGACAAACTTAGATTTGATGTTATTCAAATAAAATGAAATTAACACAAAAACAATTATTTCACAGCAGTGTATGTTTAATTGAAATGAAAATGTAAATCACAATTTTTAAAAAATAAAATATTAAATATACTATAATATTCACTGTAGTACAAACAAAAAGCCAAATTACATAGACTGAAAATATTGTGTGAGGGCTTTACTAAAGTGGATTTCTTATCTCGGGTGCATTTTATAGCATATACAAATAATGGCTAACAATTCATTCTTGCTCCAGGTACATGTGTTATTTAGGGTAAATTAACATATGCAATGGATTTTATTTGATTGATTATGATATTTTGTATTGCTATTTATTGATGTATATATTTTTAATTGTTTCTAGTCAAACATTGATTTTGATGTCAGCTATTATCCTCATACTGCATAATCCCCAGGTAGAATCTTATAGCCTCTACATTGGATATTTTTGTAGTGCATGGTTTATAGCACTAGATATTTTTGTTATAAATTATTTAATGACATTTAGCATTTATATTCATTTTCATAATTTATTTGATTCATCTTGTTTAGAATGTTTTTGCTCATCTTTTCAGTTTGGACAAAATGGTTATATATGGGCCTCCATCCACCTTTTCTGTATTGGTAAGTCTACTCACTTGCGCACTCACTCGTTATCTTATCCACCTATCCTGAGTATGGTTTTGTATTTTATTTCATAAGGTATAAATATATTGAATAAATACATTAAAAATATATTGAAATATATGGAATATATTGAACCTCTGGTTCAATTTGCTTGTTAAATTGCTTATAGGATCAACTCTTTTCTTGGTATTTCAGCATACATATAAGAATGATGTCTGCAGCAAATAATTACAGAAGTGAAAACCGTGACGACATTAAATGTTTGGGGATTAGTAGCTTGGTTAAAAATGAACTGGGTTAGGACATTTTCAGTTATCAAACACACAGTTCATGCCTCAGGTTGGAAAAGTACTAAATTAATGTATTTTCATTAAAGCTATTGTCAAAACTATTATTTTCTGATGTCAAACTAATATGTGCTTTAAATATCTTTATGCTCTTAACAATGAAGACTGAAAGTGATGAGACCTGCAAATGGATTATATTGCTGCTAATGGAATGCCAAGGTTGGAAAAGATAGGAAGAGAAATATAGAAAAGATCAGGAATCAATTTAAGATGTTAGACATAATTTATAAAGGACAAAGCACCTGTCATCAGAGAAAACATCAGATGTTGAACAGGAGGGATGTGACTAGAATTCAAGGAGGAAGAATAAGAATTCAGTCAAATCCAAATATTAAGAATGCAAAAGAAGATGCTAAATAAACTTAAAGTGAAAGTGACCGTTCTTGTCATTGTGGAACACAACACAGCACACAGTGAAACATAACGAATTTACACTTCTGCACTTAACCCATACACTCACACACAAAAGTGCCCAGGGAGAAGTGATGGGGACGGTATCTTGCTCAAGGGTACCTCAGGGCAACCTACTGGTAAGGGAGTTGAACCAACAATTTTCCAATCCTGGGGCCTAGTCACTAACCACTAGGCTACTGTTGCCCTAGTGGTGCAGAAAAAAAAAAAAAGAAAAAGAAAAAAAAAAAAAAAAGATACTGAGAAAGGAAACAAACATGGAAAAGCAATCATTATTTTTCTATAAGCAGAAAAAGAGATAAAGTGAAATCAGAAATAAATTTAATAAATCATCATACAGTGGTTATGATAAAAGATGTCAACAGACTGTAACGGTGGTGTGGTACCAGAGGGACGTCAGGTCCGAGCCAGGGGTTCAGAACAGAAGTTTATTAAACAAAGGAGGAAACACAAACAAACAAGAACACTGACTGACTGACTGACTGACTGACTGACTGACTGACTGACAAAAACCACCATTACGTGCAGGCTTAGCCTATCTAATGAGCCGCGCTCTGTTCTGACTCATCGGGGCTTAAATAGTCAGCCCCAATGATGCACACCTGCCCGCAGGGGCTCAGGTGTGCTTAGTCAGAACAGAGCACCCTCTAGCGTGCCCAAAACCCAACACACGTGACAGAGAGCGCCCTCTAGCGTGCCCAAAACCCAACACACGTGACAGAACCCCCCCCCCCCAAGGGCGCGGCTCCCGAAGCGCCCGAACGCAGCCGAACCTCAGGGGGAAGGCAAAAACAACAACACAAAAGTCCCTAGTCGGGACACCTGGTCAGGTCCATACAAAAACAAAAAAAAACAAAGGGCCTCCGACCAGTCATGTCGGGCAGCTGGTGGTGGTGAGGGGAATCCCAGCAGTTCCGTCCATCCCTTGGACCGGTGCCTGCACTGGGTTCTGAAGTCCTTGGGGGCCTCACCTGACCCCGTGGAAAGCCTGGCCTCGACTGGACCTGAGAGGGAGCTACACAGAGACGTTACAGGGTTTACAGGGGAAGTCTTCTTCAATGAGTCTAAGCTCTGCTTACAACCCCTGTCAGTCGGGTTCCGCGCGTCGCTTCTCCCCGACTCTCTGGTGCCGACGTTCTGGTCCGTCTCCCTGAACTGATTCGTGCTGGTGTCTTTTGCCCTTTTCCTTGTCTGGGTCATACTTCCTGGTCGCTTGGGGCCCGGCGACGCAGTGTCCCAGCTTCTGGTTTTCACGTTGAGGAGTTCCCCGTGGCTTCCTCCAAACGTCACCTTGTTTTGGGTTTGCTGAGTTGCGGGGGCGAGCCGATGCTAGGGGGTCTGAAGGCAGCTGCTCCCTTTCTGCATTCGTTACCCGTTTCTCCGCTGGACTGTTCTCCGGATGCTCTGTTTCGGGGTTTGCTCTCTGGTTTCCAGCAGGCACTAGTGTTGGAGAAGAGAGTAGAGATTCGATGAGGGCCAATTTACCTTCCATACTTCTGACCTGGTTTTCTAGCTCGGTGAGCTTGTTGGCCTCATGACGGGCCTCTCTCAGGTCAGCCTGCAGAGCGATGTTTTGGTCCTGCACCTGTCTCAGCTCTGTCCTGCACTGATGCAATTGCCCCTCCATTGTGGCTATTTTAGCCTCCAGCTTCTCCTGAGTGGTTGGAGTCTCAACTCTCCGTGTTTTCCAGCCTACGATCTGGTTTCTCTGTTCCTGTCTTCTCCCCAGTCCCTTTCTTTGGGAAACCCTCACAGCATGTCTCTTGAATCGAGGGACCTCTTTTTCCTTCCTCCGGTCCTTCGAGCCCGTGGCGTTCACCTGTGGCATGGCGGTTCCCTTGGTCAGCTGATGGTAGAGTCCTGTCAGCAACTCCTCCTGTTCAGCAAACCAAACATTACTGCAGCTGATCTGCTCACCTCCGAGGTGGGACCGGATTGTCCTCGCCTCTCTGTGCCACACGGCCCGATCCCTCACCGGCTCCACTCTGACTGACTTCTGCAAACACTTCGCAGCATGTGGACACCTCTGTCGAAGTCGAAGTCCCGGTCTCCGCCTTCCGAACCGCCTCTGACGACCACTCGTTGCCCAGCGCGGCCTCCTGAAGACAGATCCCCGCTGGTGCACTCTCCCAGCAGCCTGAACAATGACAGCAGCTTGGTTCATAGCGTTCATGTTTCTCCGCACTAAATAACCTCTAAAGGTGGCCTGGATGCGTATCGCTGACTTTTTCAACACCAGGAATCTCTCATGTTCACTTTTGCCCCTGATGTAGGACCTATAATAATTTTGGATGAAGATGACTGACCTCCTTATGGCCTGGTACTTGATTATTTCTCTCTGTCTTCTGAACGCAGCCTGAATCAAGGAGGCTGTCTGATGGTGCAGGATCACCATCTTTCTGACTCTCTGACCTCTGACGCAGGCTTGCAGGAACGTGGCAGCGGAGCGCAATTTCAGGAATTCCTCTCTCTGTTTTTTGACTTCACGTGTGGACCGATATCTCAGCTGGGTCGCAATAACGGTCTGTTTGAGGCATAAATATCGTGCTCGAGCACAGTGAGTCCTGTACGCACCTTGTATCCTAGTTGCAGCCTGGTGCTTCAGTTTCAGAGCCTGTCTGGTCTTCATTCCTCGGAATGCTGCTTGTAGAACAACAACAGCCCCTTTTTTCTCCTTCAAAGACTTCATTTCTTGCCTCATACTCTTACTAGCTCTATAATATCGCTGAACCGTCTTGGCTGCCCACAGTAGCTTCAGGTAGTACTTTCTGTTTATGCGTTTCCTCACCTGTGCCTGAATGGTTACAGCAGCCTCATGTTCAATTCTCCTTTGCACCCGAGCTTTCCTTTTAAACTTGCCACTAACCTGGAGCTGCTCCTTCTCTGCTTTCTGTGTAGCAGATGGCTTCATGGAGCTGGTTTTGGGGGTCGACTTCTTGATGCCGCTTTCCTTGTTGCGAAGGGCTTCCTTGGTCGACTTCCCCGGTTGCGCGATGCAGGAAGTGGTCTCCACTCTCCTCCTGCTCTCTGCGTCCGGAACTGCCTTCTTTGCCATTGCCTCGCTTCTCTTGGTGCGGGTGGCCTTCTTTGCATTCCTCTTGGTGGACGCAGTGCTGTCGCTGTGAACACGGCAAGACGCGTTTGCTACCAACCTCTCGTGGTGCTTCGCGTTGGCCGTGTTCCCGCTATCAGCTGCGCGCGGCGCGTTTTCCGCTGGCGGACTGTGGTTGCTGGCGCGCTGCGGCTCGGGGGAGCGCTGAGCTTCGCGGTGCGGAGCGCTGAGCTTCGTGCTGTCGCGGTGCGGAGCGCTGAGCTTCGTGCTGTCGCGGTGCGGAGCGCTGAGCTTCGTGCTGTCGCTGTGGACACGGAAAGGCGCGTTTGCTACCAACCTCTCGTGGTGATTTGCGCTGACCGTGTTCCCGCTATCAGCTGCGCGCGGCGTGTTCTCCGCTGGCGGGCCGTGGTTGCTGGCGCACGGCGCTCTCGACGCTGAGTCACTGTGTTGAACTGCGAGCGGTGCAGTTACCTTCGTGCTTCCGCGTTGAGCTGCTTGCGACACGGTAGACGCCGTGCTTCCGCGTTGAGCTGCTTGCGACATGGTAGACGCCGTGCCTCCGCGTTGAGCTGCTTGCGACACGGTAGACGCCGTGCTTCCGCGTTGAGTAACGCCAGCCGTCAACGAAGCCCCGCCTTCCATGTCGCGTGCGGAAGAGAGCACGCGGTCCAGCGCGTTGAGATAGCGCTGTGTCCCTTTAGCCATGGAGCTCAGCATCCGGAGACAAAGCGCGAACCGATCCATGCGAAGCTCGGGATCTGGGATGATATCGAGTGGGAGCAGCGACGTCGCATTCTTCAGACGGCGCTCCAGCTCCCTTGCCGTGGCCGCCGGTGTCCGTCGCACCCACTCCTCACCGTCCAGCAGTTCGCGGAGGTCTGGAAAAGTCGCCCCTGTCTCCCAGGACTTTATCAGCTGCAGCGACTGCTCCACAGCATTGGCTGTCGCCCACAACACGCACTCCATATCGCCATCGTGGCTCGCGACGTCCAGGTACTGGCGGCTCATTCTGTAACGGTGGTGTGGTACCAGAGGGACGTCAGGTCCGAGCCAGGGGTTCAGAACAGAAGTTTATTAAACAAAGGAGGAAACACAAACAAACAAGAACACTGACTGACTGACTGACTGACTGACTGACTGACTGACTGACAAAAACCACCATTACGTGCAGGCTTAGCCTATCTAATGAGCCGCGCTCTGTTCTGACTCATCGGGGCTTAAATAGTCAGCCCCAATGATGCACACCTGCCCGCAGGGGCTCAGGTGTGCTTAGTCAGAACAGAGCGCCCTCTAGCGTGCCCAAAACCCAACACACGTGACACAGACAAGTAATATAAAAAAGTAAAATAAAAAAACAAATACACCAGATCCTCCCGTGCTAGAAGATTTGCCAAAAAAAAAAAATTCAAGAAAACAAAATTTGAAGATGTTCAAGAAGATACAGTTATGGATCAAATTGGAGGTCTGTTTATTTCCTGTTTTGTTTTTTGGGGCTTTCTACATAATTTTCTCTCATGCTTATGCAAAGATCACATGACTTGAAAATTGCATTCAGTCATAACATCAAAAAGAATACATTGAAAGCAAAATTGAAAAAGGATAAGACTCAAGGTCATATGTCAAATGAAGAACATGCCACACAGTAAAGGTTATTCTACCTTTTTATGGTTCCTATAAAAAATAGCTGGAAAAAAGGAATGGCTGTATTAATCTTTTTTTTTCAACTTTGAAATAATGAAGGAAAGAAGAGATAACGTTAGATATATAATGGTTAATGTAATAATATATGATAATATAACGTTTTGATAATTCATACAGTGCCTTGCAAAAGTATTCATCATGTTTTGTTGCTTCTCAACCTGGAATTAAAATGTATTTACGTTTAGGCATTTAGCAAAAGCTCTTATCCAGAGCAACTTCCATGTCCTAGTTACAGGGACAGTCCTGTCAGGGTTAAGGGTCTTGCTCTGGACCCAGTGGTGGTACTGCCCAAGGTGGGAGTCAAACCTGGGACCTCTTGATCTATAGGTCTGTTGGCAAGTACCCTACCACTAGACCACTGCCTCCCTAAAAATTGATTGTTTGAGATACACAGGTGGACTTCATTTGACTAATTATGTGACTTTTGAAGGTAATTGGTTGCATCAGGACTTTTTAGGGGCTTCAGGGCAATGATATTGATATATTCATGGGATATATTCATTTAATGATATATTCATGGGGTGAATATATATGCACATGCCAATTTTCATTTTTTTTTTACATTTTTAATTTATTTATTATTTTTTAATATATATTTTTTCTCATTCCACTTCACCAACTTAGACTATTTTGTGCAGATCCATCACATAAAATAAGATTAAGAAACATTTAAATTAAAGGTTGGAAGGTAACAAAATGGTTATAAAGCTTTTGCAAGATTTTTTAACATCCCTATTCAACATAATAACATCAGAAAGGGAAGGAATGTCAGTCCGTGCTGGGGTTTGGAATGCAAATTTAAATTACTCTATTGATTATACTCTAAGTATAAAACTGCTACAATCTTTTAGTTTAAAAAACTTGTTAATTAAAGGGAATTGTATATATGATTTGTAGAGAAGCCTGCATGCCTTAGAAAGACATTTCTCATTATTCAGTTACTAAACTCATACACTCCAGGTTAGACTACTTCTTTATGAATATTTCAGATAGGACACAGCGTGAGAGATCCCTAAATGGGAACAGCATAATATTAAAACGAATTTGATCATCACTTCTTCATATGCTGCTTTGAGTTTTGAGTCCTTAAACACCCAATAAAGCTGTACCACTTTTTTTCAAGGAAGGCAAAAACAAAGAATGGTGCGACTCTCACCGTCTAATTTCAGCGTTAAACAGATTAGAAATTGTTTCTATACAATATCTATAATTTCTAAAAGAGCTGAGCACTTCCTGCCTGATTTAGATGATACAGATGAGCATCATGCAGGGTTTATAAAATGGCAAACACAATAGAACTTTAAACATGACAGAGCAGGCCAATGTAATGTTTATGGACACTTAATCTTGACAGAGAAAAGGCAGGTCAGCTGGTCCTTTCTATATATATAGTATACCATATAGAACTTATAGAACATGGTGGTAATAGGGGCTAAAAGCTCACATGATGATAAAATATTTTTCTTATCTTTCATTCAGTTTTGATCAGTGAAAGGGGGTACTAAATAAAACAAATAATAAAAAAAAAGCAGCATTTTATCAGTATAAAAGTTTTATCAGTTTATATATATGTCAGTATAAAGCCAGCATTGTGGATAATCATTGCTGATTGGTTGGAGAGAGAAAAAGTTAAAAGCTTATTAAAAAGACTTATACTATTGTAATTTAATATTGATTTACTAATTAATTACTTAATGAGTAATCAGCAAACTAGGCTTTTCAATACTATTAAATGTTATCTATCTATCTATATATATATATATATATATATATATATATATATATATATATATATATATATATATAGGTGATAAAATCTCATTTCAACTAAGGTACAGTAAGAATATGCTCATGGTTTGTTTTTTGTTATTTTTATTTTTTATTTTTTTTTAGGATCATACAGAGTGTTCCAATGGAGTTCAAAGTCTAGCCATCTGAGGTTGGTCTCTCAAAAACTATTAGAACGGCAAAGCCAATTGTTCTGTTTTTACTATGCACTGAAAACCTTTGAGTTCAATATCCAAAGAAGAATTTAAGATGTTAAACATATTCATCTTTTGATCTTAAATCCATGTCTTGTTCCCTTGCCCCCTGCTGCGGTGTGTAACAAGTTTTCCTTTTCATTTCATGATGTATGTTTGGGGACATCATGGCATTTAGCAGGTTTGCTGTCAAATCAGCAGTTGCATACCATGATTCTTGATTCATATTATGAATCTTTACTTTGCAGTGATCTTGAAAAGCAGCTAGTCAACTACATAGTCAGGTAAATCAATTGGGTTGTATATATATTTTATTTTATTTTTTTTATTTGTTCTTTGTAAAAGTTCATTACTTAATCTCCTTTTAGTGGGCTGCTATTAATTTCTGCTGCACATCCAACAGGTAATCTGTCAACACTCCTCAATCTTTGGCCTATATATATACTACAATTTAAAGTGTACTTTTAATGTAAGTGCGACACAATATCTAAATTAACAAGCAGGATAATTTGGAAGAAAAATCATTGTTAGTGTGGCTGCGATTAATGTTACAATGAAAAAATGAATTGTTGTATTATTTAATTGTTTTTTTGGTTTTTTTTTAGGTGATCTTTTAGGTGCCTTTGAATTCCCCTTCCTCATGTCCTACAAATTTCATATGGGATGTTTTGCAAGGTAAGGGTTTATTCTTTAGCTCACTGGTTTTTATTGGACTTCTATAAGTATAACGTCAATAACTTCTATAAGTATAACGTATAGTGTAACTGTATTTACAGAGATTTAGAAAGTAGTGAACCATGACCATTTCAAAACATGGTGAGAAAAGCAAGAAAAGCTGAGCATGTGTATGTGCACTTTGCTTCTCTGAAGCCCAGGACAGGTTTTCCCTTGCTGTTTTCAGCAGCCTCAGGATCAGACATGAAGGCCATGTTAGTCTGCTGTCATCTGTGACTTCTGGATGGGGCATGTGGTGATGGTATTAACATCATCTCAGTGCACCAGCTGATGTAGCCAGTAACTAATGCTATGTGCAGTGGTGGCCTAGGGGTTAGAGACTAGGCCCCTGGATCGGAAGATTGTGGGTTCCAATCCCTTACCAGTAGGTTGCTCAAAGTTACTCTTGACCAAGGTACTGTCTCCATCACTGCTCCCCATGCGCTTTCAATTGCTGCCCCCTGCTGCACGTCTGTGTATGTTTAAAATGCAGAAGCTGAAATTTGTTGTGGCTCACTGTGTGCTGTGCAGTGTTTCACAAGAATAGTCATTTTCAATTTTACTTTCACTCTAGGTTGGTAGAGCTACCATAGGTCACAGCCTCCCAGTCAGTGGGCTGAAAGCAGTTCTGAACCCCAGAAATGGTTCCTGGGAACCAGGTTTAGTTTGCTTCAGTGTGAGCTTAGCATGGCGGTTGAATGCTCTGTATGTAGTTTGAGTTGCAAAGGTAGAGCTGGGGTTATTGTGTAAATGTCCAGTGTCCAGCAGATTTCCATATATTATCCACATATAAGTATTAAACTGAGATTTGCATGGATGCAATATCCAGGGTATGTATCATTTTATGTGCCATAACATGTAATATCAATCATGCTTCACATGAAATTATGGCATTGACAATTGTATTGTATGAAAAAACTAACAATAATGCACAATTAGTATTATACAGTACTGTGCAAAAGTTTTAGGTGTGAAAAAATGCTGTAAACAGAATGCTTTCAGAAATATAAATGATAGTAAATTAATAAAAATAAACAAAATGCAAAGTGAGCGAACAAAAGAAAATCTAAATCAAATCAATATTTAGTGTTACTACCTTTTGCCTTCAAACCAGCATCAGTTCTTCTAGGTACAAAGTCAGGGATTCTGTAGGATTATAGTCGGTGTATGATCAACCAGTTTTACCAAACAGGTGCTGATGATCATCAATGTCACACGGAGGTTGAAACAAAGTCTTGTCTGGAACAACCTCCCAGCCGAGTTCCTTCAAATACTGTGTGCAAGTGTACCTAGAAGAATTAATGCTGTTTTGAAGGCAAAGGGTGGTCACCCCACTGGAAGAGGAGCCATTCATTTTAGACCTTTGTTGATTGATCAAAATAAATGATTAACACTTCCATTTCTGAAAGCATTCTTTGTTTACAGCATTTTTTCACACCTGCTTTAAACTTTTGCACAGTACTGTGTGTGTGTGTATGTGTGTGTGTATATATATTATATATGTGTGTGTGTGTGTGTGTGTGTGTATGTATATGTGTATATATAATGTGCGTGTGCGTATAAATCACATCTATTTATTGTCTCAATGTGTTTTACTGTGCTGATGAAATATATTTTCTCACCTACAGTGCTATACTTGGCTTTCTCTTGCTGCTGGCATCAGTGAAGTTAAAGAGTGGCCTATCCTTGGTACACTTTACAATCTGGGTATTCCTGGCCAAGGTTAAATGCATATTTTAACATCTAACACTCACTGAAAATTCAATGTATGAGATAAAACTTATTTTATATATCTATCCTTTTTCAGTCTTAAATGTTTTTTAAAAGTATTGATATATTTCATAGCAGAACTATATTAAATTAAATTTGAAAGTGTAAAATTTTTTACAAAACCTAAACATTGCAGTAAAGATGTAACTGTATTTAATTTCATGAACCAATTGGCATTTCACCCAGTGACCACATATCAATAAGCAGATTAGTTTATTACATTAGTTTATTAGTTATTATTGTGGGAATTGTCTCTGATACTTTTAATTCATATTGTTAAATGGAAAAGATTTCAAAATCTTTTAGATTAACAAGGACACTTCTGGCTTTTTGTGTATGAAATGTTGTGATTCTGTGCTGCTAGTGAGCAATAAAGGATGAAAAGGAAGGCATGAGAACCCAGTGCTATGAAACAGCTTATGTTTTCCCACAAATGTTGATTTGCTTGCTCACCTTTAAAAATATAAAAATCCTGTTTGCTTCCAATTTATAAATTGAACGGTTACACTGTCAAGATGACTCCATGCCTTTCTTTATTATGAAACAGCCTTAAGATGGTTTTCATATTTCCTCTCTGTTTCACTTGATTTTGAATTGTCTTTTTATTAATCCCACATACAGATATTGGCCTCTGGTCTTTCCATTTTTATATTCAGCACCGATTTCAGTCTACTAACAATATACTGGTGAGTGGATCTGCCTTTACTCTTTGGGCAGTGATCTATATTTATCATTAATCCTTTGTGGATGGGCAGTGCATCAACACTACTAGTGGGTTGCCATAAATGCATGTCATTTTTCTACATAATCGATTACAGTTCAAAATTATTTCCTTTTCCTTCACAGCATCCTTTCTAATCATGCTGGGGAAGCTTTATCAAAATATTCTGATAGAGTTCAGGAGAGATAATTGGAACAAGCAAGTCACAAAGGGATTTTTATTATCAGGTATTACAGAAAATTCCTTTCTCCTTTTCTCTAGCGTCTGGATGGTTGATCTGCAGATCCATTCATAACCATTCAATGAATTATGACAGGAACATGCAATATCAATTGCATGCATTTCTAGTCCCACTTGGTCCAAGTAGATTATTTACACATGTCCAAGCAACTATCTGCTGATTTTATAATGGCATTAGAGTTAGGCTCCGACCAGTCCAGGTTTAGCTCCAAGACTTAGAGTACAGCCCTCACATTTTTGTAAATATTTTATTATATCTTTTCATGGGAAAATTAAGATGAGTTTAGATAGATACTTTTATTTATTCCATAGTACAATATTGTATCCCCACTCATTTGCCATTTTAATTGGGCAGACATTTAGGTGAATGCATTTTTAATGCAATTAACCATTTACAATAGGCTGTCAGTATGTAAGTAATACCACATTTTGTTTACATACTCACTTTTATCTATTAGATGTCTGACCACATCTTTTAATTATTTCATTTCTTTTTTTGCTGTAATAGGAATTGCTGAGGAATGACACACACTGAAGTGCCTGTGAGCTTAATAAAAGTTTGAGAATTTTATTTTTTATTTAGAGTTGAGACAGCATTGTCTTCCATTACTGTTTAAATATACTGTTAATCTCTTTTTAAAATTGGCGCTTTTTTGCACATTTTACATCTACAGCTATGCTACATATTACAAATTGTGCATGCTGGTTCGATTGTTCTTGTCATTGTGATTTGAATTTGGCAGCAAAATGTCACAAAAAGGTTTGGACATTTACCACAGTGTAGCATGCTTTCTTCTTTTAATGACATTCCATGAATGTCTGGGAACTGAGGAGAACCGTTACTGAACATCTGGGAGAGAAATATCCCATTTTTGTCTAATATAGGACTCTAGCTGCTCAACACACCCTGGGTCTTTGGTGTTTTTCATTTCATGATGTGCCTTCCCCGAAAAAATAGTTGTTTGGAAGGGAGCTTATGTTGCTCTAAGACCTACTTTTCAGCATTGATGTTGCCTTTCGAGATGGGCAAGCAGACAATTCCATACTCACTAATGCAGCCCCATGCAAATACAGATGCAGGCTTTTTAGCTGAGCACTGTTAACAAACTGGATGATAGTCTGGTGGGTGAGGCCTCCATTATTTCACAAAGAATTTCAAATTTTGATATGTCTGACCACAGAACAGTTTTACACTTTGCATTATTTTAAATAAGCTTTGACCCAGGGAAGATGGCAGCATTTCTGGATCATGTTCACATATGACTGCTTCTTTTCATGACAGGGCATTAATCTGTATTTGTGGATGGCACAGCAAACTGTGTTTACACACAATGAATTCTGGCAGTGTTCCTTAGCTCAACCAGTGATGTCCATGACAAAATCATGCTTATTTTTAAAGCAGTGCAACCTGAGGCCGCAAAGAATACAGCCAGCCAATACTGATTTGGCCTGTTGCCAAATAGCCTAATTAGTTGCAAAATGTTTCTTTTTAGAAACAATTACTTGTTCAGCCTTGTTAGCCCCGTCCCTACTTTTTTTAAACTCATTGCTGGCATCAAATTCAAAACGACCCAATGTTTTTCTTGAAATGGCAAAATGTCTCAGTTTATATATTTTTGTTTTTTCTGCTGTGAATAAAATATGGGTTTATAAGATTTGTAAACCATTGCATTTCATTTCATTTTCATTTTACACTGTCTACATTTTTTTTTTAAACAGTGGTTATATATACTCATGTAAGAGATTCATTTTTCTTTTTTAGGGGACCACATATGACCTCAGTTATTTATTGGTGTGAGATCCATACAGCGTATTTCGGCTCTGATACTTTTATTTTGGTGATGCAAAACAAAATTTACCAAATCTTATGTAAAGTACTCATACTGAAGAACTGGAAATACATTTCTTAAAATCTTTCAAAAATGAATTCCTGGATAATGAGAGAAAAAAGACTGAATCCACTCTGGTCCGTTAACAATTCTAGACTCGCTTACACCAGGCCAATTTAAATGTCTAATGTCTAGATGGCATACTAATGGCATTGATTGAAATTACACTTACATTCAGTTACAACATGAAATTAAACTTGGTAGTCAAAAGCATCTTTGGTCATTTAGACTGAAACTCAGTTATAGCTTACCAAATCCAGTTGATGTGTAATGTAATTCAGCTACAACAAGGTTGCCTAACCAGTCAATTACGATTAACTAATTAATAGTGGACTGATCCTTAATCATTTGTGTGAAGTGTATTTTTCCCCACACATGCTTTCTATTACTTTCCCTGTAACTACTGGTGTGAATAATTGTCTAGCTGTCCTGGCACAATCAATATTTAAAAGGCCCTATACCAAGAGTAAAGTTTCAACAAGGGCATCTTATTCCTTAAGTCATTAAGGATGATTAAGCTGTTAAAAACCTGATGGATGTTACAAGCCATCCTGGCACCCAGTACTCCTTGAATAACCCCCTAAAAAATATCTCAGGGTATACAGTCATAAAGATCCTTCAGATTCACAAAGCACATGTAGACTAGCTATAACTGACATCTGGCCATAGCTCAAGCCCATGGGTTCACCAGTGGAATTGGGTCCAATCTAATCTAAGACTTGCATACACAAAACCAATTAGACATTTTGGATTGACTGATAGATATTTTAGGGCATAGTCCAGGGTCTGTTACATCGGCCTTTTCATGTTTTATTTTGGGAACCCTTAATTGAACCACATTGAACCACACCGGGCAGCGGTGGCCTAGTGGTTAGGGAGTTGGCCCCGCATCGGAAGATTGTGGGTTCGATTCCCACCCTAGTGGGTTGCCCTGAGGTACCCTTGAGCAAGGTACCGTCCCCATCACTGCTCCCCGGGCGCTTTCAATAGCTGCCCACTGCTGCACGTGTGTGTATGGGTTAAATGCAGAGGTCTCTAGAAATAACCCAAGATGGCGGCGCGGTAACACGCAGCGGCCGCTCCGGGGTCCAAACTTTGGTGCTAAAGTCTGTAAAAAGTCTTTCATCCGACTACTTTTCACCGTAAGACTTGCACATGAGCGTCACATCCGTGAATGCTCTTAAACTTAACCGCCAAACACTGCTGGAGCTCAGGAATCAGCCAGGATTCAGTCTTCCAGCGACTCTCCGAACAACGCTACGGGAGTTCGGCGTGCTGAGAAGACCAGGCCTTCAGTCCCCGAGATCGCCTGCTGAACCTGGCCGACTGAGAGGACATAGGAAGCGGTGTGAGAGGAAACAGAAACGCGGCAAGCGTGCTGGGGTCCGGGCTCAGCTCAAGGCTAACGCTAGCCGACCGGCTATCCCGTCCGTCCTCCTCGCCAATGTCCGCTCTCTGGATAATAAACTGGACTGTATACGACTCCAGCTGAACACCCAGCGTGAGTACAGAGACTGCTGTGTTTTTGTTTTTACGGAGACATGGCTCAGCGACAGCGTTCCGGACACCGCCATCCAGCTCGCCGGACTCTCCGCGTTTCGTGCGGACAGAAACTACGCTCTGTCCGGAAAGACCCGCGGAGGGGGGCTGTGTGTTTACGTAAACACACAATGGTGTACAAACGCTGTGCTGGTCTCAGTACACTGCTCAACACTGCTGGAGGTGATAACAGTCAGGTGCAGACCGTTTTATTTGCCCAGGGAGTTCTCTACAGTGTTTATTTCGGCGGTATACATCCCACCCAGCGCTAGCGCTAACAGCGCTAATGCTAACAGCGCGCTGGCTGAACTTTATGGAATTATCAGCGGACTCCAAAACTACCACCCAGACGGATTATTTATTGTTGCCGGAGATTTCAACCATGCAAATCTCAGGTCAGTTCTCCCTAAATTCCATCAACATGTGAACTTTGCAACGAGGGGGGAAAACACGCTGGACTGTGTTTACACAAACATGGCCGGCGCGTACAGAGCGGAGCCCCGCCCCCACCTCGGACACTCAGACCACATCTCTGTGCTGCTGATCCCAGCGTACAGACCCATCGTCAGGCGCGTGAGACCCACCCTGAAGCAAGTAAAGACCTGGCCCACAGGAGCCATCTCTGCTCTTCAGGACTGCTTCGAACGCACAGACTGGGACATGTTTAGGGAGGCTGCAACCTATGGTGACTCCATCAACCTGGAGGAGTACACAGCTTCAGTGACTGGCTACATCAGCAAGTGCATTGAGGATGTTACTGTCTCCAAGTTCATCATAACACGACCCAACCAAAAGCCATGGATGACTGCGGAGCTGCGCAGACTCCTAAGAACCCGGGACAAGGCCTTCAAGTCAGGGGACGAGGCCGCCCTAAGAAAAGCGAGGGCAAACCTGTCTCGGGCCATCAGAGCGGCGAAGCGAGCTCACGCAGAGAGAATCCATGGCCACTTCAAGTACACTGGTGACACACGGCGCATGTGGCAGGGCATCCAGGCCCTCACCAACTACAGGACATCTCCACCTGCCTGTGACGGTGACCCCTCCCTCCCAGATGCGCTGAACCACTTCTACGCACGGTTTGATGCAGCGAACGACACGAGAATGAGGAAGACCACCCCTCCTCCGAACGACCAGATTCTCCGTCTGACCACAGCCGAGGTGAGAAGATCTCTTCTCAGAGTCAACCCACGAAAAGCTGCCGGTCCAGACAATATTCAAGGTCGAGTGCTCAGAGGATGTGCAGAACAGCTGGCAGTTGTTCTCACTGACATCTTTAACACCTCTCTGAGCACCACTGTTGTTCCAAGGTGCTTCAAGACCACCAGCATCATTCCAGTGCCTAAGAAACCATCCATCTCCTGCCTCAACGACTATCGTCCCGTCGCACTCACACCCATCATCATGAAGTGCTTCGAGAAGCTGGTCATGAGGCACATCAAGTCCCAGATCCCCTCCTCACTAGACCCCCTGCAGTTTGCGTATCGTCCCAACCGTTCAACGGACGATGCAATCTCCACCACCCTCCATCTGGCCCTTTCTCATCTTGACAGAAAGGACAGTTACGTCAGAATGCTGTTCATCGACTACAGTTCAGCATTCAACACCATCATCCCTCAGCACCTGAGTGAGAAGCTGAGGCTGCTTGGCCTGAACACCTCCCTCTGTAACTGGATCCTGGACTTCCTGACTGGGAGACCCCCAGTCAGTCAGGATCAGTAGCAGCACCTCCAACACCATCACACTGAGCACAGGAGCCCCCCAGGGCTGTGTGCTCAGCCCACTGCTGTTCACACTGATGACCCACGACTGTGCAGCCAAGCACAGCTCGAACCACATCATCAAATTCGCTGATGATACAACCGTGGTGGGTCTGATCAGCGGTGGAGACGAGGCAGCTTACAGAGAGGAGATACAAGAGCTGACGGACTGGTGCAGAACCAACAACCTGTCTCTGAACGTCGACAAGACTAAAGAGATGGTTGTTGACTTCAGGAGATCACGTCGGGACCACACTCCACTTATCATCAACACCTCACCTGTGGAGTTGGTCCAGAGCACCAAGTTTCTTGGTGTTCACATCACTGACAACCTCACGTGGTCCCTCAACACCAGCTCCATCACAAAGAAAGCCCAGCAGCGCCTCTACTTCCTGCGCAGACTGAGGAAAGCCCATCTCCCACCTTCCATCCTCACCATCTTCTACAGAGGAACCATCGAGAGCATCCTGAGCGGCTGCATTACTGCCTGGTACGGGAATTGCAACGTCTTAGACCGCAAGTCCCTACAACGGGTAGTGAGAACAGCTGAGAAGATCATCGGGGTCTCTCTGCCCTCTGTACAAGACATTTTCACCGCTCGCTGCATCCGCAAAGCTACCAGCATTGTGGATGATCCCTCCCACCCTTCCCACACTCTCTTCTCCCTCCTGCCATCCGGGAAAAGGTTCCGCAGCATACGGGCCTCCACTTCCAGGATGGGAAATAGTTTCTTCCCCCTGGCCATCAGACTGTTGAACTCTGGATCCACCAATATCATGGACTCTTAAAAACCCACCAATAATACAAAACTCTTAAACCCACCACTTCACCCACCACTTCCTCCACTTTTCATTCTGTATTATTTATTTATCTCGTGTTGCACTCTTGCACTTTAAGCAACTTTAAGTTTTACAGTAACACCGCTCCACCACACTGCTACACCATAATGTGCCTGGGCTGCTTTGTTCCACAACACTGCAGCCTTCCACGGATGAATGTACTGTCTGTCGTGCCGTCTGTTGTTGTCTGTCTTGTCTGCACTTGTTGCCCCGTGTTGTGTCTTATGTTGTCTTGTGTCTTGTGTTGTGTCTTGTCTTGTGTGTAGCACCAGGGTCCTGGAGGAACGTTATTTCGTTTCACTGTGTACTGTGTATATGGCTGAAATGACAATAAAATCCTACTTGACTTGACTTGACTTGACTTAACTAATTACAAGTTTAGTCTGTTAGGAATTTGGTAACGTGTGAAGTTGCCATTAAGGGCTGTGAAAACAAGTATCAGGACCAGTGGCATGGTCTGCAGAAGGAGTGACCAATGCATTTAAAGTAAAGGTGAAAGATATTCAACCATATGCACAGTGTAATGAAACAATGTTCTTCCAGGACCATGGTATTACACATGAGACAACATCTAATCTATAGAACACACGATAAGACAAGACTAGACAAGACAACAACCAGTGCAAAAACAATTGCACATAAGAGGACATTAATCTGACTTGTGTAATTGTGCACAAATGCAATTTTTGATGAGGAATACATTAGCACATCCCCACCTTTATTCCCAATTGTAATGGTTCAAAATGGTGTACTTCAGGTGAACATGATTAGAAAATCGTTACTCAGAATTTTGAAGGTTTGTCCTATTTAAACCTCAGACGTTTAGTTTGGTATGCTTCTGACTGGAATCATGGAGTGTTCATGGAGTGAACACCATGGTGAGATCAAAATAGCTGTCTGAGGCCTTCAGAAAGAAGACTGTAGCAGCTATTATGTCTGGTGAGGGATTTAAAAAGATGTCAAAAGAACTGAGGTGACATTGAGGTCAGACTTAGACAAAGACCAGGACTTCTGGAATAATGTTCTTTGGAGAAATGAGTCTAAAATTGAATTAAACCAAATACAGCATTCCAGGAAAAGAACCTACCAACTGTGAAGCGTGACAGAACAGAGCACATATCTGGTGTAAATAAAACAAAATACATTCCAGGAAAAGAACCTCATACCAACTGTGAATTCTGGAGGTGGAAGTGTCATGGTTTGCCGATGCTTGCTGCAGCGGAACCTGGCCAGCTCACCATCATGGAATCCACCATGATATCTACTGTGTATCAGAGGGTGCTTAAGGAACATGTGAGACCATCTGTAAGAACATTAAAGCTGAAGCAGACCTGGACCCTGCAACACGACAGTGACCCAAAACATACAAGTAAATCCACCAAGGACTGGCTGAAAACTAAGAAATGTAGACGAATGGGAGTTAAAGCCCAGATCTTAATCCCATTGAGATGCTGTGGGGTGATTTGAAACAGGTCGTACATGCAAGAAACCCCTCAAACTCACAACTTAAAGAATTCTGCATTGAGGAATGGGGCAAACTTTCCTCATACCGATGTCAGACTGGAAGATGGCTACAAGAAGTTATTGTTATTTCAGCCAAAGGTAACACTAGCTATTAGGGTGTCCTAACTTTTTCCTCAGTTAGAAAGCACATTGTAGTTGATCTTTCATTGTTATCATCAAACAATGCATAGAAATGTCTTAGAAAAGTGCATCTAGAAAAGAAGCACAGGCAAGTGGAGATTAGCGAGGGCCTGGATGCCCAACCACATGCGGCATGTGGCTCATTGAAAAAGATTGCAAAAGTTTCACTAAATTATTGACAGAACTTATATGTTAGGCGCATTAGAACGATTATATATTAGCTATCTGTAAATATCGTTTACTAAAGCTGTAGCTGTAAGTATTTTAAGCAAGAAATGTTAAAAATTTTTAACAAATTATTAATATTATCACAATCAGACTTTCAAGTAAAGTACAAAATGGTTATTCTGAAGGTACACCTCTGCACTTCCACAGTAAAATCCCCACTTGGTTCTATCTTCATGTATGCACTATGAGCTACAGATGTGTCTGAAGATCAGGACGCAACAAATATACCTGGCGGCTCATTGGTACCTGGAAGCAACTTGGGACTCCTCACTGATCCTGGAGTTTAAAACCAAACTAACTCTGTACTGTTAGTATACCCAAGGGGGTTGGGTAGCCGGTTGACCTTGGACCCTCAGAGGTTTTTTTTTTTTCTCCACATAGTGGAGTTTTTGGTTCCTTTCCTCCATAGTCGTCCGGCTTAAACATCTATTACTGTAACCTGTTATCAATGTAAAGTGCCTTGGGGCAACTTTGTTGTAAAAGGCGCTATACAAGAATAAATTGAATTGAATACCGTGATGAATGAAGTCATAATGAGCCAGTGTCATTCCTAGTAGCAGAGTAATAAAAGCCAGCTTGATAACCTTATTAATGTGAGCATGACTTTTAAACGGTCAGGAAACTTAGCAAAAAGACGAAATTGCATGTACATTTAGAATAAATTAGCATAGTGTATTCATAAAAAATAAGGTGTACATCCATTTTTGGTTGCTTAAAAGATCTAAGAAAAGAGAACCATCTCTATTAACGACTTGCAGGAGTGAAGAATCTTCTTAAATGTTAAAAACCCACACAAAAGATTTTATACCAATTAATGTTGTGTTTTTCCCCTCGAGGCTTAAATCCATGCAAAGAACCATTTAAGAAGCTTTATTTCTAAAAGTGCTTACTGAATAAACCATAGTCAGTGATTTCCTTAATTTTACTGAAAAAAAACCCCCCAAAAAATCCCAACACAACAAAAAATAACCAAACAAATACTATACAATCAAAAACACATTCCAAAAATACCCAGAAGAAAATCAAGCAAAGTAAGTGAGAACTTGCTCATAAAAATAGCACCTGTGCACTATTTAAGGGATTTTTTTGGACTCAATAGTATTACGATATGCAATACACATACAGAAGAGAAGATTGGTGTGTATATTAGGTCATTTCTGTGAAGCTTTAGCTTTTGGTGAAAATGTAGCAAGGTAAGGTCTCCTCCTTCTCAAGCGTGGATCTGACGGGTCCTCATCTTTCATATATCCTGTCAAAAGCAAAATGGTTAATGTTTTATGTTTTAAGGGGAAGTGGTATAAAATATTAGCTCATTCACATTCATTATTTAAACTTTGCTGGGAATAAAAGCATGTAACACACCAAAGCATATGGCTTGAAATAACCTCTCATTCAGTACTCAAACATGCACACATATAGGTCAAAACTTATTAATTTTACAAGAAGCAGTTAATTTGGATGCCACAACACACCGGTTTATGAAAGCTTCCCATGTTGGTACATAAAAATCAACCAGCCCCAGTAGTGGTAGCACAGACCATCAACCATGGCTCCAAATTAATCACTTCAAATGAAGCATCTCCGTTGCCTAGCTGTGGCCAAAAGTTTTAAGAATGACAAAAGTGACAAGGTTTTCTCAAGGTTTCTGCTTCAGTGTTTTTAGGTGTTTTTGTCAGATGTTTCTATGGTAACTGATGTATAATTACAAGCATTTCATAAGTTTCAAAGGCTTTTATTGATAATTAAATTAGGTTTATGCAAAAAGGCTATATTTGCAGTGTTGGCCCTTCTTTTTCAAAGACCTCTGCAATTCACTCAGTCAATAAGCTTCTGGTCAAAATCCTGATTGATGGCAGCCCATTCTAGCATAATCAATGCTTAGAGTTTGTCAGAATTTGTGTGTTCCACCCATGTTCTCAATGGGATTAAGGTCTGGGGAGTTTCCTGGCCATGGACCCAAAGTTTTGATGTTTTGTTCCCCAAGCCACTTAGTCATCAATATTGCCTTATTCCATCATGCTGGAAAATGCATTATTCTTCTTCACCAAACTATTCTTGGATGGTTGGGAGAAGTGATGTTTGTGAGCCAGCCCTCTCCCTTAGCTGAGAAGCAACCCCACACACGAATGTTCTCCGGATGCTTCACTGTTAGCATGAGTGATGATAGCACTCACTTTTTTTTTTTCTGTCCAAACTATCCAAAAATGGATTTAACATTCTGTCTGTGCTTGATGTTTTTCTTGGAGAGAAGTGGCTTCTTTGATGCCCTTCTTGACACCAATCTATTCTCCAAAAGTTTTCACCTCACTATGCGTGCAAATACATTCACACTTGTCTGCAGCCATTCCTGTCCTGCACTGGTGGTGCTTCGATCCTGTAGCTGAACCAACTTTAGGAGATGGTCCTGGTGCTTGTGGAACTTCTTTGATTCTATTTAACTATATTTATCTGACCACTCTTCATAACATTCTGGAGTATATGCAAACTGCCATCATATTAATGGCCACAAAATTTGCTACCAAATTTTATTTGTGCCATTCTCAAAACGTTTGGCCACATCTGTGTAAATGGCAAAAAGTTGATGTCAGAGAGCAACTTCTTTCTAGTATTTAAAAGATCTTTGGCATTCAGCATTTCACTGCCTGATGCTTTAAAACCTAATATGAATCTTAAGAGACACAAAACCCTTATTGCAGCTGCAGCATTTAAAATGAAAATCAGTCAATGGAAATAAAAAAAAAAAAAAAGTGTCTCAAATTTAACCAGAGCTTTACTTCTGATGAAATAAAGTGTGTACCTCTCTCCATGCAGGTCTGTGTAGAAGGAAAGCCCACCTCCCAGAAGTTGTCTGGTGTAGAAGGGGGAATGTACCGGAAACGATGCCGTGAGCAAGATGACAGTTTCTTTCGTTTCTCTTCCTCTGGCAAATCTACATAGTACTAACATCAATTTAGATGCACAGATATTAGTTTACGCTTTTAAGTATTAGAATAAAAAGCATTTATAAATAAAACTGCCATAAGTATGACTTCAATGTTTGCATTAATACTTTTTTTTTTCATTTAAAATTAAAAAAAAATATTTTGAGCATCCTGATTTTGTTTTAGAATTCATCAACAATGTAATTCAAAGGTAAATTTATGGTCCATTTTAAACAAAGTAGCATTTTAATGTAATTACATGATTAATTCGGATGAAAAAAATAATTTAAACAGCAGTAAGTAAGAGAAGTGTGCCACAGTGCATAGCCCTGCCTTTTCACAGCAAGAAGGTACGGAGTCCTTTCTTTGTGTAATTTTACACCATTTTAGGTTTCTCCCCAAAAATATGTACATCAAGTGAAGTGGAAATGCTAAATTGTCCTCTAGGCGTGACTAATTGTGAGTGCGTTTGTGTATCAGTGATTTTCAACCTGTAGGCTGGGCCCCAGTGGAGCCATATTTGGTCAACTAAAGTTTGATGGATCATGCTGGCTGGGTGGTTGCTGAAATTTGTCAACCCTTGGTGTATTTTAATAAAAAGCTGATTTTCTTTAGTCCAAATTCACCTAAAAAATGGTTTAAATATTAAGCCCTAAATCATAATGATTTCCAAAAGCAACTCCTAATAGTGAATTCTTATTTGTGTAATAACTCGTTGGATAAGCACCTTGAATGAAGATGCAATTAATGAAAATGTACTTACAATTTCACACTCTTTGCATGTATGGCCTTGAAGTTTCCTTCTCTCATTTTTCTTGCGTACAACTTCCACACATGCAAAATTCCTATTTATTGCATACGAAAAAAAAAAAAAGAACACAACTTTAAAAAGTGATTAAGTAACTACAAGCAGCAAATTAACAGTATATCTACAAACATCTCACTTTTCAGCAGCATTTCCATTGGGTTTTTCTCCTACACATAAAAAAAAACACAAACGTTTTTTGGTACTGTTTCCAAAGTCTACTATAGATCATAGTTCACCTTTTCTTTAAAAAAATGGCTTTACCTTTCTGCTCCTCTTCATTCTCCAGAACATGTTCATGCTCCAAAGCAGACATCTCATCCTGAGGGCAGGATTCATACATGCCATGGCCAGTGGTATCAAAGATGTTTGCGAGGCTGTCATTAGCTTTCTCTGCTTTTGCTGAAGAAGAAAAAAAAAAGGAAATTTTTTTAGTTTCAGTTGAGTTTTCTAGCAAAGCAAAAGCTCAAAAAACTACTTGGTCATGTCATACTTTAAACATACTTCAATGTTTAGCTTGTATTGACTGAACTTTATTGATAAATTTATTCATTGATATTTATTGATTTATTGATGAGCTATGCTATACGTGTTGGAGATTGTGGTGCTGACGAAAAGACATTCAATAGAGCTGGAGGTGGCAGAGTTAAAGATGCTAAGATTTGCATTGGGAGAAACAAGGATGGACAAAATTAGAAATTTGTATATTAGAGGGACAGCTCAAAGTGGAGATTTGAAGTAAGAGTGAGAAGCAAGACTGTATTGGTTTGAACATGAGGATTGAGGATTATATTGGGAGAAGAATGTTGAGGATGGAATCACTTGGCAAGTGGAAAAGAGGAAGGCCAAAGAGGAGGTTTATGGATGTGGTGAGAGAAGGCATGCAGGTGGTCAGTGTGAATGAGGAAGATGCAGAAGACCGGAAGAAATAGAAAAGGCTGTGGCAACCCCTAAACGCAAGTAGCCGAAAGAAGAAGAAGAAAAAAAAAAATGTATTGACAAATTTGAGGCCATCAGTCAGAAAACAACTGCTTTTAGGAATTATTGAACATCAAATGCAATCTTTTAAGGTCTGAAAAATTGTATAAAACAATGAACTTGGCAAAGAATCAATGTGTGATTTTGAAAAGAATGCCTTAGTTAAATGATGATGGAAATTGCACATACCTGGGATGATGTCTGTCTGATCATTCCCAGTCTGCTTTTGGCAGCGTAGCAGCAGACTGTGGCTCACGTATGTGCAGTCCATCTCTACATTATTAGGCTGTATTTTTGGCTGAGGAAACAGATCCAAAAAGTAAACTTCTATAGTTACTACTTTGACAATTAACAAGCTCTGTCATATTGTCAAATATTTAAATATATTAGAATTAGACACAAAAAAAAAAAAAAAAAAAAAGTGTTACAAGCATGTACAAAACATTTATTCTTTTTTTTCGTCCCCTGCTACTGGTGGCAGAGCCTAATTAGGGAAATCTGAAACATAACAGAACTGGCAGAATTGAAAATATAAATCTAACTGTAAGTGCTTGATTTTCACAGATTTCCTTAAAATATACCCTCTATATAAAAATTTCATTTCATAACATCAATATGTTAAAGTAAAAAATAACATTTGTCAAATCTGGCATATATGCAGGATGAATTCCTACTGCTGATATGTGTTTTTCATCTGATGATGTTTCCACTCTATATATTTTTTTTAATTTGTCAACAGCTATAGTTGTTTTCTTTGAATGACCTAAATGATGTCTGTTGCTTCATATGACAATAGTTTCCTTCTTTTTAAGAAGATTCCAAAATAGCTTTATCAAAATTTATGAAATTACCAAAATATTTCTAACTTGCCATTTATTTTAAAGATTCTCGAGAAAGCTGTGGCGCAGCAGTTGTGTTCATGTCTGCATAAGAACAATTTTTTGAAACAGTTCAACAATTGCAGCCTTACCATAGCACCAAAATGGTTAAAGTGAAAATAGCCCTAAATAAACAATCTCCTAATGGTGCCTGACAAAGGGTCACAATCCTTACTAGTTCTCCTCAAGCTTAGTGCAGCCTTTGACACTACAGACCACAATAGCTTATTGAACAGACCAGAGAGCCTGGTTGGAATAACAGGAACAGCCCTTTCCTGTTTTAATTCGTACTTGACCAAATATTATCAGGTTGTACATGTAAATAGAGAAACATCAGTTACAAAGTTATATTGTGTAGTACTACATGGCATGTCAGCAGGAAGGAGGAGATAAGGAAATGGAGGAGAGTTGAAGTGAGAGTAGGGACTTTGAATGTTGGCAGCATGACTGGTAAAGGTAGAGAATTAGCTGACATGATGGAGAGAAGGAAGGCTGACATTTTGTGTTTGCAGGAGACTAGATGGAAGGGTAGTAAAGCCAGGTGTATTGGAGGGGGGTTTAAATTGTGTTACCATGGTGTGGATGGAAGGAGGAATGGTGAAGGTGTTATCCTGAAGGAAGAGTATAGATGTGAGATGGAGGAGAAAGAAGAATTCTGGCATGAGTTAGATGAAGTGATCTAACTTCTAACTTTGGTTATTGGTGCAGATTTTAATGGTCATATTGGTGAAGGCAACAGAGGTGATGAGGAGGTCAGATGGTTGTGGATTTTGCTTAAAGGATGTAATAGCTGTAGTAAAACCTTATTTTAAGGAGAGGGAGGTGCACAGGGTGACATACAAGAGGGGAGGAAGATACAGGAGTACAAGGAGATGAAGCGCAGGGTGAAGAAAGCAGTGGCAAAGGATAAAGATAAGGTGTTTGGTGAACTGTATGAGAGGCTGGACAGTAAGGAGGGTGAAAAAGACCTATTCTGATTGGCTAGACAGAGAGACAGAGCTGGGATGAGATGTGCAGCAGATTAGGGCGATAAAGGATAGATACAGAAATGTACTCACACGTGAATGAGCATGCTGAGCAGATGGAAGGAGTACTCTGAGGGGCTGATGAATGAAGAGAACGAGAGAGGGAGAAGATTGGATGATGTGAGGATAGTGAACCAGGAAGTGCAGCAAATAAGCAAGATGGAAGTAAGGGCAGCAATGAAGAGGATGAGGAATGGAAAGGCATGCAGAAACATTGGGACAAACCTTGACTCAAAAGAGGAACCCATCCTCCTCCATATGACACAGAATTATCAAGGAATAACAGAAAATGAAAATGAATTTTATTAATTAATAATAATAGATTCGAGCAATGAGTTCCGGTAAAGTGCAAGTTACTATAAAAGAGGTCCATGTACTCATCACCATATATAGTGGTCTATATACTCATCACTACACAGGTTAGCATAAAAACAGAGGATTTTGTGTAAAAGATTGAACCACCAAATATTGTAGCTTGATTTACTGGAGCATTCATTCCATTGGTACTGCAGCATACATATTTAGCAGCTGAAATTTTGCATTTAATCCTAAAAGTTTTGTTATAACCTAATTATAACAAATACTAAAAGGTATTTGTAACCATAGGAAAAAAAAAACACAGTATAAGCATTATAAACTACCTCTGGATTAGGAGAGCTCCTTATATTATACTGTGACAATGCAGCCCCTGGGTCCAGACTCCAGGTATGATCTATAAAAAAAAAAAAAAAAAAATTATATATATATATATATACACACACACACACACATTATACACACATCACATTTTTGCAAATAGTTTATTATATCCTTTCATAGGGCAACACTGAAGATACAAGTGAAAGTGAAAGTGACAACCCTTGTCATTGTGAAATGCAGCACAGCACAACACAACACAAAATTCAACCTCTGTGTTTCACCCATACACACACACGTGCAGCAAGGGGCAGCTATTGAAAGTGCCTGGGCAGCAGTGATGGGGACGGTACCTTGCTTAAGGGCACCTTAGAGCAACCTACTGGGGAGGGAATTGAACCCACAATCTTCCGATCAGGGGCCAACTCCCTAA